>JACEIK010001051.1:0-76807 GCA_018107945.1 Datura stramonium | reverse complement strand
ATACAATAATATTTGTGGTCATTAAAATTTCTCACTAAGAACAACATGAAAAATATAAAACTTAATTGTTTTAAATAAAAATAGTATAAAGCAATTTTTATTCTTTGAACCAAAGGCAACAAATTACATAATACATCTTCTTCTTTTTTTTTTAATTTAAATTTGAAAAGGCATAGTGGAAGTCAAAGTCAAAAGGTATTTACTGTCAGCATCTTCACTCTCTCCTACATTGTTGGCTCCATACTCCATGGCCACTCTTACTTATTAAGTAGAGTATTGCACTGCTCTCTCTCACTGTTTCTCTAAAATCTTCGGAAAAAACAAAGTGCAACACACATCATACGTAATTGTCAAATCTCTCACATAGATTTTTCTCTTTCTTTCTTTGTACTATGTCTTCGAAAAGTGCAAACGGTTACTCCATTAACAACAACATACAAAGCTCCCCGCCGACATCGCCGCGGAACCGGCAAAATTGCCGGAGGAGACTACGCCGGCGAGGAAGCTTTGCAATGTTGCACCGCCGGAACTTGCTGCTGCTTGTCCCTGTTCTCTACTTTACGGGACTGATCAGCTGCGTGCGCCCACTGTTTTCCCTCCTGCAATTTTCTGGTTTAGCACCTGGTGCTGTTTATCGCAGCCATGAGATTTTTCAGAAGCTTTGGGCTGACATTGAAGCGGATAATTCTTCTGCAGTTGAGGTACTTTTGCTCTGGTCTCATCTATTACCGGATCTAAACTGCCTCTTCCAGTGAAGAATTTTCGTATTTTTTGGAACTCGTGAAACCCTATTCAACTTTACTTTTGAAAAGAAAAAGGAAGAGGAAAAATAGTGTTAGTAATGAGAAAGTTTTAGATTGTGATATATAAAAGATCTGTTTCTTGTTACTTTCCGCGACGCTCCAAAATTGTTGTCCATTATGCGCTTATGTGATGGTCAATTTTCTTAAACTTTAAAACGAGTTTATTAGACTTTTTTTTTTTTTGATGTTTTGAAAGCAAAATATAACTTCTTTCTAAATAAATATTACTCCTTGTAGTGACTAATTTGTCCTGATGTCACTTTGAGAAGACAAAAAAAGAAGAAGTCATTTAAAGTAGTCAAATTGAATTTTGAAAAGCAGAATGAAAAATAATTTGGGACCAGTATAATATTTATTAATTTATTTTGGATGAGAGAACAGTTCTGTAAAAAATGGCTGCAGCTATGCTTCATTGTTCCATAAACAATACATATGCATATATACAGAACACATATATAAACATAATTTTTGTAATGGTACTGGGGTCAATTAACATGCACCTTGATGCCTCTCTCGTTGCATCCCATCCCCTCTTCTCTTGCAGCATTTTTGCAGGAAAACAGGAAGAATCTTGTTTTTAGGTAATGGGTTTTTGCAGATGATGAATTAATCTAGTGATTGAATTAAACTTTGTATTTGTTTTACTCTTTGTTATGTTATGATAATTAGCTGAATTGATCCGCCCCATCTTATTGTAGCTGTCTTCTGTCTGGATATACAAAAGGAAGCTAAAAGAGCAAAGACCCTGTTCCATTGGGACTACTGCCTCAAGTAAAGGTATCAAAATAACATATCTTGTTGCCTTGTGCTAGATTTTGTTCTTCCCGAGAACTGCTCCCTGCATCTTGACATTTGACTTTCTACAACTGAACAGTCAAACTGGATTTCAATCAAAACTGCATTTTCACAATGAAATGAAAAAATTATTATAGGTCATTTGCAATGCTTCAATTTGCACTATCATTGGAAGGTTTGGATTTCCAAACCACCTTTTATTTTTTTTACTGAATATTAGCCTGCTGGAAATCAAATTTAACTTGACCTAGTCCAAATTGATGCATTGAGATCAATTGCGCATTTACTAGTTTTCATCTGGTCAAAATTGTTCAGTTGGTGGACACTGTAGGAGAGCATATAGTTACATTAACTCAGGAACCTAACAGAATGTATTATTTCAGATTCTCTCGGAGCCAATCTTTACTTAATTGTTGACGCCAACGGTGGCCTCAATCAGCAGCGATCATCGGTATGTAATTTCATGCTGAGTCAAAATGCCATGTATTTCCCAAGTAATTTAAAACTGCAAATTGGTTATACTTAATTTGTACTTGAGACCCCCAGGGTTTTGGTCTAATAGTAAGAGCAGCGCATATGTGGGTTAGGCTCATGTCAAGAGTTTGAACCCTGCCAAAGAAATCTAGTACTTATTGGAACATGTGCCACACTGCAACTAGCCTTAGGGGATTTCTCGGTTAACAAAAAAATATTGTATTTGAGTGTTCTATCTCTTATTTTACTGGATTTGTCCATCCTTTTTCATTTTTTAGGTCATTGCTAAAGTACAATGCTGCTGTATTCCTATTTCAACTTCATTTTTCTTTTTAAATGAACACCAAGTAATTGTTTTTGGCATACCTAATTAGAGAAGCAGTAAGAATACAGAGAAGTTATGGTGATTGCAGTTGTTTGTTTTGGGTAGATCAGGGGCAGTACCAGTTTGTTAGTTAGGTCATGTAATAGCTGATATAAGCTGCTAATAAGGTAGCAAGACATTTTTTGGTATTTCTTTATTCATTGATGTGAAATGATTATGTAGCTTAACCAACGTTATTGCTTTTACTGCAGATATGCAATGCAGTAGTCATTGCTGGGCTATTGAATGCCACATTACTTATTCCTCGTCTGGAATTTCACAGTGTCTGGAGGGATTCAAGGCAAGTTTCCAAATTAGTACTTACTAGCGTGTAAATCCTACCAAATAATGGTTGAAAATTTACCCATCTTTATCACCTTTCCTATCTGATTTCAAGGTTTTGTACTCTCTGAAATTGTACGTTTTACGATTTCAAGGACATCCTTTACAAATGAAAGGATGTGCCAGAAAGAAGAAATGCAGCGATGTGTTGGATTAGAAAGGTTTCCTTTAGTGCTTTCTTATTGAACTCTTCTTTCACATTCTTTGTCTTCTGTATTTCTAACCAAGCACACCTGACTGCAACAATGAAATAGGTGTAGGGTGATTGAAGAATATTCCTTTCCATTGCCTTCTATTTATCTTGTGAAATATAAATTTAAAGTAACTGCTTCATTTGCCACCAGAATGCATAGTGTAGGTTCAGTCTCTACGTGCTTCATTTCTTGTGCAAGTTTTCTTATGTTAAATCACTATTTCACTTTTGAATTACACCAATAACCACATCCAGTTGAACTTCTGTGTTCACAAAGGTTATGTTTGGTGTTTCCTTTTTTGTCACATAGCAGTGGGTTTGGTGATATTTATGATGAGGACCATTTCATGTCCAGCCTTAAAGATTATATTACAGTGGTCAAAGAACTACCAGCAGAACTGATGGAGAGATATGATTCTAACATCAGCAATATTCAGAATTTGCGAGTTCAAGCTTGGGCACCTCCAAGATATTATCTGGAAGAGGTTTATCCTGTCTTATTTAAGCGGCGGTATGCAGTTTTTTGGCTTCTGTGTATCTAAATAATCACTTGCGTCAGTAGTGAAAGACATTCCCAAAAAAATTCTGCAAGTGATCACCAGAAAGCAGCTTGGGTTTCTGCTGTCTTCCTCTTTTTCATTTGGAAGGAAAAAAGTTAGCCCTAGCTTTTTGAGTCAAGTATGCCAGCTTATTACTGTCAATATGTTTTTACATGACTATTTTGCTGTCATGGCAGCCAGAGTGAAAGATGCATCATCTTGTTTCTCATTCTCAAATTTGTAAAAGTTACATGTGTTTATGAAGGTTTCATTAATATGGGATAAGATATGATGAACTCATAAGCCTGTGCAGTCTTAAAGCATGACACAAGACATCTTTAGAAGGCATAGGTCGAATAGAGGTACAATAACAATCTGTAGCACAACCATGATATTATTTTCTTTGAAGTCATTATTGATACAGAGGAAATCCTTTCTGATTTTTCTAAAATGGCACATAAGGGATGTCTCATACATAAAGAGAAAACTTGTTCTTTGCGTATATATCATTTTCTTAGAGTTTTGTATCTAAGCATGGATTTCTTTTCAATTCCTAGCGGATAGCACTTCATTTAGATTTTTTTTAAATTTCTAGGAGATAACATTTCTTTCCTAGTAAGGAAAGAAGGTTAAGAGCTGACATTGACACTACTATCACATTGTTTTGTTACTTACGCATACCTACATTATTTGTATTCACTTGTTACTTTATCATGCAGGGTTGTTCGTATTTCCCCCTTTGCTAATAGATTGTCAATGCATCTTCCATCTCATCTTCAGTTCTTGAGATGCTTTTCCAATTATGAAGCTTTGAGGTTCTCCTTAGCTATATCGGCACTTGCAAAGAAGTTGGTCAAGCGCATGATTGAGAGGAGCACTAACTCTGTTGGGAAGTATATTTCTGTCCACCTTCGCTTTGAGGAGGTACACTGTCTCTTCCTAGTTCTACTTGCATAGGATTTTCTGGAGGTCCAGTGAACCTATTGATTTTCAATCTAATGATGAAACCATCTTACATGTGAAGGACATGGTAGCCTTTTCATGCTGTATTTATGATGGAGGACAGGTTGAAAAGTCAGAAATGGATGTAGTACGTGAGAAGGGATGGGGGAAGAAGTTCAAACAAAAATATCGTGTTATTGCACCTGGTCTCAACCGTAAAAATGGAAAATGTCCTATGACCCCTGTAGAGGTTAGACTTTAATTAGCTGTTTTCCTTCAAATAAAACCTGGCTTTTCATCTGGAGAAGAAAATGAATATACCAGCATTATACTACCTAAATGACATCCTAATCTATCTGCTTTATTTCTCCTGGGAGAGGAAATTCTTGAAGGCTGAATGAAGCTCTTATATTGTAAGTGCTAAACGTGAAAATATTTCACCTGTAATCAGTATTTCAGCCTTGAACACCAGCCAATCTTGTTCAAAAATAAATTGTACAATTGAAGTGCTTGCAGAGCAGATCTGTTACGTAATACTTTTGAGTTTTAAACACTTATGCATCAGTGTCCGAGGATGATATGGAGAAATATTGTATCACTTACGTGAAAACTCCGTCAACCTCTATGAAAATCCTTTCAACAAAGATGAAATATAACATTTATCTTGAGCTATCACTCTGAAACTGAACATTAAGTATAAAAATCTTTAATAGACGATTGGTCTTTCTTGTTTTGTCATAGGATGTGGCTTATTGCTTATGCATTACCATATAATGCTGTTCAGAACAGCATATTAAAAAGGCCAAAAATGTTTATCTTAATGTGTTATATAGTAGGACGTTGCACATTTTGGTTGGCCTCTCTTATTTTATAGTAGGACGTCTTTAACGCTGACAACCACAAATAAGAGATAGGAATCTTTGGATTTTTCTTATAGAGAAGGGATCTTGATGTAGGAAAAGTATGTCCACTAGCCTACTACTTGTAGCAGAAAAATGAAGAATTCTAGAGCTGAATTTGTGACTGGAACGATGATAAAGTGTGCAATTTTATGGTTGAAGGATGCCCATCAGGTGGTGAGAGATTGGGGAATCAAAAAGTAACAGAAAGAAGAGTTTTATGGATATCTTATGTGGGTGATGTGAGAGGCATCACAATGGTTTTGAAGTAAGATAGACAATGTGGGTTACCAGGAGTTGTACTTGTTCAAGAGATGCTTTAGAGGCTAAATCAGGTGGAAGGCTAGGTGACAGTTTGATGTGTGTGGGGTTAGTTATAGTTGGAAATAGGAGCATTCAAAATTTTTTTACCAGGGGGTAAAGTTATTGCAAAATGTTAATTTAGATTTTTAGTATATAAATCAACTTTGATGACGTTTAATTCAAGAGAGCTATTAGTATATCTTAGGATTTATGGTGGGTTTTCGTCACCAAATGAAGATAGGAAGGGGTAGAAGTATTGAACCTCAAAAGTTAAATATAATTACAACTTCAATCGGGAAGACTGTTGAGGTGAGGTTAATAGGTTCTTGTGAGGCGAAATCTGTATTGTCCTGCAATTAGTTGTTTGTTTTATCTAATTCTGCTTAGTGCGTTGAGTATCACACTTTATTTGGGGATGGGAAAAAAGGATTCTAATGAGGGGACTTAAAAGAGAATGGAAAATTTATTTCCCTTGACTTCATCAGCAACTCTAAGTGGAGGAATAGTATGCAGTTCCATGCTAGCATTTGCAACCCTTCTAAAGGTGGACAGAGGAGAATGTAAATTTCTTGTATTACCCTGCTAGTTGTGATGAGCAAGAAAAGGGGAATAATAAGTACATCCATTAGCCTTCCGTCCCATGAACCAAATATTGTTTATATTATGTACATTTTACATGTCTTATCTTGTGATCTAATCGCTGTTATTCATTGTTGACCATAGAATGGATATTGCATTATCCAGTCTCATAAATTCATAAAAACATGGAATGTCTGCTACAAATTGCTACAAGTCAAAAGTGCATATTAAAAGCATCCAAATGCAAGAGCTTAACATTTCACCGTAGTGCAGTCTTTTGTTGAATGTATTTTTTAGGAGGGCGAGGTCTTAAATTGTGAATCAATTTAAATTACTTCCACTTCAAACTCCATGCGTTTCTTCTAGATGGTCTTTGTTGATGAATAGGAGCTGGGGTTAGGATAGATACAGGGATTAAATTTACCTTTTTAAAAATTTCATTTTCCCAACTTTACCCTGGCAACCAAAAGAGGAGAATATATTATTGGTATGACTTGTAGTAGCTTTTTGCCTAGTAAGCTTGAGACATGAACTCTATGTTATGGCCAAAGCCATTGCTTCCAGCAATCTGCATGGAGCCAACAGCTGGAGGGGACAATGACAAATCCTCAATTTCATCTTGTCTAAGATGCTCCATTGTGTCATGAACTGCAAGTTAAGCGTTGCTCTATATACCATACCTTTTGACTTAACTCTACTCTAGTAGTCACTAGACTCACTAGGTGCTAACAGGACAAAAAACAAGCTTCGAACGAGAATGAAAAGATCGAGAGAACGTTCAGTGGTTGAGATTCTGTGAGTGAGCGTTCACACTCTCCGTTTCCGACCCTCCTGGTCTCCATAACCAACTTCTCATACCAAGAAAGCCAGGTATCAGATCCCTGTAGTTCGAGCCCCTTTTTTTTTCCCAGTTTGAATTAAAACCTCATTCTGTTCCCTGGTAAGTTTTTGGATGGGTATTTTGAAGGCTTGTTTAGTCATTCAAGTCATTCTCATAAATCTGAGAGATGTTTTATCATAAATATTGAGAAGTATGTTTCTAACTAAATTCAGTAAAGTCATTTTTCATCTTGAGAGTGATAACTGCTATCTTGCCAGAAATATCATGAAGCAAAGTAAAATGATGAGAATGTTGCCAACTCTGTTTTTTTTTTATTTGTAGAAAAAGTTAAAAAGCAGAAACAAGTAAAGAAGGTTGTATACTCTATCAACAATGATTTAGGGAAAACTTATCTTTTATTTCTTCTTTTCTGTATGCCAAACTGCCAATTCATTGATTGTTATCTTTTTTCCCTTTCCAATTTTTTATTTTTTATTATTTGCTAGTCAACTGCAGGTTTACGAGTCAAATCTTACATTTTTTTAGTACTTCGCTGTAGCTACTCTATTCTTTCATATATTTTTCTTGTCAGGATAGGTTGGAATGATGCTCAGGGGTATGGGATTTGCCAAAGACACTCCAATCTATTTGGCTTCTGGGAAGATATACCAGGCAGATAGATATCTAGCACCTCTGCGGAAGATGTTTCCTCTCCTACAAACCAAGGAGACTTTGGCAACCAAAGATGAGCTTGCTCCATTTGAGGTATATGTTGATGACAAGCCATTTCCTCAAGAAATAGGGTGTTGCACATCTGGACATGATTGACCGCCTGCCAATAATAGCATCAAATGGACTAGATATTGGACCAACTCTGAAATGGATGTGACCTCTGTCTATTTTTTCTCTAACTGAACCCAAGTTTCTCGGATAAGTATTTTTTTAAGGGAGATACCATGTACATAGTTGCTAACATTCTTTACTGCTACCATTTCCCAAATTACTGAGAAAAAGAAATTTAAAGAACTGAATCACGAGAAATGCTCTCTGCTTAGCGATTTCAACTAACACAGATTTGCATTAGTGCCAGAAAGCACTTCCAAATCCCAACAAGCTTGATTTAGCAGTAGTACTGATTAGTTATTTAAAAAATTTGAGCCCTTATTCAGTTTGACATGAAATAGAAACCAGCTAAGAAGATTCTAGTTACTGGAACATTCACCATGAATCATGGCTGTGTTGTGTCAATTGGAGTATCGATTAGATTTCTCTGTTACTAATTTACTATTTACTGGAAGCAATTATCTTATCCTTTGAGCAAGTGTATAAGCAAATTAACTTTGTTTCCTTCTTTTCATTCCTTTTTTTGTTTTACAGGGTTATTCATCAAGACTAGCTGCTGTGGACTACCTAGTATGCTTGTTTAGTGAGGTATTTGTGACCACTCAAGGGGGAAACTTCCCTCATTTTTTGATTGGTCATAGAAGGTACCTTTTCAATGGACATGCCAAGACTATCAAGCCTGATAAAATCAAGCTTGTAACTTTATTGCAGAACACAAGTACAAGGTGAGATCCTTTTCCTATAGCTCTCTTCTATTTTCTTCTCTTTCTGCTTCTCATATAACTGAAAATAAATTCCAGCTTTCATTGTCTGTAAGCATTCTATTCCTATAAGTAGAGTTTGATGTGATTTCATGAACTTCTTGATCCCAAAGGTAGAACTATATGCATTTTTATGCATACGAGTAAACTTATTTGCTAAAAAATCATGATATTATCTTGTAGTGAAAAATCTAACTAACCTGCATGCAGAAAGTATACCTTCAAAGAAAAAGAAGAAAAGATTATTCTAATATAACAAATCTGCTAATTCTGTTGCATCGAGGAATTAAAGTAGACGTGATCATTTACCTGAATCGGCAAGGATTTTGTGCCTCCTCTGGAGTTCTGAAAGTCAAACCTGAGGGATGTCCTAATTGAACTAAAATAGTTGAAATGCAGATCAATGGTGAGCTCAAATGTGCATAATTACAAAGTAAAGGGCATGAAATGGAATGAACCTGCCCCTAAAATTGATCGTTTCAGAATGTTTCCGAGGCTGAATCTACCTTGATTTTGGAACACGACAAGTTCGTGTATGAGCCGATTGTAATGCATGCTAGGGTGAATCTTGCCAATCTAGTATCATCTCTGAGTTGGTTTCATCTTTTCGCATCACATGTTCTCTTGAAGTGCCAGGCAACTTTATCCTAATCATCAAGAGCACAACATCAATGTTTCTTTTTGTTTTTCTCTTTTCTTAATTGTTTCTTGTTTTCCTTAAACTGCTAAACAGCTGGATTGATTTCAAGGATCAAATGGGATCAATGCTGGCCGAAAGTGATAGGAAGGGCATAATGGTACCTAGAGTTAAGAAGTCCACCAGAAAAGGTTCAGTCTATTCGAATCCTTTGCCTGAATGCAGGTGTCTCTGGGAGTCAAAGAGAGCTATCAACCGTAGTAATTCGTACCTCATGGTGGATCGCTGAGATTGGTGCATACTTCTAAGTTTCCTCTGATTAGAGCAGTCTCTAAGTTGATCAATTAAGTTGGGATCCTTTTGCAAGCACCAGTTACTCGTCAGTTTTGCTTGTTACCTCTGCAACGGCAACAAAGTCTCCACTTGCTACTGTGCTATTTCCAAGGATATCAGCTTATCATTTTATGTGCCAATGGGAAGTGGTAAAATAGATCCAAAGCTCCAAGTCCAACATTGATTACAGTTATAGAAGATTGTTAAAGCATCTCAGTCGAGATCATAAGAATTTGCGTTCCAGTTTTGCATTGGCCGGAGACATTTGATCTATCTGGAGTTGAAAGGTTTCAGTTATGATGTGTATAGTCTAGATTTTTGGTTCTTTTTTTCTTCTACTGAGGATTTGTTACTGCCTTCACATTGCTTTTGGAAATTTGTGCTCGTTTAGTCTACTACTTGTAATGCAACAAGTTTTTTTAATGATTAAATTTCAAGATCTGTCGTGTCAAATGTTTCTACCTTAGCAAGTGTCTTATATAGTATTGGACTGAGATGAGCTTTCGCTTAATTAGAGCGTGAATGATTATATGTTAATTCAAAAGTTTATCACCTAAAACATACAGTTTAGGGCATATGCAAAACCACAAGCTCTTTGCTTTACGGCGGTGGCATTATATTGGTGCTGTTGAATTGCTAAAAATGTTGCATCAGAAAATAACTAATATAGTGAACGTCACTCTGTTGATATGAGATTTATCAGCCATTCTGCGATTCTTTTATCTATGACTACGATCCTATATACTTAGGGGTTGTTTGGTAGGGAAATAAGGGATAACTAATCTCAGGTTGATATAATTCGGGATTGTTATTCCACCCTCAATGAGAAATAAGGAATAAATAATTTTGGGATTATTTTTTGGATGGTTTATGTCTCGCCCCACCTTGGGGGGTATGACTGACACCTGGTGCCCTACTAGGATTTGAACTGCTTGACTGCTAAGCCTAAACACTTCTAGTGCCTGGCTGGCTCTAAAATAAGGGATAACTAATTCAAAGGATATAATTCGATTGTTATTCCACCTCAATGAGCAAATAAGGAATAAATAATTTTGGGATTATTTTTTGGATGGTTTAAGGTCTCGCCCCCACCTTGGGGGTATGACCGACACCCGGTGCCCTACTAGGATTCGAATCAGCTTGACCGGCTAAGCTCTGGAACACTCTAGTGCCTCGGCCGGCTCTAACTCGATTTACTAATCAACTGGTTATATAGCTGGGCCAGAATACAAATTTCCTACGGCCAGGGGCCTATAGCCAATTGTCAAAACAATAACAAATTTAACTGTAACTTATCAACATAAGGGAACCTATGTGCCGACAAGGTCACCATGCCACTAGTTATTTCTAAATTAATGTAACAAATGCTAAATGTGCCTACGTGACCGACAAGGTCACTCACTACTAATCGGATAGGGCCTCAATACTAGCCTATATAAACAACTAAACATACGACGTCCCCACACGACCGGCATAAACTAACCACAGGAGATATATACACACCCGCAAGCCTCTAAGAATACCGATAAGATGGTCGGGACAAACCTACCTACCCGTACTATACAACAAAAAAGAAAAAATGATATAAAACCTCTCAATATCAAGCTCCTGATGACAGGAGGTGATGATTCAAGGTCTTGTGATCAATGGTGGATTGACTCCTCGTCTATAGGACCGCAGCAAGTAATGCAACGCCTAAACGGCGCGCACTACATCGGAAAATGTGTATGTAAAGCAACCGAACATAATCAATATAAACAACAAACTAGAAATTTCCGAATAGAAGAAAGTATCTCGAAAACTCTGCTCGGATCAAGCGGATTTCTGAAATAAGCAAGATTGTTCTGTACTAAAGGTAGGGGTAGTAGCATATTCGTCGACGTGGTGATTCCGTCGTCTATCGCCTAATAAATAACATATATATACATATAACATACAGTGACCCCATATACTAAATTTCTATGTTTAAGGTGCCAACCAACACATGTTTATATACTTTACCCGTCAAACCAACCAAAAGTAAATCACTAACTCATCTACCAACTACGAGCACCTCTACCGCCCCCGGGTCTCCAACTCCTACTATGACCTTTGATATATGTAACTGTGTTTGAGCCTAGGAGGACTCCCGTACTCAACTCTCGCACTGCACTCTGGGTGACTTCCGTAATGCTATGTCGACACCTCATACGGGAATGCTCCATTCCATCTTCGTCCTCTGGGGCGTTCTGATCACCCGCATACCACTCTCTTGGAGTGGCGATCCCCACCTCGCCGGTCGCACACGCTTACCAACCCAGGGCGCGAGGACGCTCAAAGGGGCTTCATAACAAATTTACAAATGATCAAACAATAATCACATACGCAAGCATGTTCAATCTAAAAATACTATCCATGTTTCGACATATGACTCTCGATACTCTTTCGTATTAAACCGATTCTCATAATCGGTGCCATATCAGACTGGCCATTATCTGAATTCTGTTGATATTGCTCTACTATCTTTTATTCGAATATAAACATAATATTATATAACATGCTTGCCGGATTCATACCGAACTCACCTCGACTTCTAGGTTCTTCAATACGCTATTTGCTATAATGATTACTAACTTGTCGAAGTAACTAGCTTTGCATACCTTCTCGCTCGATTTCCAAATCTGAATCGGGCGTAGCTCTACAAGATTTCCGCTATTTCTCTCAACCGCATCTATATATATCACCTTAGACTAAATACATTAATATTCTGAAAGAAAATATCACTTTTAATATATATATATAACCCAAACTTTGACTTATCGAAATACGGTCGAAAACTCGCTATTTCTCAAAAGTCCGTAAGGAAGAAATGCTTAGTTTAGGGCTATGAGTATATCGACACTAATTTTGGAGCAATTTCACTTACCTTAGCTCTATAGGAAGACGAGCTCGCTCTGGCCGAATTTCACGAAACTAACTCCGCAGAATGCTCCTACAGCTACTTCACTACCCAAGATTAATTCGAGTTTGGACCGTTTTAATAGCGTAAACTGGATGAAATTTTGTTGAATCTTCTCAAGCTCCTATGTTTTCTTTGTCAAGCTCGAAATTTAGAGGGAGTAAATGATTAAAACCGAAGTGGGAGGCTTTTTTATTCTTGGGACCTTTTAAGTCGCATTCGTCGAATGCGACGAGGTCGCACTGCCGAATGCGATTTATAAGCGCATTTGCCTTGCGACGCCACTTGCGCTTGTCCTGCCTCTCCTGCCCTTTCTCGCACGATTTACATTCTAAACTCTTAACCAAAATGCGAATACGCCATCTACATGTCAAGAATTTACTGGTGTAACATCCTCCCCCACTTAAGAACATTCATCCTCGAATGTAAACTTCTATTTGCAAAAATTTGCAACTTATTTGACTTAGTTTAGAAAATTTCAAGAGAGTCTCCCGTAATATGGACTATCTCAAAACTCAAACGCAAAGTCCAATACAGTACTCCACACAACACTAGTATTCATTACATAAACCAGCCTATTTGTTTATTTACATAATATAAAGGCAATTCATAAGACAACAATAATAACGTACCTTTAGCTGATTAAGTCTCGGAATTAGCTTGAGGATATCTCGACTTTCATATCTTCCCTCTGCCTCAAGTCATCTCCTCTCTGCCTCCCGTTACGCCATAATACTTTGACAAGAAATATCTTTAGTTCTCAGACTACGAATCTGTCTAGTATGGCATCGGAACTTCTTCATAAGCTAGCTCTTCCGTAACCTCGGACATCCTCGACCGGGACAACTCAGAGGGTCTCCTAAGTGCACTTCCTTACATAGATATGGAAAACCGGATGAACAAACACTCTACCCTGAGGCAAGTTCAACTCATTGCCACTTGGCCTATTCTTCGACGAACTGATAAGGCCCAACGAATCTCAGATCGAGCTTACCTTTCTTGCCGAATCTCATCACCCCTTTCATTGAGATACTTTCTGAATACCTACCATTCACACATCAAATTCCAGTCTCGCCGCACACGCATACGATTCGGTGGCTCAGGCGGGCCAGGCGTTCGATAAGCTTTACCTTCTCCTCTCGACCGATGAATAATATCTCGGCCCACCGCCGACTCTCCACTTCAAACCAAATAATCTGCGATCTACATTTTACCATACAATGCCTTAAAGGCGCCATCTCGGGATAGCTGAGTGTTAACTATTGTTATAAGAAACTCAATTAGCGGTAGCGTTCGTCCCGGGCCTACCTCCAAAGTCTAGCACACACGCCCACAGTATCCGCGAGGGTCCGGGTCAGGCGTTCCACCTGGGCCCATCCTGGCTCGAGGGTGGAATGGCTGCAAGCTCAAATTTCACCCGCGGCTCCCAAACTCTCTTCGAAATAACTGTCAAAATCTAGCCGTAAATTGTGCTCCTCTCTGGGCTGTGAGATAATAGACACTGAACACCGGTAATCTAACTATTTTTGATATACAATTCCAAACATAATCTTTGGCAGAAAAAGTAGCTTTCATCGAAGGAAATGGGTCGATTATTACCATCAACTATTACCCAAATGGAATCATTGCCTATTCCTGCAATTTGTGGTAATCCTTCCACAAAGTCCATGTTCACCGCTTCCCATTTCCAGAGAGGCACAACTATGTCCTCGAGTCAATCCGCCCGGCTTCGGTGTTCCGCTTACTTGCTGGGCGTTAGACACTCGGGCTACAAATTCTCGCTATTTCCCTCTTCATACCTGCCACCAAGAGATTTCCTTGATATCGTGGTACAATTTTGCTGCGCCCGGTGGAGAGAAGAAGGGCGTAATGTACCACTCATAACGCACGCGAAGCCCCGAAATATCCGGAACACAAAGGCGGCTCCTCACATCGCAACACTTCATCTCGCCACCAAACCGCGCTTTCCCTTGCTACCGCCCTTGCCGACCAGGTCAAAATCTTCATATTGCCGTTTTACTTCCACAACTAATGACGACATGTGTTCTCACTACCGCCGTTTGTCCTCTATTTCTCGCCACACGAATCAAGCAACCGGCTAATTGATGTATTTCCTGACCAACTCGCCCGAGCTTCGGCACGCCAAACTTCCATAGATTTGGCACAGAGTATCTGCTACTACATTGGCTTTTCCTGATGATACGTAATGTCCACGTCATAATCTTTCAACAACTCTAACCGCCGACGCCGGCCGCAAATTCAACTCCCTCTCGAGAGTGAAGATATACTGTAGCTCATGGTCAAGTGAAATGTACACATGGACGCCATAAGGCACACTCTATATCTTTAAGGCGTGGATTATCATGGGGCTAACTTCTCTTTTAGGTCATGGGTAGGATAATTCTTTCGTGTTTCTTCAAATGCCTGAAGACACGCAACTGGCTTTACCAAAGTGGCCGCATCAACACACATCCTAACCCAAAACCCGATGCGTCACAATACACCGAATAAAACTCTTTGTACTCTTCTCGGGTAATGCTAACACCGGAGTGGAGGTTAATTCGTCTTTCACTTGGAAACTCACATGCCTTCCGCGTCCACTAAAACTTTACGTTTCTACGTCGCCTAGTCGAGGTGCCTCTATGCGGAGAATCCTTTAACAAACTTCTATAAGACTCGCTAATCCTAGAAACTGCGACTTCGCCTGAGTGGTAGGTCTCGGGCCATGTTTTTGACTATTTCTATTTTCTTCCATGTGTCCACCCGTATACCCCGCATCCCACACAATATGCCCCAAGAAAGCTTACCGAGTTCATCCACTCACATTTGGAGAATTTGGCATACAAATCGATTTGGTCTCCCGAGAATCAAGCACCGTCCGTAATTGATTCGTGGTCTCGCTCTGAGCTAGAATATAACAATGTCGTCAATGAACACTATCACGAATGAAGTCCAGTACTGGTCCGAAGATGTTTGCTCACTGTGTCCTATGAATACTGTGGCATTCGCCACCAAAAGACATAACTAGGAATTCAAAGTGGCCGTATCCGGTCCTGAAGGTCAGTTTTCTAATGTCCCTACGAACTCACTCGATGGTATCCTGACTCTCAAATCAATCTTTGAGAAATATTTGGCCCTCAGAATCGATCAAACAAATCATCTATT
Organism: Datura stramonium; assembly: GCA_018107945.1. Lineage (NCBI taxonomy): Eukaryota > Viridiplantae > Streptophyta > Magnoliopsida > Solanales > Solanaceae > Datura > Datura stramonium. Next base: position 61,077 of record JACEIK010001051.1, on the reverse strand, counting down.
CTCAAAGTGACATTTGGTCTTAACCGTAACCTTATTTAGCTGTTTTAATCTATACACATACGGAAAGTAAGTCAGTCCTTACTTTCTCACAAATAGAACCGTGCACCCCAAGGGGAAGTACGTCTAATAAAGCCCTTATCTAACAGATCTTTCAATCAGCTTTAACTCCCCGAGTTCGCTAGAGCAATGCGATACGGAGGAATTGATATAGGCCGAGTGCCCGTGGCAAGTCGATTGCAAAATCTATTTCCTTTCTCGGGGTGAATACGTGGAAGCTCATCTGGAAATACATCGTGAATTCATCCACCATCGGGAATGAGATCGGGAGGCCTGAGCTCTACCCGAACATCCTTCGAACTCGACTAGGTGGTAAATACATCCCTTAGCTATCAACTTCCTCGCCTCAAGGTAGGAAATAAACTCACTTTTTGGTAGTTGTGCTTCGCTCTTCCACTCTCCCGCACTGTCTCCCCGAAAGTGGAATCGACCGCTCTGGGTCCAACATTCTACGTTGGCATAGCATGGCAACAACCAATCCATACCCATAATGGCATCGAAATCAATCATTCTAGTTCTACTGCATCTACTATAGTCTCGAACACGATCAAGAACTCTACCGTACACCTCGATAAATTCTCGTTAGCTATAATGGAGTCACCGATTTTGCTTAGATAATCAAAAGGGTTGTGTTCTGGCCGCTTGGTAAATTCATACGCAAGTGCACGTGGTCGAACAAGTAGTAAAATGGCTAAAGTAAGCCAAGTATCGATCCTACTGTGACCGAATAAGGTAATATTCAACTTAAGTGTTAATGAACTACAACTTTAAAAATGCGTACAACAATTTAAATAAGATTTTGAGAGTATAGTTTCCTAATTTATACTAATCTAAGACAAAATTATAAAGTGCGACTGAACTATAGTAATGAGCATGCCGAGGTTAAAACAAACATGCAGGGAAGCAATTTATCGATACAATCTCAAGCTAATCTTTCCTTTAGCTGAGCACAAGAATTATTGCCTATGGATTGAAACTGGGCCAGATCCTACCCAACTTAAGAATCATGAACTCAATCTACATTTCGTGATAAAAGAATTTCATGTTCTAGCTATACAAAACCGATTCCTTAATTGACTAATACGACTTTCATATATATTTCTATTCTGAATGTAAATCAATTCTCAATTTTCCCAAACTAAGTAAGAGTCATATCCTACCAATTCACAACTTTCCAATTCTTTTCCTTTAAGATCAAAATTGGAATTTTTAGATATACATTAACATTGGCCAAACATTAATGCAGTAAGAACAAGAATTGATAGAACAACCATTGGAAGAAAAGATGAAAAACCAAAATGATCAATAATTACATTCCACCACAATTGTTCTTAACCTCAAGCAGTTAAGTGAATTTAGCCACTCATTTATGAATTAAACATCATCAAATGAGTATAAATCATACAAACAATTGAGATAAAAGAGAAAGAGATAGAGAAGAACCTTAGAATTTTCGTCCCCTCAACTTCCCGTAACCCACGTTCTGCTCAACCAAGTCGTAATATTTAAAAATAAACCTAAGTGTGCTATTTATACCGGTGAGAATTTTTCCCTGGACAATACAACGTGGCACGGAGTGTATCGCGACCACCTCCGTGCCACGGGCTAACGCGACCCTCTCCCGGGAATCGGGTTCCCCGCCACCACCTCAACGTGCCACTACCGCAACGCTGAAAGCCGTGCCAACGTGTCATCGCCATTGCGCGGGCATTGCCTCCGTGTCACGGAGGTAACGCGAGGCTTCACCGATATGGCCAAAATAATTTCACCCGAGGCGTAACGCCTCCGCGATGGCAATAAGTGGACACCGCTCCATCGCTGGGCCCTTATTTTTGCCGCCTTCGACCTTTTCCACGTTTGCTTCTAAGTCCATTCCCGATTTTTACCAACATGTCTCTTAGCTTCCTAAAATTACATTTTACCTGCAAAACAATACTAATCATGTTGGTTAGTATAAATTCACATTTTAACTACAAATCACATGAGAATGCTCACATAACGATAGATAAACACGTTGAAATGAAGCATTTGAGTATCACTGGGCATATAATTCGCCTTCAAGATCACTTACCCCACACTTAAAACCTTGTTCGTCCTCGAACAATACTCTCACATCTCATGCAATTGACACCACGCATAGCTACTTTGGCTCGACAATTCAAGCTACGGCTATACCGATTATTTAATATAGCAAATCATCAAGAAAACATGCATAGTCTCATCAATACAATGACATTCACCACATTAAGACCTCCAGACTCAAGAAGAATCGACTCTCGATCTCGGCAAACTCATGCAAATCGACTTATCAAGACATCCGACAAAAAATTTTATCTCTCAGGCTAAGCACAGCTCCTCACAACACAAGAGAATTTCCCATTCACAATCATATGATTTCCAAAGCATTACACGTAGGGGTATACAACACGATTTCGCCTTCTCCCAAAGAATTCACACGTATCATGTCATGAACCATAGGCTTGCCTCTAGTGTATTACTCCACTAATATAAGGACGCGTGATGTAAGATCAATGAGACTTAACGGTTGTAATGTAAGCCAAGGAACTAGTAAATACTGGGCTAACCAATAATAGCAACTAGCTTCCTTAAGCGTTTTCAATACATCCCATCATCATTAAGGGGCATTGTTTCTTCCTTCATCCTCTCATTCTTGAAGTCTTTCTTTATTTTTGTTCTCATTTCTTTAAGCAATACCTCATGTACTTCTTAATAACAAAATATTAGTTATACATCTTTATTTTATTTAATTTCAAAGAGTGCACCTTTGACCTTTCTTTACTTTCACCACTTCCTCGCTTTTTCCTTTCCACAATTCTCACTCCTTGACATCAGGGGAAAATTACTTTTCTTGGAGCGCTTAAGAGTTTTGGATCAAATTCACGGCTAATGAAAAGTATGATTAAGCTCTGCTTGTACCCTCTTCAAAGAAAGAAAAAAATAGGCTAAAGGCTCAAAGGGGGATAACTAGGATGTACATTCAAGGTAGGTATGATAATGGAAAAACTTTCTGCTTATCAAAGAAATGCCTACATCCTTTCCTACAAGACACATCCTTCATTTCGCTTTCGTACACACACCCGCACAAGTTCTAGAACTTCACAATAGCATGGAATAATCGAAACTCACTCACACTCATTGCACATGCTCAACTCAAGACATATTCGCGGACTCTTCAATCGCCCACTACAAGAATTCAATATTAAGCCTCAATCACACCGAATCGAACTCTATGACCTAGGTATCTCAACATGTTTACACATTTGCATGCTTTCATATGAATCACCTTTGCATCTTAATATCATGTACAACACGCAACAAGAATTCCGAAACTATGAAGTAGCGACATGTTTGGGAAACACACAAAAGAAAGAAAATAAAAGAAAGAAAAAAAACTACTCCTATCGACTACATTTCCTTAAGACTCGTCGTCATCCATCCATCATAGGGAACGGTCACTATTTATGACTTTGCTAATGGGACTATTCTGCAAAAGCACCGAAAACAAAGGCCGAGAAACCCAATCATAAAAAATTCAACAAATTTTTTAAAAATATCGATAATTTCGATATAAGCAAAAATATTTACACAACCTTACACAACCAACCAACCAACAACCAACAACAACTCCACACAAAGACACAACAAACTACCATTCATTACAACAATCAATTACATTACAGAACATACCACAAAATCACACATGGTCACATTTTTTCATGTGCACAACAAGACAAGACATAAACATAAACAACAAAGCACCGGCACCTAACCACTCCCACCCCACACTTAAACCGAAAATTGTCCCACGTTCACATAATTCAACATATCACAAAAGTGGTGGAGAAACTCCTCGATCAATCGAAGTATTCAACTTCTTCATCAGGTGCCATCACTCGTCTCCCCATATTCGACCGCCACCGCCGCCTTCATCTCGACTCAATATCTAAGTCCTCACCCGCGTCTCCCCTCACCTGGGTGGGGACATCGCCATCTACAAGCCCACAAAAGCCGGCCCCACTCACATAGAGCCCGGCATTCTCGCCAAAGGGGTAATCCAAGTCGAGCCGCCATGTATCATCTTCGTTGCCGCTCTCTGCCATGCGCAACTGGCTGGCATTTTCATCCCGTACATACGGGCTATACCGATCATCCCAAGCATGTCGCCGGCTAGTGTGAGAATCGCCCATGCAGTGTCCGGCTCTTGGTTTTGGTGACATCCAAGGCACGCCTATCCATTTGCGAGATGGGCCCAGGCTTTTCCCTCGGAGCACATGGCTCAGAATGTGGGTGAGCAAACCACCAAAACTCCGCACTGCGTTCCTTGATGGAGTCGGGTTTCTTCATGGCGAGATGATTACCGCCCCCAACATTTATCTCAAGCCCTTTCATCAGTGGCGTATATCAAGCACACTCGATCCCGGTGACATTTGTCACACCCCCGTAATCAAGCAGAACACATAATTTTTAGCCGATCCCGGCTTCCCTTCATCCGAGAGTAAGGCAACGTTTTGATGGTAGCTCTCTCTCAGGCTCGCTTCCACTGCGTTTGCCAAACGAGCCCACATAGAGTGCGTCTCGATATCCGCATGGGCAGGAGTTGTATTCACCAGCGGAGCATGGGCGCTCGTGTCCTGCGCCCTAATATAGCATTCAAATGATGGGGCTCAAAGGCACAACTTGCCCCTTGATCTTCGGCTGTGATCAAGGAGGATCGGGTTCCGCTAAGTATAGAACTCCCGAATCGGGATGGAGATTGCACCTCGCTCTTTCAAGACTTGGGTTCATCCCAAGTGTCAATCCTGGTACGATTCTCGGAAATTCCCCCGTGCTGCTGGCCTTGCAATGTGCTCCTCGGGAAGTATTTGATTTTGTGTTTTGCATACCATTTCTTCCCTTCATCCATCACCCATCTGCTCAAAGATTTCGTTGGCCCGCTAACCGCTCGGGTGCCGCCGGCTGAACCGCGCCCTACCCAATTTTTTCCCCCCGCCATGCCCATGTAGATGCGCCTTTCCTTGTCTTTTTGTCGGCTCGACATTGGGTGTTCCCGTACCCATTGAACAGATAATCCCACCGTTATTTAAGCCGTCACTAGCTTCAACTAAGGTTGGGCCGAGTTAGACACCCACGCTTGTCTTTACTACAATTAAAACAATTCGGCAAGACAATCATGCTTTCCCAATTCTTAACAATCAACAAGCTTAGTGCATTCGTATAAGTCGATGGAATAATTACTATGTACTACTCTGTACTTCGTACAACGAATAACAATATCGCCATCGATTCCATTACATCACATAGCACTTAGCCAAACTTTTATTCTCAACAACCTATGCAATTCAACACCATTTTTCCGAAAATTCCCTTGTCTATTTAGCATATTCATTCATATTCACAACCATCATTCAAATCACCCAACATGCACAACCCAATTTTTTAACATTTCAAATACCAAATTTAGTTTCTTCCGATTCACAACCCAACCCTAGCCACAATTTCGCAAAATTCAATAAAACATGCATTTATCGAGTTCATATACTCACAAATCGATACTATGAACATCAATCAATCATGTCTCTAAATGAATTCAAGCTAATTTACACTTAGGGCAAGGTTTACTCACCTCACATGTTCAAAAATTGAAAATTCAAGCAAAAATTGAGGTTAAGTTCAAGAACATACCTTTAATCCGATGAAATCGAAGAAAAATTGAAGAAAACTTGTGCCTAAGTCCGTGTCACGTCGGGGAAGAGGGATTTCTAAAGGCTCATGGGAGGGAATGGAAAATGGGGAAAAAATAGAGGGGAATCGGGTTTAAAGGGTGTTTTTCGCGCGGTTACCCGACGACTCCTGTAGACCCGACGCGAAATAAAAGCCTCAACGTGTCACCGAGGGTAACGCAGAGCACGCCCTCCGTGACACGGAGCCATCGGCGCTCATCATTCTCGGGAATTTGTAAAAATTCCGAAATCGCTCAACGTGTCACTGAGGGTAACGCGGAAAGCACTCCTCCTCGTGAGACACTGAGCCAACGCGTGTCACCGTAATGCCACTTTTTTATTTTTCTCACCTCTCGATTTTTTTTCCTCTTGTGCTTCTTTGCATTTTTGCCCTCCGTTCCACCCAAAATCATCTCACAAGACATTGGTTAGAATTCAGGTTTCTAACGCAAACACAGCTTTTTTATTTTTTAGTTTTTTTCCAAATATTTCTCACAAGCATTACCTTCACCAACAATCGTTAAGCACAAAAATTTTAAAATTTTCCTCAAGCATCAACTTAACATTTAAAGAGGGTGAGAAATACTCCCTGAGGCCTTTAGGCCTACTAACAGCATGCTGCTCAAGTTGCACAAGTGGGTGTTCGAAACCCCACACTTTTTCTCTTCCATGCTTCGTTAGCTTCCTCCACGGGTACTTAGACTTCCCCTCCATCTTTGCTTAACTTTCCACCAAATCAACACAAGATGAAAAATAAATAAAATTAACTTAAATGCAAGAAATTAAAAATGGTACCTTATGGTACCCTTGGGGCTGGCTCTCAACGCCTAATTCTACATCGCGCACGACGTATCAAGTTTCACCACTTTTTCCTCCACCTTGGAGGATACTAACTTTTTTACTCCTAATTTCTCTAATGTCCTCTTATGCTCCAGTGCGTGTGGTGAAAAATTGTAAGGACCAAGCAAGAGATGTTGCCTTTTGGAACTTATTGACCTTTAAGTAAGCCGGGTTACTTTGCCTTCTCCGAGCTCGAAAATTTCAAAATATACGGGCTTGGTCCTCTAGACATTTCTCTATAAGCCTGGGAGACTCTATTTGGTGTCGTCAACCAAACTCAATGTCGAAAATGCTTCTTATGGGAGGTCCACTACACCTCGACTTTGAAACCGCATTGTGCTTGACTCTCCTTACTTTGTATATACACCTCGCATAAACATCTATCTCTCCATTAATGTCTTATGGAGGAATTATCTCTTCTTCCATGAATGGATTTTTCATAAGTGTGAGCCTATCACTGGACACTCAAGAGATTCTAATTGTCGGGCTTCATCCAAAATTCACCCTTGTCTTCCTCGTAGCTCCTCTCGAACACTGCAAAACCGTTCCCGCAATTTATCACATGGGCTTCACCAACAATCATCTCGTGACTTTGACGCTCATCCACTTCTAAGCCTCTGCAGATTCTCTTCTTGCTGAATTCTCAATATCGCTATCGCCTCCTTCATTGCTTCGATTGCTTCAGAGTTGTTTCAAGCATGTCTTCTATTCGAAGCCAAGGCCCCAAGTCCTCATTTCTCATGCCTTCATTCAAAGAAACAAATGTATAGGGGCTTGGGGGAGGGGAGCATGCATTCCCATTGCACTTATCCTCATTGGCCATCTTGACCACCACATATATTGCACGTGTTACAAGAAAAAGTTATGCCACAGTGGTGTCCTCCGTAATTCGTACAAGATTCGCCAAAATATGAGTATCCACCATTGAACGTATTTGTATTCCATGATGTCATGTCAAGAAGGGTATTCCGAAAAAATAAAAAAGAATTTAAAACAAATATCAAGACCAAGTTGTCAGCACTTATATAGAATTTGTAAACTAACACTAAGAAAGTAAATTTACCAATTGTTAGTCTCGACAACGGCGCCCAAAACTTGTTCGGCGTTGGTAACTACACGCAAGTGCACGTGGGTCGAACAAGTAGTAAAACAGCTCAAGTAAGCCAAGTATCGATCCTTACTGTGGACTCGAATAAGGTAATATTCAACTTAAGTGTTAATGAATTATAACTTTAAAAATGCATAACAATTTAAATAAGATTTTGAGAGTTTAGTTTCCTAATTTATACTAATCTAAGACAAAATTATAAAGTGCGACTGAACTATAGTAATGAGTAAGGCCGAGGTTAAAACGAACATGCAGGTAGAAGCAATTATCGATACAATTTAGTTAATCTTTCTTCTATTAAGTTAAATAAGCACTATTGTTTGCTGGATTGAAATTTTCAGATCCTACCCAACTTAAGAATCAGCGAACCTTCAATCTACATTTCGTGATAAAAGAATTTCATGTTCTTAAATGGCATACAAACCGATTCCTTAATTGACTAATACGACTTTCGTATATATTTCATTCCGAATGTAAATCAATTCTCAATTCTTCCTAAACTAAGAAGAGATCATATTCTAACACTCACAACTTTCCAATTCTTTTCCTTTTAAGATCAAAATTGAATTTTTAGATATACATTAACATCACAAACATTAATGCAAAGAAGAAATAAGAATTGATAGAACAAACTATTGGAAGAAAAGATGAAAAACCAAATGATCAACAATTACATTCCACTACAATTGTCTTTAACCTCAAGAAGAAGTGAATTTATTTTCACTCATTTGTGGGATTAAACATCATCAAATGAGTATAAATCATACAAACAATTGAGATAAAAGAAAAAGAGATAGAGAAGAACCCTAGAATTGTCCCCTCAACTTCCCGTAACCCACGTTCGCTTCAACCAAGTCGAATGTTTAAAAATAAACCTAAGTGTGCTATTTATACTCGGTGAGAATTTTTTCTAATAAAAAGCAACGTGGCACGAGTGTGGTCATGAGCACCTCCTCCGTGCCACGGCAAGCGACCCTCTTCCGGGAATCGTTCCCTGCCACTACTCCTCGCGTGCCACGCGCCGCACCGCTGAGCCGTGCCACCGTGCCATGGCTTGCATCGAGGGCATTGCTCTCCGTGTCACTGAGGTAACGCGAGGCTTCACCGGAAATGGCCAAATAATTTCACCCGGTGCGTAATGCCTCCGCGATGGCAATAAGTGACACCTACCTCCATCGCTTTTAACCCTTATTTTTGCCGCTCTTCCTCGACCTTTTCCATCGCTTGCTTCTAAGTCCATTCCCGATTTTTACCAACATGTCTCTTAGCTTCCCAAAATTACATTTTACTTGCAAAACAACACTAATCATGTTGGTTATTATAAATTCACATTTTAACTACAAATCATATGAGAATGCACACATAACGATAGATAAACAAGATGAAATAAAGCATTCAGTATCACTGGGCATTACACTCTCGCCCAAGATCAGCCGTCGTAGTACTCGGTGCAACATCAACTTTCGAGCCACAAATGGGGTAACGAGGACAAAGTGGACCCTGGATCAATCAATACATGTTGTGGCATGAGAAAATTGTCATACCTGCACATCTCGGAGACGCCATGAGTCCCGTCTTCACGGGTGGGGAAGCATAGGTACGGCTTGAGCCCAGACCAACTAGAGGCCTCGATCCACTCTACTTACCTCGTCAACCCGAGGCTTACGCCCCGTTGAGGCCGGCTGAGCCGCGCCCGCCGATGCTCGTCTGCCATTCAAGCAATTTTGTCTCGGCTCTGACAATCTTGCATCCTATGTCCTTCCCGCCCACATATGTAACACCTGGAGCTATATCTCAAGCTTCGAGGTGGAGTCGATTGCAAACAGGTGGGGTGGAAATGTGTATCCGTTCTGCTCTACCTCCTCACGAGGAGAATCCACCGTCCGAAACCGCTACTGCATCTCGATCGACCCTAATGGGATAAATCTACCTTCACAAGTAGCGCCGAAGGTGGGGGTCTAGGTGGCCTATCAAAACCCGCGGGCCTATCGGAAAACCGTGGCCTATCGAAAGTCGTACTTGTGGGCCCTATCTGGAATTCCGAATCTCATCAAATCTATCTTCGCGACGCCGCTTCCCGATTTGTCTCTGCTCTATTACCTCAGCGTCGCTTCGTTCCTCAATGTACTGGCGAAAGCTCGCACCCGAGCAATGTCCATATCTTCTCAACGTGGTCAGCTATACATGTCTTCAATATATTCTGGGTTCGGCACCCATAATGAATCTAAGTGAACCCTCAATGCCATGGTATCCACGAAAGCTGAGATGCGGCTAAGGAATCAAACCGTAGGAAATATTCACGTACACTCCCGCTCCTCGCCTCCGTATGCAAGAACCGGTCCATCTCGGCCTCGTCTCGACCCCCATGGCAAATAATTGTCTAGGAAGGCCGAGTGCCGGGACTGTGCCTGAGGGGCAACATTCCCTCCCTCGAGACCTTCCCCGCCTCTCGTACCACAACACAACAATGTCTCGCAACTGCATTACCGCCATCTCACCGATTCTATAGGTGCTACATGCATGACCCGAAAGATTCTCTCGCATTTGGTCTAGGAAACTCGGGGTCCTCTCCGATCTCGACCCCGTGAACTGCGCAAGGGGGACCTAATGCCAAAAATTCCGACCTCGAACTTCCGCATCCACTGATGGCTCGTCGCACATGCACTAACTAGCGATGAGTGGCCATCATTTGTGCCAACATAACAACCGCACTGCGAACTTCCCGATCGTGGATGGTGTAGGTACAGGAGCTATCGTAAAGGTGGTATCGTCCCCACGGCTCTGACGAGACGTGGGACCGTGAGAAGGCCGTGATGATGCTATATCGCCTCGTGACGGCCGATTCTAAATTAAGCGAGGCATCCCGTCGGTGCCTTCTCCCTCGTGGTATCCACCCTTCTACATGTGGCAAAAAGGTGTCGCCGGCCCGCCATTTTAATAGAAAAAGAGTATGATAAGTTTTAGGACTCAACCCTATACCGTACTCTCTATGGCACGACCGAATATGAAGGAAGAGTAACCATCCTATTATGCTCATGTTCTCCCGCCTATGTGACGTGCGTACAACACATCCATAGACAAGACTCTACTTAGCATGGCTTCTGCGTAATCCCCGGGACACGACTGCTTCGATACCAAATTTGTCACGCCCACCTTGGGGTATGGATCGACACTCGGTGCCCTACTAGGATTTGAACTGCTGACCGCGCTTCAACACTTCTAGTGCCCGTCGGCTCTAACTCGATTTACTAATCAATCTGCTATATAGTAACAAATACACTTCACTTAAGCAGCTTATAGCCAATTGTAAGACAACAACAACAATGCAACTGTGACCATCAACATAAGGAACCTACGTGCCGACAAGGTCACCATGTCGACTAGTTATTTCTAAATTAATGTAACAAATGCTAAACAGCCACGTGACCGATCGTCACCACTACACCGGATAGGGCCCCACACGGCCTATATAAACAATTCAAACATACGCACGTCCCCACACGACTGCACAACCAACCACAGGAGATATATACACAATTTGCAAGCCTCTAAGAATATCGATAAGACAGGTCCCGGACAGGCCCCCACCTACCCGTATCATAAGCAATAAAAGAAAAAATGATATAAACTCTTCGAATATCAAGCTCCGATGACAGGAGCCGATGACTCGCACCGGCTAGGATCAACGAGGATCACTCGCCTATAAAAGTACCGCAGACAGTAATGCAATAAAACGCGCGCACTTACTCAGTACCGAGTATATAAAGTAAACTAACATAATCGAATATAAAAATAAAACTAGAAATTCTCGAATAGAAGAAAGTATTCGAAACTGTCTTGGATCAAGTGATTCAAATAAGATTGTCCGTATCAAGGTAGTGGTAGGAAGGCATGTCGACGTGGCGATCATCGTCTATCGCCTAATAAATAACATATATATACATATATAACATACACAGACCTATACTCTACCCCTATAAGCCTTAAGGTGCCAACCAACACATAGTCTATATACCTACCCGGTCAAAACCAACCAAAAGTAAATCACTCAACTCATCTACTAACTACGAAAGCACTTACCAACCCCGGGTCTCAAATGGATTATGACCTCCGATATATGTAACTGTCCGAGCCGGGAGGACTCTCGTACTTCAACTCAGACTCGCACTGCACTTGCATCAGAATGCTATGCCGATCAAATTTCATACGGGAAATGCTCCATCCCATCTTCGTTCTCTAATGACAGCATACTCACTGGAGGCGGAGTCTCACTCGCCGGTGGGTCGACACAGCTTACTAACCTGGGGCGCAGGACGCCAAAGGGTGCCCTATAACACAAATGTGTCTCAATAAACAATAATCACATACAGCAAGCATGTTCAATCTAAAAATACTATCCATGTTCCGATATACGACTGATACTTTTCGTATTAAACCGATTCTCATACCGAGTTATACTCGCATCCGGGGCCATTATCCGATCGTTCGATATTGCTCTACTATCTTTTATCTTCCGAATATAACATATTATAAAAATGCTTGCTGTTCATAATCAACTCACCTCACTTCTGTAGTTCTTCTTCTATAGTTCACGCTATTTGCTATACCGGGATTACTAACTTGTCGGGCACTAGCTTTACATACTCTTCGCTTCAACTAACCGCGTAGCTCGGCCGCATTTCCGCTATTTCTCCCAACCGCATCCATATATATATCAACTAGGACTAAATACATTAATATTCTCGAAGAAAATATCACTTTTAATATATATATATATATAACCCAAATTATGACTTATCAAACACTACGAAAAACTCGCTATTTCTCGTAAGTCCGTATGAGAGAAATGCTTACTTTAGTTCTAGGAGTATATTGACACTAACCTGGCCAATTCCACTACCTAGCTCGCAGGACGACGATTCGCCGCCGAATTTCACGAAACTAACTCGGCAGGAATGCTTCTCAAGTACTTAATACTTCACTACCCAAGATTAATTGAGTTTGACCGCGTTTAATAGCGTAAACTGATGAAATTTGTTGAATCTCCGTGCCCTCGCTTTCCGTTCGTTTCTCGGAAATTCTAGAGGAGGCAATGATTAAAAACCGAAGTCGGAGGCCCTTTTATTCTTGGGACCTTTCAGTCGCATTCGTCGAAAATGCGATTTATATAAGTCGCATTTAGCCTTGCGACGCGCCGATTCTGGCGCTGTCCTATTTCTCCCCGCCCTTTCTCACACATATGGCATTCTAAAAACTCTTTAACCAAAATGCGAATAGGCCATCTACATGTTAAAAATTTACGAGGTGTGTCAGCTTTTATCTCACGTTTGGTTGGGATAAGTCTAGACTATTGCATTATTTTTATCCCACTTCCTCAATGTGGGATAACTAATCCCCGGATAAGTTATCTCAAATTTTATTTTAACCAAACATGAAATAAAAAAAAAAAAAAAACTCATTCAAAAATTAATGGCAGGACTATTTATTTCTTTATTGCTCATTTGAGGTGAAATAACAATCTCGACTATTCCCAATCAAAATTAATTATTCTCAAATAATTTATTTCCTACGAGCCCTCAAGTTTTAAAATGGAAGTAACTGCTGGTACTTCATGGTTTCCAAATATTTAAACATCACTTTAAATAAGATTAATGAATTCAGATCCTGCTTAACACTTTATTGCTAAGATTCAACTTTTGGTAATTGATTACCATCGTCACTCAATTTTTTATTTTAAAAAACGTGTTTTATTTAATTATCATTAATTTATAAATAATAATATAAATAACAAATAAAATAAAAAAATTAAAAAAATTAAAAAAATTAAAATTAAAATTAAAATTTATTTAAAACTTAATCCATTAAAAATCCAACACAATTCTTGATCCAACCATTTAGTCATTGATTACTGCTGTAATTTATTTAATGCAAGCAAATAAATGTTAAAGAATTTGCTAAACAAAAGTGCTAGCAAATAGCAATCTCTTTGGTGGCATCTGAATTTGATTTTTAGTTTGATTTTGAAGAGAACTGATTATTGTTTGAAAAATAATACGAGTGTTTGAAAAAGATTTTGAAAGGACTATATTAGAAAATTAGTTCTTTCTGAAAAAGTATCATTAAGATTTTATAAATACTTTTATATCGCAAGTAGGAGTTTACAAAGAAAATCGATAAATCGGGACACCGAATAATTCGAATCAAACTAAGAAAAAAATCCGATTAATGATTTGGATCAATTGGTTTAGTGTTGGGAAAAAATTCGATCATAATTCGATCATTTGATTTTAACTAAAAAAAAAATCAAACCGAACTAAACCAACCCGACATTATTATTATAAACTTTTAAATATTTTATTTAATTTATAAATACTTCTTTTTTAAACTTTTTCTTTAATAGTTGTTGTTTTTAACATATAATATTTCAAGATTGGACTTAGAATTTTGAATGATCCAATAAGTTTTATAGCTCATAGATGCATGTTATTAATTCAAATAACGCCCAAACTAAAATCAAATCAATATTAATGCTAACAAAGAAATGATTTCAACACTAGGAATGACAATATCTATTCCTTTAATTCTTGGTGTTAATTTACATAGTGAAAACTTAAAACACATAATTAATTTTTTAAAGTTTATGTTATGTAATTGATACTTATTAGTCGTAGTTTGTTTGGCATGACCTAGTACTTTTAGTGTATAGTCATTTCCATTATGACTTATTAATTAGCAATATTTATTTTATGAGGTTTCATTATCTTTTTTGTTAAATTTTTTCTTTTTTTTCTTTTGTAGTTTTTGTTGATAGTCTTCTACTATTTTCTTAATCATAAAACACCTTAGATAGTTGTGAGACATTAGGATTAAAGAAATATTTAAGTACAAATTTAAATATTAAAAAAACAAAAAAAATAAAATATTAATTTTATGATTTTTTAATAAAAAATTCAAAAAACCCAAAGAAATCCGAGGTTGAAAACTCAACTTTTATTGATTTGATTTGTTTATATATTTAAACTTCAATACAATTAAATTTCTTTGATATTTAAAAAATTCAACCAATCAATTATATACAATCTATCGATGAAAATTGATAAATAGCTAATAAATGCATTTACTAAATATTTCCAAACACTGGAAAAATGCAAGAATAATAAATAATTGTCTCCAAAACCAAGTTTCGGGTGGATTCTGAAAATTATTTTTATGCTTATCACTTAATCAATATCAAAATAACTTTATAAAGGAGCCTACAAAGATTTTTTTTTAATTTGTAAATTTAAAAAATCAAGAATGCGGTTATGCATCTTGGTTAATTTATTTTTTTTAATTCATGGCTCAAGTGAAAGTTATTTGAGAAACATTTCAATATGTATGATCTTTTCCTGTAATTTTCTACTCACAACTGTTAATTTTTTTGTCATCATGATGAATTGGCTCCTGAATAAATGTAAATATTAATTTTCTAAAAATTATTTTGAAAATAATTATAGTTATCACGTCATCAAATAGCTATCTAAAGTTATATTTCAGATTAAAAATGATTAGAAAAGTTAACTTGATAAAATCGAAAGACTTTTTGAAAGATAAAACAAAAAGAATAATCTATCCAAACTATTAAAATCAACTTATTTCGCAAAAGTACTTTTTGGTGAGAAACAATTAGTGTTTAGTCAATTTTTAAAAAAATTCATGTCAATATATTTTTACTCCTCTCCAAAAACACTTATTTTAAGACTAAAAGCTTGATCAAATACCAAATGACCAATTATCAAAAGTTAAAGTGATGATCCAAGCTTCAACCAGTAGAAAACGTCTATGGATCTAAGACGAAAAGCATATATCCCGTTAAAACTATAGCATATTGTTATTTGAAGTTGAAGCATCTTTTGACCAATTCTTGTGGGTGCCTGCAAGGCAGTGTAATGTCCAGTGACACGAGTTAAAAGTTAAACATTCATTTTGTGTGCCATAGCATGAATTTTTTGAAGTCTTAAAAAGATTGCTACCTAAATCTTTGTTTTCTCATGCCTTGCAACATATTTTTAACAGCTTGAAAAGTTAACCTTTTTCCTAACAAAAATAGCTCAAACAAATACTTTTCTGGAAAACTCAACTTAGCTCACTAACATATATCATGCAGATTCCAAAGGATTAAATCAGACTTGGCTAGCCCAGATAATCTCATGTTGGGTGATCTGAGGTTTACCTGTTTTGCTTTCTTCAGCTGTTGCATACACACAAACAAAAAGAAGATACTAACTGGAGATTCACGTGCAACAGTTTGCATTAGGGCTCTTCAAAATGTCGTGTGACAATTATTTATAATGTGTATCATAAAGGGTACCCAAAATAAAACTATCCTCAGTGCTCCTGGTTTTCTTCGTATGACGCTATAACATACATTGTCCAGGATGAATCAAAATAAAATAAAATTAAATTAAAAAAAAATCAAGGTGTTATATCTTGAACCAGAAAACAGACCGGTAAGAATAGGCCAGCCGCCAAGCTACTAAATAGCAGTAAAATACATCACCATTAAAGAAGCCACCTGAAAAGGAACAAAAGAGCCACAATGAACACTGAACAAAGAAATAAGCAAAATTTAGAAATTATTTCCTCTCGATAAAGGGCACAATTTCCAAATGATCAGTAGATCAAAACAAAACAGTGCTCATTTGAGGAAGGCACAAAAGCATTGGCCTTAAGGCCCGTGATACTACACAACAGGCTTTATAATTGCTCAAATTGCTAACATAAACTAAACAAACAAATAATACCTCAATTCACTAATAGGAGCAAACCGCTATTAACAAGAGAGGGCTCTACGGAGATGCTTGGAGGCTAAGGTGTACCGGTGGCGTACATTAAGGCAATCAAGGACATGTATGAGGGACAATCAAGAAACGAGTCGTAATGTTGGGAGGAGACTCCGGAGCACTATCCGCTTTTAATGGGCCGAACAAGGATCGCCTTAACCCATTTGTATTTGCCTTGGTACCGGATACATTAGCATGACAAATTCAGAGAAGGTTCTATGGTGTATGTAATTTGTGATTACATGCTTTGATTGACGAAATTCGTGAAGGAGTTAATGTTAAGTTGGAGGTTTGGAGACAACCCCCGAGTCAAGGGGTTTAAGAGTCGACCAAGACCGAATACTTAGAGTGCAAGTTCAATGATGCAATGCATGAGGTTGACGCGGAAGTGAGACTGGATACATAGGCTATTCAAAAAGATAAGTTTCAAGTACTCCTATGTGATAAGAAGGTGCTACCAAAACTTAAAGGCAAGTATTATAGAGTGGTGGTCGACCAACTATATCAGATAAAGGGCTGAAAGTATTGGTCAATTAAGAACTCTCATGTTCAAGATGAAAGTTGCGGAAATGATGATGTTATGTCCGGGGAATACTAGGAGAGATGGATTAGAAATGAGGATATCTCGAATAAAGTGGGAATAGCTTCGGGCTGACAAGATGCGAGAAGCGAGGCCGAGATGGTTCAGGCATACGTGTGAAGAGGAGATGTTCGGATGCCCTGGCCAAGGTGCAAGAGGTTGCCGAGGGATGATTTCAAGAGAGGTAAAGGTAGGCCGAATAACTATTGGGGAGAGGTGATTAGACAAAGACATTACTAGCTTCAACTCAGAGGACACGAATTAGGTAGTAGGTTAGCAGGAGTGAGCTATTTAAGAAATCCTCCCATACTAGTAGTCGTTAGAGATGTCAATATCTACTACCCAAACTATCCTGCCAGCCTCCATACCGAAGGCTTTGGAGTTTGATCAGGGCTAGGTCAAGTGTGCCCATCATTTTGACGGGCCATAAAACAACAAACCCACCCCATCAATACGTAGGTTGCGTCTTGTCGAGCCCCCACTTTTTAAAAAGTATCTTAAAATAATTTATTAATTTAAATTCAATTTTAAAATGTTAACATAAATATTTAAAACACAATATTGTTGTTTTTTTTGTGAGCCATTACTGCTAGTAGTCAAATCTTAAATTCACAAACAAAATAATCCTAATAATACTTATTATATTTGGCTTCAAGTAAAGATTTGATTATGACTTCAATATAAACAACCTGTCATTCTATGCAAATATCTTGAGTACAACCTTACAAGAAATACGATTTTTGATGGACATAAAGCTTATGAAAATTAAAACAACTTTGACATGATATCATTCGAACCAAATAGAGAGAGCAATATGAAAATTAAAAGATTGATGAGTACCAATACAACTAGTTAAACAGAAATATTAACCTTATATTAAGATTCACTGCATTTCCAATCCACTTTGCTCAAGCCCCACGCCAAATGTAATTTATTTGGGCCGCTAAAAACCTCATTCTTAAATGAGCTTCAAATATCTCAGAGTCTAATCCTATCAAATTACCCAAGTTAACCGGGCCAAACCTAACAGCCTGGGTCCATATTGACTCGCTCTAATAGTCGTGTATATCGTTTATAGATTTCTAATATTATCTAATTGTTTCTTGAACTTTGTATATGGTATTATTTTTTAATTCGATGATATTTGACATGTTTGTTTCATACGTTATTTTCTTTTTCGATTGCTTTGATTTGTTTAATACCCTTGAGCCGAATGTCTATCAAAACAAATTTTTCTTTCCATTTTCCTCTGCGGTAGGGGAAAGTTCTGCACACTCACCCTCCCAAACTCCATTTTGTGGGATTACACTGTATATTTTAATTGTTTAGCAAATTATGCAAGTAGTCGAAAGCTTCACTTTTTAAAGTTGGTTGGAATCTTCTATGCCAACCATTAGGATCTAGTCAATGTAAGAATGAAAATGTTTCTACTAATTTATAACAAAAATATCACTAAGCAAAGAAAGTAAACTCGATCACCACCGTAACCAACAACAAGAGCAAACAGAAGCAAGACCACATACCCCCGAGAATTTTATTGCACAAGAATAAAGACGTTGGCCGAAAATACAATAGCCAAGTATAAAATGAACTCGACACATATTGTATGGAAGTATCTCCTACCCTTAGAGGAACTCGCCAGTTCAATAAAGGTTTAGAAATACAATGTGGGGGATTCATGAAATGTGACAAATCGATGCGGCATCTTGCTTATACCATAGGTTGCGCCATCTAATGTTTCATCAATAAAAAAACCCTAATAATAAATCATCAAAAAACATTTTCCCAACTCTTTCCTTCATGGAATAAATCATAGTGTAAGGAGCACGTCAACAATGATCACCCAACTTACTCAATAATCACCACATACTAAACATGGCACATTCACAACAATCCTCACTCAACCCCTTAACTCTCATTCTTTTCTAGCCTTATCTGCCAAAAATAGACGTCTTCAACCTGATATTGTTTGGTGTTTGTATTATGGAAAACTAATTCTGGTATTGCGGGATAGCAAAGAAAAGGCCAGTAAGTATTCCATAAGCCTGGCTGAACCAAAACCTTCTTTCTCAATTCAGGAAGTTCTACAACTGCTATTGATTAGCCACTAACCTGACTGTTACTCTTCCACAAAGTATGGTACTTCACACGAATATTCATCATACACCAAAAGTTAGAGAAAGGTCTATTTACTTATGCAGTATGCTCACATACACTTGTCCTGGTTACTTATCCATAGCCAAAGTCCATGTAACGTATTGGAATATGAGAGATCTCACAACATCAAACTATGCCAACTCCAGCCCCAAGAGTCACTCAAGACTGAAAAAGGGAATAACTTGCAATGCTGCCTTGGCATGGTAAAATCATGAACTATGCATTTATTGTCTTAAAAATCACGAGTCTTTGAAACATGGTCAGTCTCCTTATTTACCCTGCATGCCTGGTCTCTGTGCTCCACTACTTTAAACTAAAGTGTCCTTATTTTCCAATCTATTAGTCATTCTATCCCATGATATCTGACTGTTTCTTCTGCTTTCCAGAAGAAATAAAGAAAGTGACCTTGACAAAGTACTTTTTTTATTACCCTATGCACTTATTATAATTTTATGTATTATCATTCATATGGCAAAATTTGAAACCAACCATCTTTTCCTATAATTTTCAAATATCAAATTTTATTTTCCCTGTATGTGAATTATTTTACGTGCAGATTAAATATAAAAGTGGGTAAACTAATCCTTGAAAGTTACAACTTTACAAAAATGATGGTTCAAGTGAATTACATTTTTATCCGAAGTGATAAAACTGTATCACTATGCAATCATGAGAAGATTAGTGATTTTGTAGTTCTTTAGATAAGTCAATAATGAACATAAGATTTTTCCAAAAGATAAATACATAACTAGCATTTTCCTTTACCTTCTCAACGGTTGAGTCCAAGAAGCATATTCCCTTCCTTTGGCAAGTAAGTAACGTTAGGAGTCTTAGCTAAAGTCCCAGCAATTTCTCTAGAAGCTTCAATCCTCCTAAGCTCAATCAAACCCATTCCAGCAGCCGCAGTAGCATCTGAAATCAGCTTTGCGGATTCGCTTTCTCCTTCAGCCCGAATAATGGCCGCCCTCCTCTCTTGCTCAGCTTTCATAACCACAAATTTCGACCTCTCAGCCTCCTGCTGAGCTACCTGCTTCTGCTCCACAGCTTTAGAAAACTCAGCTCCATAAGACAAGTGTGTGATGGCCACATCATCGAGCACAATGTTGAAATCCTTGGCACGTCGAATCAAGCTTTCTCGTACAAGTGCGGAGACCTGTGGACGGTCTGTGAGGAGCTGATCAGCGTTGAATTGAGCCACAACAGCTTTGAGCACCTCATTGCCAATAGAAGGAAGGACTTTTTCGTCATATTCAGTACCTAAGCTGAAAATATCGGGAAGGCGGGAGACTTCGGGGCGAGAGAGAATACGGAGCGTGAGGTTAACCATTTGGAGATCTTTTGTGCCCGAGATTGAGGAGAAAGTGTGTGGCCTCGTACGTATATCGAAGATGAAGGGTTTTTGGAGCCATGGGATCAAGAAGTGAGTGCCTTCACCAACGGTTTCGTCACTGACCCCACTGAAACGGTCGAAGAGAACGGCGCGTTGACCGCCGTCGACGGTGTAAAGGGAGGAATTGAGAAGTGCGCTGCCGACGCCGAGACCGAAAGCGGCTCGGGCTATGTTGGTGAGGAACGAAACTGCGGCTTGGCTACTCCATGTATGTGGAAACAGAGAGAGGAGACTTAAGAGAAAAGACAGAAGGGTTTTAGAGCAGAGATAGAAGTGAAATCCTAAACACCTAATTGACCATACGGGCTCTCATCGGACGGGATTTGACGGACACCGAATTTAATATTTAAGGATCTTTTCTCTCTATATATACAAAATTAGATCCATATTTATCAAATATAACAGATTGTTTTAAAAAAAATTGAATTAAAATTATATTCTTCAAACTCAGTAATGGCATACATCTTAAAAAAAACTACCCGTCACAATTTTCGAAATTGTATCTAAACTATCGATCCTCCCATCCCGTTTGTTTTAGTAACTTATCCTAATCAGATAACTTATTTACAATTTTCATATAAATTTAATATAGCAACGATCATATACAAACTTAAAATATAATTTTCAACCAATTTAATATATAATTATAATACAACTTTAATATAGTTTTGATATAATCAAATTATAACTTCGAACTTTAATGAACTAGAACTGAAATTCATCTAAAACTAGCTCAAATCTTACTCAAATACCTTCAAATTTTAGATTCAAACTCTCGTCAGTTGCTCCAATTCTTTTGAGATATCACCTACTCAAACGAACTTCATTTGTGATATTGATTTTTGAACTTGAGCCTCAACTCCTTTACTAACTGATAATGTAGTTTTGATCCACCACGTCTCCCGATTCTTTTAATTTTTATTGTTGGTGTATGAAATGGAGAAGACAATTAGTTGAAAGATGTTAAAGTCATGGTTAACTAACTATTCCAACTAATTAGTCAAGGGATAAAATCTTATCCCAAGTCTAGTTCTATATGAGACTCTATATAGTTAAGCTTCTATAATAGTATTAGAAACACAAAATAATATTATTATTGAAAGAAAGGAAGAAGATCACCTATATTTTTCAAGATCATCATCAATGATCATAATTTCCTACTTCGCTTCATTTACCTTGGAGTTCTTGTTAATGTTCTTGTTCATTCAAGCCTTGAGCTTTTCTCTTTACAAATCAATGGCACGTAGCTTCTAGGCAGACTCTGCCAGAGTGCGTAATCATCCGGGGCAATATCAACTGATCAATCGGGGAAAAGGTTGACTGCACTCGTTAGAAAAGGCGCTTTAGTTAAACCGAAGAGTTTTTTTCATCGTCGCTTCTTGAAGAAAGATGAAATCCTTGAGAATCATATAAACAATGGTGGCAACAATGAATTCAATCAAGTGAATTCCATCAGAGCATCGCTGCAATGCTCACAATAGTGGTGTTTCTACCGAGCATGGCCTTGACTATAATCATCCATCGCCTTGCTCACCGATGTTAAGGGTATCAATGTTATTGGTATTCAACTAATCGGGGTCGAACTACAGCCATCAGGGAGTCGATCTATGAGGATTGCCTTGTCGGGAAGAAATAAAATAGGAATGGTGGATGGTTCTCTTTAAGAAGGAAAGATTCACAATAAGATCTATGGAATCGCAGGATCGAAGTTGATGCAATTGTTCCGTTCTTGCCAATGAACTCGCTTCTAAAGCCTACCTTAGGCTGTGTTTGCTAAGCAAGTGCCTATGCTTGGAAAGATTTGAAAGAGAGGTTGACGTATTAATGGATCAAGAGCTTTCAATCTACATCAAGAAATCACAATTCTCCAAGAAGGTACTAATATAGTTTTTGTTTACTATACCAACCGAAAAATTTGTGGGATGAGTTTGGAGCCTTGATTCCTATAGGCCTTGTAACTGCAGAAAGTTCCAGGAGCTTATCTCTCATCTACATAGGCTAAAGTTGTTTCACTTATGGGGCTTAATGAGTCCAATCATCAAGTTAAAGCCAAATCCTCGCTAGATCCTTTACTGTGGATTAACCAAGCCTATTCAACATGGCTATGATAAAGTCAAAAAGCAAAAGAGTCGCTAATGATCATAATCTTGAATGAACTCGTATTTCCTCTGAATGAGCCTTGAATCAGAGCTATGTATCTCCAAGACCAGTACAAGTCAAAGATATAAAAAGAATGCAAATGTAATATGTGATTTTTGCAAGTGAAAAGGGCATACTAAGGAATTTCATGACAGACATTGGGGTATCCACTTGATTTTAAGTCAAAAAGGAAGAAATATGTGAGGGAATGCAACATACAGTGTTCAAGGTGAAAATGCTATTGTGAATCATCAAAAACAGCAACTTACATTCAACTATGGAATGAATACCAACTTGATCGCCCTAAGAATGACGCAAAAGGAAAACAGTTCAAGATTGCATCTCGTAGTCTTGAAGGCTGGTCGTGCCGAAGTATAAGGATGCACCTTCACCAAAGACCAATATGAACACATTTTACAATGCTAAAACACAACACTATAATCGATACCGAACAACTTCCCATTCGAATGCTAATATGCCAGGTAAAACTTCTTAGTATCGAAAATATGGATGCGTGGATTATTGACACTGGTGCTACCAACCATATGGTGTCTAGTATTGGAATGTTGTCCAAACAATATATAATGCAAATTGAAAGTACTAAGAGAGTATGTTTGCCTAATGGTGATATTGCACAAGTGAGATATATTGGTTCTTGCTCACCTCACTCTGTAAGTGTGATCACCGGCGTGTTTCATGTACCACAATTCTAAGTATAATTTTTTGTCCGCAGTAAAGTCACTTCAAGGAATTGGGCTGCTCAATTACTTTCTACCCTCATTTTTGTGTGTTCCAGAACTCTTCAAGGGAAGGATGAAGGAGATTGATAAGGAGGAAGGAGGACTATACTTGCTATTGAAACTCTTATCAACTGAAGTAATTTGATGATTTTTCTTTTTGAAAAAAGTCGACGTGCGTGTATGTATAAACAGCTTTCTTCAATTTTTAAACACTCAGTTTGGGAAGACAATGAAGGACGTGACGTATACGGTACCGAGTTTGTTAACCCAGATGTGATAGCTGTTTAAAAAATCAAATTATTCATCAAAAGTCATGTGCTTATACCTCACATGGTAATCAAGGCTGAGAGAGCACATACACATCTTAAAGGTAACAAGAGCAATAAGGTTTCAAGCTAAGATTCAAACAAAGTTGTGAGGACTATGTGTCTTAGCTGTAGTTTATCTTATTACCGTAATGCCAAGTTCGCAATTGACAACTTACCTTTATGGAGGCTACATGGGATAAGACCTTCCTTAGGACATGAGTTCTAAAGTGGTCTTGTCTTTGCAAACATACTTACCGAACATGACAAAATTGGAAGTGTAGAGCTAAGATTGCAGTACACATGGGCTACTCGAGGTTCAGTATACATATTGTATGATTTGTCCACTAACTCATTTTTTGTTAGCAGGGGATGTGATGTTCGGGGTGGAAAATGTATTTCTTTCCCAATTTAATTACTACACTTGATAATAGTTATTTGTAGATACTTCCAATTGAACCGGTTATATGAAGAAAATGTTGATGATCTAATGAGGAATGAGTGCTTATCATATGATAGAATGAATCATTGACAGTGAAACAAGACATGATGTAGCGTAGAGGCATGAAATGTCTATAGAAGATATACTAGATCCTCCTGATATATCTACTCAATCTGAAATAGTGACTTTATTAGAACAACCTACAATAAACCTCTAGAAGTTAGAAATCAGTAGAGCAAAACATCCTCCTACATGGATGAAGGACTTTGTTTCCTTAAACATACACAAAGATGTGAAATATCTACTATGTAATTATATACACTATGATCACCTATCCAAAGACTATCAAACCATACGCTTACTAAATTCGATTAACCATCCACATACAACGAGGCTGCCAAAGATCCTAGATGGATAGAAGCAATGAAGGCAAGTAGATTCAAGACTTCCAAGATAATCACACTTGGGAGCCGGTGGATCTGCCATCTAGAAAAAGACCAATTGGTCAGAATAGATCTACAAGATCAAATACAATGCAACATGTGAGATTGAGGTTCAAAGCTAGCGAAGGTAAAGGATACAAAGAAAAAGAGGGTATATATTACAAGAAAACCTTTCACCCGTGGTTGTGCGCTATAAGAAGAACAATTATAGCCTAGTCATTTAAGGAATTGGCATATCCATCAAATGGATGTATATAATGCATTCTTACAGGGAGATCTAATTGATAAAATTTATATGCCTCTTTCCACAAGGCTTACCACTAGGAGGAGAAGGTGTGTAGGCTGGTTAAGTCCTTGTATGGACTCGGGCAAGCCTGCTGGCAATGGAATGCAAAGTTTTTGAAGCATTGCTCAAGCTCAAGTTCAAGCAAAGTTTGCTGATCATTCATTGATTTGAAATAAATTCGTAGAAGGTACAGCTTATTATATTAGTGTATGTGGATGATTTGCTAATCATGTGAGTTCTCTGAACTGATCAAAAATACCAAACTATATCTACAAATAAGCATTCAAGATCAAAGACTTAGAGAATTTAAATTCTTCCTTGGTATTGAGTTTGGCCACCTTCACATGGAATTACATCAAAGGAAATATGTTGGAGCTGATCTTCAAATAGGTTTAGCATATCAACCAAACTCTGCTGGAACTCCAATTGACATTAACACAATAACTTCAAGGCAATATGATAAAACAAAGGTGTCTAAAAAGGAAAATCGATGAGATCCACCAATGTATCGCCGCTTATCGAGGTCGATAGGTAAACTTTTATGTCTTACAATGACTTGGACAGATATTGCATTTGGACTACAAACATTAAGCCAATTCCTAAAACTACCAAAGAAGTCTTACATGTGAAGCAAAAGACTTCAATTGGTGAGGTATGTTAAGAAGCAAATTCTGGCCAAGGAATCCTCTACTTTCAAGTAATTCAAACAACACCGTAACCGCTACTGTGATGGTAGACTGGGCTTATCCAATCACTAGCGCATCACCACACAGTTTGTTCATTAAGGTAGGAGATTCATCGGTTTCATGGAAATCTAAGAAGCAAAAACCACTGTGTCCAGGAGCTCACCGTAATCAAAATATAGGAGTTTGGCTACTATCAAGCATCACGAGATTGTAATGGCCGACAGTATTCTGAAAGAAGTTGATGTTGATTTCACCTTTGCCTATCGAATATATAATGATAGTAAAGCTGGAAATACAACTTGTCATAACCCCGTTTATCATGAAAGAAACTAATCATATTGAGGAATTATTTTGTAGAGAGAAAACTTCAACAGGACTTATTGAAATCAAATATATTCCTACACAAGATCAAACCTGCATATTCTAACCAAAGGTGTTAAAGGTGGTTCAACATGAAGAGTCTCCTATCCACAAGGTATTTTAAACATATTCACCATACCATTGAGGGAGAGTGTTGTGTGGGCGAAATGGAGAAGAAGGATAGTAGTTAAAGATGTTAAGTCATAAGTTGGGTTAACTAACTGCCCAACGACACTAGTTGAAGGGATAGAATCTTATCCTAAGTCTAGTTCTATATGAGGCTATATATAGTTAAGTTTCTACATTGTAATAGAAACACAAATAATATTGAAAGAAAGGAAGAAGATCATCATCAATGAACATAATTTCTACTCTCTTCTTGCTTCATTTACTCGTTTTTTGCTAATGTTCTTGTTCATTCAAGCCTTTGAGATTTTATGCATAAAATCAAATTTGGTCTACTTATATTTTCTAGTTTTATATTAATAATTACTCCAAAGTACTTCATCCATTTTTCATTTTAAATGTACTTACAAATTCACATAGGAATTTTTCCTTTTCAATGGAAATTATGACGATGAAAAAACCATTAGAGGAAAAGCTCTAAAATTCACCAAAACATAAATAAATAATTGAAGAATTCAATCAATCAGCCATTTCAAACCAAAAACTTCGATTTTTATTCCAATGGCAATTAAGGCAGAGGAAAAAAAATTTGGGACCAAAAAAATAAGAGCAAGTGAGAATGGAAGCGGAGTTGTGCTCTTTTCTATGATATAATAAAAATATTGAATATACTTGTTATGTTTGATTAATAAGGAGAAACATCTATATGTTTAGTAATATAGTCTGTCTTAGTTATGGGGGATAAAAGTCACATATTTTATAATGAGCTGTTTGATCATTTTTTAAGTATAAGAATCCATTTTTCTTAGATGACATTTCATGACTTAAAGTAAAATGTTTATGAATTAGAGGATGGATGACACAATTTTCAAGATAATCAGATGGGTATTAAACGAAGAAAATAAAAAAATTAGAAATTTGAAACTTAAGATTTGAGCAAACTCAACAAATTAGGTAAACGAGCTCTAATTGAGATTTGAAAAATTCCCGAAGGGTAAGTTATGGCTTAGTTGGATAGTTTGCACATGTCCTAAAAAGGCTCCTGAGTGATTCAAACACTTGAGCTGCTTAGTAGTTCAATTGAGGAATTTAGAGTTGATCACTGTCAAACAATGTGTTGAGACGATCTCCGATCATTGTTTTTAGTGCTCCAAGAGGTTCATAGCCATTTTAGGAGTGATTTTCATATTAACTTTTTATTCCGAGGGATAAGATGAGTTTCAATGACTAAACAAATAAAATGATCATATCAGATTTTCGATTGTCAAGGTGCCAACATTTTTATTCTTCATGATCATGGGGATCACAACCATGTAGTGGTAATCGGTTAGAGTCACGATCACAAAGAAGTGAGGCGCTCAAAGGTGCTTTTGCGATAAGGAGGTGGCGAATACGATCGCGAAGGGTCATTTTTTTTCTTGGGATCCACAATTGCAAAGAAAGATCCTTGCCGGGCTTAATAAACTTTTTCCATATTAGAATTGGACATTTCATATCATATTTTAAGTTCTAGATCTCAATTGGAGTAATTATTTGTCAGATTTTTTTTTAGATTCATATTGTGATACCATCATCATCAGGCCGACGAGCGGTCCACTCGAGCCGCATCCCTACTCACCGGTTTGCGGGAGTACACCTAACCTTTCGATCAATTTATCATAGAATCTAGAAAATTTTAGTTGTTTAATTAACATTTGGATTGAAAATTGAGAATTTGAAAATCAAAAGTATGAATATGAAAAATTAAATTTTAGAGATCGATTTGTAGTCGATTTGATGAAATTTGATATTTTATTACCTATAGACTATGGGTAATTTGATTTATGTTTGCTAATCTGGCCGAGATTGACTTTTTGTTAATTTCTCGATCGAACTATTTTTATGCAAAAATGGATATCAATAGACTCCCATAATTTTTTCTAGAATACTTTTTGATAAATTGGGAGAAATTAGAGGCTCAAAGAAAAGGGAAGACTATTTTGTGATCTTATGGTGCTTCTCATTAAGGTAAAATTAAGACTTTTAAACTCGATTAAGTGATGTTTTCATAATTATTGATAATAAGATTGTGAGATGAGGGGGTATCGATTGTGTGAGGTGCACCTATGCGGGTATTAGGTGACATGTGGGGTATTTGGCTGATTTATATGATATTTTAATTTTATTCGAATTTACTTTTGAAATTTGTTGTATGTTATGATTGCGTAGGATAATGATTGTCCCGATTAATTAATTGTATGTTAATACATCACTCCCCGATATCTTGTATATTTATAGAAGAGGCCGGGTTAAATATAAATATTATACAATACTTATGGTTCATGTGTTTATGTGGCATTCGTATTTTATAAGATCATTCAAACTTATGATAGCCCGATGAAAAATGATTATGAGAAAAGTGAGGGCCGCCTCCGATGGAAATGATTCTGACGAAGTGATAATAGCTCAATGAGAAATAATTCTAGGTAGAGGAGAGGGATCTATGAAAAATAATTTCAAGTGTATATGGACCTCGTGAGTCCTCCATGGGCCATGCGACTCGATACATCCTAAAGTACGGTGTATAATGGGTTGCATACATGATCGATGTATTGTAGTGCATTACATCATGCTCATTGATATTTGCTCATCCAATTGTATCGTCTATCTTTGCATATATGATTCTTGAAGTTTTATCTATTGTAATTAAGTCATTTTTTATTTTTGTCGTTAATAATGATATTACACTCAAATTTTTTTAATGATTATTTGATATTTGTATTCTATGTCAAGGGAAGTACGGGTTGTATGTTGGTCGAGAAGTAGGAGGGAAACATGCCGAAGGGAAAAGAAAAGAAGAGGCAAGTTCACAATCAAGACTGCACTCAACACCATATGTGTACTAATCTATAATGAGTTAGAAGCCCTACGATTATTAAATTTAAAGGTATTTGGCCTTAGTTTTTCGCAAAATATCAAATCCTCATCAATCTGAGTTTGAGTAAAAAGTTATAGACATTTTATGGTGGCACTGCCGAAAGCAGCGATATGGCCACCGCCAAACCTTTATTTTGAGTTTTGTATTATGAAATCATCAACTTTTCCATATTTGAGGTATTTTGCCAACTCTACGGCTCCTCTCAAATTTTCAAGAACAACTAAGGGTTAAGAGACTAAGCACAACTCAACCAAAATACAAGACAAGTTAAGAAAGCTGGGTTTCCTGTGTTATGTTAGGTGTATTTATGGAGCTCATTTTGGTAATTGTTTTGGGAGAAGTTGCTATATGTTTTAAGAGCTGGTCACTTCTATATATCCACCATGAAGTAGGGATTAAATCCAAGAGGAAAGATAAGGATTTTCTTAATTCTCTTTTAAACCTCTTCAAATTGCAAGCAAAATGGTTGGAATTCTGCGCCAAGAGTGCAACATTGACTATTTTGAGCTACATTGCTCCTTTTTCAGGATTTTTTCATAGTTTCTTTGGATGGAAATATACCTCATATTTAGGGGAAGGAATAAATAATAATTTAGGTAATTATCCTCTTATTTTACTCTCTCAAAAAGCTTAATGGAAACAAGTAGAGAAAATGGCTAAATATTATCGACGCTAATGTTTTTGTTATTTAAGTATTTCTCGATCAGCTTTTGGTAAGTTATTTTGAGCTAACATTTTATGCTACAATTAATCTTATTGTTGGACTATAAATCCAAGGGATTAAGAAGGTTGAAGATTGGTCATTGAAATAGGAAATCGTCTAAAGAAAAGTTAGTTGAAAAAAGGTATATGCGTGTCCTTATGTTGTTCTTTCAAGAACAACTGGTCTGCTAGAGTTGAATGAGCTAGCAAAATTTTTACATGTATTAAGGCACATGTTAAGCTCCATTTAAGCTTTAAAGTTTCGTGTTTTATTGAAGTTAAATATTGATATTATGTCTAGCCCAAAGAGGCGTTTAAAGTGTAATGTTGTATCGATTGTTGTCGTAGTTGTACATCGAGTTGAAGACCCTCGTATAGAAATTGTTAGCTAGTCCTTTACATTATGTCATATATAAGCTTATGTTGATCATGTATTATGTTATAGTCACCTTAAGTGAGATTAGAAATGAAGCTAAGACGATTTATGTAAGAATAATATATGCTAAGAATGAATATCTAGATGGTATGGCAAATGAGGGCATTAACACAGTGTTTTCTTAACATGGTGACCTATCTTTATATACAGATGTTTTAGAGTTCTTAAGGCTTAAAATTAATTCGATAACTCCTATTCCTTAAGTTCTTGAAAGTTATCGACTTACTCGGGTGTTAAGGTAGCGAAAGTTTGCTAAGTATCTATAATTGCTTTAGTACTTCCAAATTGAGTCTAAGCTTTATAAGTTGAATCAAGTATTCATATAGAGTCCAAGTATTCCAAATTTGAGTCTAAGTATCTAGAGTTGGTTCTAATAACCCATAGCAAGGTCTAGTGTCATGTTCCTCGAGTCTCATATCATATTAAGCTTCCAAGTCAAGTTATGTCCTATGTCTCCTTCTCTGCCGCTTTTTGGGGGTATGATGTGCTCCGCCTTGTCCTCCAAGCCTAATCACATCCGAGTCTCTCTCTCTCTCTCTCTCCTCTTTCTCTCTCTCTCTCTCTCTATATATATATATATATATATTTTATTGTACAATCGATGGTCTCAAGACGCTTGCTCATTGGCATGATTTGCATTGATTACCACACACCCTTAGCTCTCGAGCACGATGGCTAATTGTGTAATCTGTGGGAGCGATGTCTCACACCTCTCTGGTCCGAGTATTAGATGGATAAATGTGCGAAGGAATATGTATGAAAATCCTAGTCCAAGCACGTCAGCCACATAAAGTCTTGGTTCAAGTATCGTGCAACCTTAAAGTTCGCCTGAAAGTATCAAACAACCATACTTAAATCCCTATCTGTGCGATCGTGTAGCCACCGAAATAATTCTCATAAAAACCGGGTCCAAGTATCTAAGTGTTAGCATATTAGTTGCTTATGTTATACTCATGTACATAGTTTGCATAGAGGGTAGCAAGTTGCGTAGTTAAAGACTATCTCTACCCTATCTTTCGAGTTATGTTCACCATATTTGCCATTGTCATGTTGATGTTTCCAGAGTGTCAAGTTGTTGGCCTTCTTTTCCTTCAAGTTCAATTTATATTTGGCATGGCTTGCGTTGTTAGTCTTACATACCA
Source organism: Datura stramonium (assembly GCA_018107945.1). NCBI lineage: Eukaryota > Viridiplantae > Streptophyta > Magnoliopsida > Solanales > Solanaceae > Datura > Datura stramonium. The sequence continues at coordinate 29,658 of JACEIK010001051.1, read as the reverse complement.
AAGGCATTCTTTTTGTATTGACGCTCCTTCACTCCTGAACCTACGCAATCGTGCCGGCAGTGTGCATATAGGAGCTCGATCGACCGATATAGTAGGAACCTAGTTCAGCGCGCGTAGTTGGTAAGGATCCTTTCTTTCAAGAGCCTTATGTTTGGTTTGGTCATTTTGAGTTTTGACGTACAGATGGGTAGGCTGAGGCCCCCGCCCCATGCATTCAATATTTTTACTTTTTAGAGGCTGTGGACTAGTTGTATAATTGTTCAATTTGTGGCCCGCGGTGCTTTCCGCAATTTTTTCACTTTTCATTGTGGCCTTGTCGACATACTATCTTTTGTTATGTTTATTGAGACCTCGGGTCGGTCCATTTCTATATTATAATTGGATCATAAGATGTGGCCCCGTAGAGGCCTAAGGGTTGTGGGGTCAGATAAGCATAAATTCGCTTCGATCACTTTAGAATCGAATGCCGCTGCACACTACCCCGCTTTGAGGTGTGATAAACTTGGTACCAGTGAACTCGTGTCCTAGGAGTCCACAAAGTCGTGTTTAGCAGAGTCTTGCTTATGATTATGTGTTGTACCATACATATAACCAAGCACACTACAAAGACATTTATAGAGTTGTTTTACCTCTTTTATTAATAGTTTGTGCTATAGAGCAAGGTCATAAGTATTGCGATATCTAAGTTATGTTATTATTTTAGAGTATGCCAGTGACGAGGAGGATGACTACGTGGTTGATTGGTATATCCGCAAGAGAGGGTACTAGTAGCCCTCTAGTGGATCGTGTGAGACAAAGCCGAGGCCGTAGAGCGAGTCCTCCGCCCCAAAGCAATTCCTCCAAATTTCTCAGCTTAGAGTAGTGTGGTAGGTAGGCCTCCCAAATTCTCCTACGCCAACAATACCAGGGTGATAGAGTGGTAGCCCCTCCCACACCCGTGGTACCTCCGATCATTTGTGAAGGACAGTCTTGAGGGAGCCGTCGCTTGATGGATCAGACAAGGCCGGATAGAGCGACGATCGAAGGCGATGGAGGGACATAAAGGTTAGGTAGCCGAGAGTTCTAGAGCCCGTGGGTTTTTAGGTCTCGAGCCTCCAAGAGCCATACCGAACTCATACTCGAGTGAGGACCCTCAGATTTCATTGATCGACTCCATAGAGTTGAAAGTCATAGAGGTGACAGAACAAAAAGGGTAGAGTCAAGCAAAGATTCAACCGCATGATGTGGCTATATTACGGTATGAGGCTTGGGCTCGATCCAGAGGAGCCGATGCACAACCACCCAAGGATGAGTTCTTCGAGGCCTTTATGCACCAAAGATATACCTTTCGTGTGATCTTCGAAAGGCTCGAGCCTTAGGTTTTTGCATCTAGAGTAAGGCAAAGAAAAGGAGTATTGCCTTTGCCACCTTGGCCAGTATGCTCCACACCGGGTTCAAACGATGGAGGATAGAATCATTGATTCATGTTAGGCTAGGGCTTCACATAGCTCATGATTTTTTGGGAGTATCTACCTAGGAGCATATGGACATTGCATAGATCCAGCCTTTTCATGTGGCCGAGGATTTGGTCCACACACGATTCGGTGATACTCGTAAGAGACGAGCAGAGAAAGAGAGCCGTAATTGTGAGGTCTTATGTAGAGTCTAAAGGGGACTCCAAGGTTCAATCTTCCAAATAGCCTGCTGAACTGCAAGAGTGCTCCACCTAGCTATGAGGACCAAGGAGAGACCAGAGTTCAGCCTCCATCTCGCTCCCACGCTGGGGGAGCCCGATACCCTCGCCCGCTTCGCAAGAAGAGTACCCAGGGCGTGTTGTTTGGGTCATGAATGTTATCATTGTGGACAACTCACTCATTACATGTGGCAGTGTCCGATGGGACCGCAGGTGTATCAGACAAACACGGGTTCAACAAGAATATCATCACCTCCGTTCGACCTCCAAGGCTCAATTCTCAACCTACAACCACCAGGTGGTAAGGGGTAAGAGAGGAGAAGCTTCTAGTTTAGGGACAGTTATGCAACCGCTTCTATGCTTTAGGTGGTCTCCAAGGCCCAGTCATCGCCCGATGTTGATACATGTACTTTGATTAAATTCTCTCTGTTGTTTATGCTTTAATTAATCTAAGATCTACTTTTTCATGATAATTCTCCGATAAGAAGCCGCCTTGAGAGATTGCTCCTGATTAGTTGGCTAAGTCATTTGTTTTATCTACGCCATCACAAAACTAATACATAAGAATAAAAGAGTTTACCGTGGTTGTATGGTTCGAGTATGGAGGATTTACATTAGCAATCTAGTTGAGTTGGGAATGGTTGAGTTTGATACTATCATGGGAATGGATTGGTTAGCGGCGTGTTATGCTAATGTTGATTGCCGAACAAAGATCAGCCGATTCTAATTCTGGATGAGCCAAATTTTGGAATGGAGGAGAAATGTCATACACTCCCCCAAAGGTAAGTTTATTTACATATATTAAAGCCCAAAAGTTTGTGTCCAAAGGCTACATTTCTTACTTAGTTTGAGTCAGTGGACTTGACCAATGAGCCTGACTTTTTAGTCGGGCCTCCCAAAGTGGTAAATGAGTTTTCAAAGAATCTTCCCAAAGGACTTACTCCGGTGTCTTCCCGAGAGGGAGATAGACTTCACCGTTGATTTACCTGTGCACTCATCCATATCGATCCCTCCCCACAGGATGGCTTCGGCAGAGCCAAGGAGTTGAAGGAGCGTGCCTAAGAGATCTTCTCGAGAAGTGGATTCATTCGACCTAGTGTATTGCATTGGGGTGTGATGTGCTATGAGTTTACAACATTTTCGACGCTTAAAATTGAGAAAATAGCATGGAATTAGGTATGTTTGTATGGATATGAGGTACTTTTACTTTGATTTTAGGGAAAATAGGCATTGGAGAAAAATGTGCAAAGAGGCATAAAAGTGCGTAAAATCGCCCAAGTGTGCCTCAAGACGAGCCGTACCATTAGTCGTGTGGGTGAAAATCGAAGGGCCGGATTAAGAGGAAGGCAACGTACGACTCTCGCATCGCGTACCAAGATGGTATGAGTAGTAACTGGAGTCGTGGAATTCTTCAGAGAAATTTGCACAAGGCAAAGCCATCACTTGGTACTGGGTGGAAACCTACCATCGTAGCAACCACGTACGACCCATACCATGATCCATGGTGAGTCATGATTATTCAAGACTTGACAACTTCGCATACACTAAGCGCACGAGTCATAGAGGAAGGTACGAGCCGTACCACAATACTCGTGGAAATTTTCGTAAGATGCCAAAGTTCTCAAAATCAAACCACGATGCATTATACGACTGTAGGATCGTGGTGTACGAGCCATACTCACCGCCATCACTTAGAAATTCGCAACAACCAAGAATGTAGGGAGAAGTAGGTATGACCTGCATACCCTATTACGGGCCGTAGGACTGGCCGTGATACAACCGACGCGCATATGGAAAATTTCCCTTAGCTTAGGAAAAGATTTCTAATATTTTTATAAATACCTTTATGTTTTAGTTTAGCGTAACAACATAGAAAGGAAGTAGTAGAGATGTGTAAAAAGCAATATCGCACTTTATCAAGTTTCAAGAGTAATTTAGATCAAAACTTGATTTCATCCATTGTTCTTGTGATTCTTCTTGATATTCAAATCAAGTTTTCTTCCAATTATTGTTGTAAGTATTTAATTATGTGTTTGTATATGAATGCTAATTGTAATCTTACAATCATGAGAGGCTAAAACCTCCACAATTAGGGGCCGTGGGAAACCATAATGGATTAATGAAATAGGGTTACACAAAATGATTCAAAACTAATGCTAAATACTGTGATTGTATTCTCTTCATGTTTAAACATTTTCTTAATGGTGCGCAATGTTAGGACTTGCCCGAATTCTTTACTTGCTTGAACCTAGAGAAGTAGATATTATAAAAAGAGAATTACAACAAAGCCTTGGTTCCTATGATCATCGTATTAACTTGAGCGTGGTCGCAAGATAGTTAAATTTGAATATATTGATAATCTACAGTTTGAAATCACTCACGAGACCTAACCTGGGATTGAGTATAGTCATCCAATAGGACGAACCAGCCTCATTTGGATGAACCCTAGTTATTGGTTATACAAGTAAGCATTGGGATTGATCACGTGTGTACACTCGAAGTAGTTATAAACCCATGTGGAACACTTAACCTAGTTATTTGCTAATCTTGATATGAATCGCAATTGTAGTATTGATTTAATATTGCTTTTTAAACCCCTAATTTGGAGATAACTTACGAATAAGTTCAAGAACCGACATTAGTCTCCTATATTTACCCTATTCCCGGGGTTCAAACCCAACCTCTTTATTGTCTTTATTGACAACGTCCGCTTCATACTTTTCTGTGAAGTGTGAGTTGGAGCGTTATTAAAAAGTGGCACTGCTATAGGAATACAACTTAAAAATTAGATTATTTGCCGTATTTAACTTTTTGGTTGTTATTTTCTCTTTTACATTTTTGTTTTTCTATTTTTATCTCATCTAAGGCACTCTTGGAAAATCCAAGCATTTAATATAATTGAGGATGAGTCCAAGTTTCTACGAATTATGAGTAATCAAGAGATCCGGGTCGTGTCGCGACGTTAAATCAGAGTTGTGGGAGGCAACTCCAATGAATGGATGGTAAGTATGAGTAGCCACTGTGTATGTCCTCTCTAGTTTTTACATTCTTGTTTGCTTGGGGACAAAGCATATTTTTAAAAGGGGGAGGGTAGTACTTGTTTATGGATATTCGCCCGAGGGTTTTTCTTGTCGTGTTTCTTTTTCCTCTGCATGCTATCTAGCAGTAACCGACATGTTTAGGATTTTATTTTATTTTTTATATTTTTGTTTAATTAGGAAGTAGCTAGGATTACTTTATAGCCAATCAATGCACTTGTTTTAGAGTTTTGAAAAATGACTTGTTTAAATTTTTTGATGATTAGCCAAGTGCACTTGTTGATTGCAAAGCATGACTTTGCAGGTCTTTTATGTCATTTAGTGTATTAGTGCAGCCTAGTTTTGTTAGCCATATATAAACCGGATAGGTAGGGTGAATGCAAGACATGTACTATGAGGAGTGTAGGTCTAATACTGTCTAATACCGCGTAAGATCTAGAACTTGCCCGTTGGTCTTTACATAGGTTTGTGACGCTTGATTTGGAAAGGATCATAGACCATTTTTTAGTGTTTAGCCTATTTTTAGCTTAAAATGTAATAATTCTTTTGGTGCTTAGTGTAGACACTAGAAGCTAAAATGTAAAACTCATGTTGGGAAAAAGATTGCGTATGATTGCACCACAACCCATGGTAAGTAACTATGGGCTTTCATTTGTGGTTGTAATCTGGGAGCTCGACAATGTAAAACAACGGTTGATTCGATGACCCGTTGTAAGAAACAATGAGCCGTTGTGGTGGTCGTGGTAAGGAGTAAGCCTAGATGGCTGAAGTAGCAACGGTGTTACAACGCGCCCATTGTGACGTAATGACGGTTTGTTGTTAGCAACAGGGGAGAGGGGTGTGGACTATCGGAGTGGAGATAACGTGTGAAACTTATGACCCATTGAAGCTTAAAATGAGCCGTGGTGAGACTCGTGGAATGGGACAGCAGAAGCCTTAAAAGAAAACAACTACTAAAGTAACGGTCCATTGAAGCTTAGGACGATCCGTCCCGTGTGTCCGTGGTGCGATTCGAGAATGGGCTTTGTGCCAGCATTTTCAACGAAGATTCGGACGGGCCGCGGTTGTTTCCACGACTCCACGATACCACTTGTGGTTCCTTCCGACTAGATTTAAAGGTGTTCATTAAGGATATTTTCAACTTTTCCACGCTTTAGACTCTAAATCAAGGCCATTTGGATATTTTCCGAGTGTGATAAAGATGAGTCAAGTCCTTTATGCATGCCCATTCTCATGCAACAACTTTAGAGAAATTTTTGGGAGATTCAAGGTCTTCTTCCCCAATTTTCCATCAATTTCTTTTATGGTATTCAAGAACTTTTGAGTCAATCCATTTTCAGGTATGTAGGGGTTTAATGGGTGTCTTCCTTCCACACCCATGCCCAATTCCTATCAATTAGTGTTAAACTACGAATAATCAATTATGGGGTTTTGATCTATTGCACGATTCTTATGTCTCTACTCATGGCTATGATTAGATTGAGTCGATATTGACGTATTGATGAAGCTTGGGCGATTCGAACTTATTTCTTTTATAAAATTTGCTTTTCTAAAAATTGAATCTAAAACGCCCTATGGGTGAAGAGAGTTAAAGAGGTGATTATGGTAAATGTGTGATAATGATGAAGTTGGTGACTAAAATACATTTAAAAGGCCCATGATTATGATGTGTTTTCAAAAATAAGAATGCGTGTAGATCCTAGTATGATAAATCTTTGGGCACACAACACCACTCCCAACTACACGCAAGTGCACGTGGTCTGCATAAGTAATAAAGTGGCTTTTATTTCTGCTGTATCAAACCACAGTAACGAATGTGTTAGTAATTTATCTTCGCGTTTAGTATACGCAATTTTATACAAGCAGATAAACAGAATAAAATGATGATTTTTCAAGAATTCTAGTTAATGTAACTTTAAGTGAAAAGATTGTAAATTATAATCTCGAACAATAATCGATATAAACAAGCTAAGGTTAAGAAAAAACATGCAGATATGTAAATTATTGATTAAATTAACCAACACTTTCTTCGGGCCATATCGAATTATTAACCAATGGATTGGGGCTTTCGATCTCCTCCAATTAAAGAATCATGAGACTCACATTACACATTTCGTGATGCAAACACTTCATATTCTGAAGCACACACAATCAATTCCTTAAATGACCAAATACACATTACAGATATATTTATTCTAAATGTGAATTTTCTATTAATTTTCAACCAAGACAAGACATATCCTTACCAATTTCACATCTATCCAATTAATCTTCCTTTCATAAATAAAATTGGAATTCTAGGATTTACATTAACAATGGCCAATCATTAATGTAGTAAAAACAAGAATTAGTAGAACAACCATTTTAGAGAAGATAAACCGAATTAATATCAATTACATATTACTACAATCATCCTCAACCTCAGCCTAAAGGTGAATTAGCCACTCAATTTTGAATTAAACATCTTCAAACAAGTAGAATTCATACAAGCAATTGAAATTGAAGAGAAAAAGGAAGAAAATTAACCCAAGAACTTCTTCAAATTTCAACTGCCGATACCCAATGCTTCTAGCTTGAAAATGCCGATATCTGAAAATAAACCAAGTGTGCTATTTATACAAGTGGAAAATTTCCAAAACCGGACAACGCAGCACGGAGGGTATCGCGGAGCATCCGCTCCGCGCTACGGCCTTGATGCGGACCTTCACTGGAACTTGGGGTGCCGGATAATTATCTTCACGTGCACGGAGGGTATCACGAGCCTTAGCTCCGTGCCACGCAGGTAACGCACCTTACCGGACCCAAAGCAGCAGCCAATCCTCCCACCGCTACACTGGTGGGAACGCGGAGCATGGGGCCTCGTGACACTTGCAATATCAAGCACACCTTTCTTAATGAATTCCACCAATTCCACTTTCTAGGTGAATGCCTCCGATGGTATGGCGTGACACTACTCGTCGCGAGCATCAATTTAGCATTTCCTTGCGGACTTCCTAATTTTTCTTCCGAGTCCATTCCTCCACTTCACCAACTTGTAGATTAGTTTTCAAAATCATTATAATTCAAAATAATAACTAATCATGTCAAGTTAGTATAAATCCACATTTACATAAAAACCACATGAGAATGTAAACATAAAAGTAGATAAACAAGTCAAAAATTAAGTGCTGCATGTAGTATCACTTGGGTATGCAATTATGCCTAAGATCACCTACCCGCACTTAAAGCCTTGCTCGTCTCTAAAACCCCTTTCACATCTCATGTAATTAAAGACTCATGCATAGCCACTTTAGCACGACAATCTGCCATAGATAGTAGAGGTGCATTATTTAAGATAGCAATTTAAAAATAAGGCATGTATGATTTCATTATTAAGATGAATTACAACTATGTTAAGACTTCAACCTCAATAATCGACTCGCAATCTTAGCAAACTCGTACAATCAACCGATCAAGAATTCCACATGAATGTTATCTCTCATTAAACATGTGCTCTCACAACACAAGAGAGTTACCCCATTTTTACTTCAAAATAATTTCAAATCAAAAAAGGTATTGGCATAAGGAATCAAATTACTCTCACTCTCTCAAAGAATTCACATGCATCATGTAGTGAACCATAAGCTTGCCCTTAGTGTTTACTCCACTAATTTAAGGATGCATGAACATAAGATCAAGTAGGACTTAATGGGTTGTAATGTAGGCTAAGGGACGGGTAGGTACTATTCTGGACAAGACAGACTATCTTCCCCAAGCGCTTTAATACATCCAAATCTAATATGTATCTCCTCTATGTTTTTTCATCACTCTTCTCACCCTCGAATTTTCTCTTGTTCCCATTTCTTAGCACACTCAAATTACTAGTAAAGCGTCTTTGAATGCAGTAAATTTTTCATTTACTTTCGTACTCTCTACTAATAATCAATCATTTTCAACAAGTGCACCTTTGTCCTTTCCTCAACTTTCACAACTTCCACTTTCCTTCGTTTCACGCTTCCCACTCTTTTACTCTTTGGAATTTTCCACTTAAGCGCTTAGGAGTTTTGGATCAACATTCATGGCTAATGAAAGAAAAGGATTAAGCTTATGTTATGCTTATGAAAGAATAGGCTTACGGCTCAATGGGGCTAACTAAGATTTAACTTTCAAGGTCCGTAAGATAAGGGATACAATTTAGGTTCATTCAAAGAAATGCCTACATCCTCTCTTACAATCCACATCTTTCATTTCGTTTTATATACACACCAGGCAAGTTCTAGACACTTCACAAAGAGGCATGGAATATTAGAAAGACTCACCCTCACCGCAGACATGCACATGTTCAATTCAAGACCTATTCCTGCATTCTTAACTCAATTATTATACAATCAAAAATTTTAATCTTTAATCACATCGAGTCGAATTCTAGAGCCTAGGTGTCTCAACATGTTTAACACACTTGCATGCTTCCACACGAATCACACTTGCATCTTACAATATAGCACATAACAAGAATGTCGAACCATTAATTAGCTATGTGTTCACAAAAACTCAAAGTTTTACCTAATTTTATTGACTAAATTTCCTTAAGACAAGCCGGCCATCCATCCATCATAGGGAACGCCTCTTATCTACGACTTCGGTTCAAAGGGACTATTCTCGAAAAAAGCACCGAAAATAAAAATCGAGAAACCCAACTAAAAAATATAAAAAAATTTTTTATTTTTTTTAGAATATATCAATAATTACACAAATAACTACTTAACAATTTAGTACAATTACATTACCAAAGACCAACACACAAAAGCATTAACAACATAACATGAACACAATGTCACACATCAAACAACCACAAAAGCACAAGCATATCACAACCCTTTGGTCTACACCGCACCTAACTACTCCCACCCCACACCTTAGTTGGAACACCGTTCAGTGCTCGTATCTCCAATGGAAAACAAAGTTTTGGGTGGTGTAACTCCTAATCAATCAAAATGTTCAATCTCTTCATCAAAGCAGTGCCTCATCACCAAGATCAGTCTTCGCCTTCCTCCTCTAACTCACAATGTCCGGAAATATCCCGGCGTGTTTCCTCACGTAGGGATGTCATCATCAACTGGTTCTACAAATGAAGGCCCAACTCTGCATAAAGCTCGGGCATGATCATTGAATGGATAATCCATGTCGAGCTGCCACACCATCCGTAGCAGCCTTCCACCAACTGCTACTGCAACATCCGCATCCCATACATTCGGGCCATGTATTGGTCATCCCTGAAAGCATGTCGCTTCGGCAAGTGTAAGCACATGCCCATACGTGGTATCGTGCTTTGGCCTTAGTGACATCCAAAGCACACCACAAGTCCGGAATGTAGTCTGTGGCCTCTTCTTCAATACCATGGCTCCCGAGGAAAGTGGAGAAGACCACCGAAATCCATATTTCATGCCTTTGATGAAGTCTCGGCTTTTCTTCATGGCGGAAACAATCACCGCTCCAACATCTATCTCCACTCTTTCTACTGCATACACCAAACAAACTCGTCCGGTGACATCGGGCCATGTGCACCCCGTAATCGTGCAAGTACATACTATCTTCAACCGCATCTCGCTCTGCTCATTTGGGAGTATGGCAATGTCCGCATACCCTAGCGTAGAATTCCCGTAGATAAGATGGAGACGCACTCTTGGGTTCTTCAAAGATGAAGTTTAGCCAAATGTACAGCCCATCCTATGTAGGATTCTCGAGATTCTTGAGCTGGTTCTTGCTATTTTTTCCTATGGGAAATACTCTCTGGTTTCCTTGTGTTTGGCGTACAATTTCTTTCCCTCATCTTAAACCCATCATGTTCCATATTGTCTACGTTGTCCCCTTGGAACCTAAGGGTAACGCTCGGCACCGGTGCCCCAATTCTCAATCTTTTCTACCGGCGCCGTACTGATGCGCCTTTCCTTTGTCTTGTCTTCCGACATTTGTCCCGTCCACTCAAAAAAAAACATTGTAAAATTTCTAAAATGGTTTGTCTATGGTATGAATTTTGGCTATGAGTAAGGTCAGCGCACTTGATCACCTCACACTTTAGTCGTTAGTCATGAAATAATACACTCCTACAATATAATCATTATGTTTTCGCCTCTTATTTCCCAAATGTTCATTGCATTCATACAAGTTGATGGAACAATTTCATTGTACTACTCGCATCATATAATGCATTATGAAAGTTCATCCATCGACATTTATATAATCATGAGCACTTTGCAATTTAAAAAGACAACAACCCATGAGAATTCCCTACTTTTATCCCCCAAAAATCCATCTTCACTATAACATAATCCACTTCAATCACAACATGTTTCAACTCAAACAACATGTACAACCCAAAATATTCTCCATTTTTCCCATTTCTTCTTCTTCCTATTTAAATTCTTAACCCTAGTTATCAACATTGTAAGATTGTTTTATACAAATCATGTAATTATTGAGTTAATCTAATCAAAACGATCATACAAACCTCATTCATCCATAACTCAATTGATTAAAATACTTATTAATCACTTAGGGCAGGATTTCATCAAAGAAAACATGTTCAAGAATCATAACATAATAATGAAACAATTTGAGAACATACCTTACTTGAAGAATTCTAAAAGAATCGAACAAATTTTCTAGCTAGGGCCGTGGGTAATATTGAGGGAGAAGGGGTTTTGGGGGTGTTGGTTGCGGAGGTTTGAGAAAAATGGGGGAAAATTAAGGAATTTGGGGTTAAAAGGTTTGATTTCGCGCAGTCACCCAGTTGCCCCGAACCGACCCGTCGCGAAATTACACTCAATGTGTCACGGAGGGTAACGCGAGGCCATGCTCCGTGACATGGAGCCGGCGCGGAGGCTCATCGAATTTTTGAACTTACCCGAAATATAACCTCAACGTGTCACGGAGGGTAACGCGGAGGACCGCCTCCGTGACACGTAGCCACACTGACTTCACTATCTCTTGCCCTAAATTTCACTTACCTTTATTTTTCCACTTGCGATTTTTTTTGTATTTTTGCCCTCCGTATTTCCCTGTAATTCACAAACAACAACAGATTTATTAGAGAATCAGGTTGCCTCCCACCTAGTGCCATTTTTTTTCTTTTTCTTTTTTTTCTTTTTTTTTCAACCTAAATTTAGCATTACATCAACTGTGTTGCCTCCCCGTGGCACTGGGTTTACCGTCACGGCTCGATGCTTGACATTCTCATTCATCTACTAAGGTGGATAGGACGTCTTCTCACTAACGTCTTCACCTGTGAGTGCTTACACCCCGCCTTGCTCACCAAAAAATGTGGCACTTTATCCTCTTCGCCACACCCAACCGCCCCGTCTGGGGTCATCCTTGCTACTTCAAATGGCCCCGACCACTGGAGCGCAATTTACCCGGGAAGAGTTTCAACCTTGAGTTAAATAGCAACACCTTCGACCTAAATTAAAGATTTGATGCACTATGTGCTTCGTTTTGCCACCTTTTAGTTTTTTTTCGTAGTGATGGTACTTCATATGCATGCTATCTAAACTCGGGCCCAACTCACTCGCTGCATCAATCTCTTCTTTCCGGCAAGCTCAGATCCATGTTCGCCTTCCGCACAACCCGTAGTTCGATGTTCTCCACTAGTAGATGACATGCCTTCCCATAAACCAATCACACGCACGAAGTCCCAACGGGTGTCTTGTATGCGCCTGATATGCCCACAACGCATCATTGATCGTGGCATATTTATATGCCAAATCGATACTCAAATGTGTAGCTTTTGCCTTGTTTGTCCAATAATGTATGTACATTCTCATGTACTGTACTATGTGATTTTTATACTAACTAACATGATTAGCGTTGTTTTGCAAAACACACTTTTTATGGAGTTAAATGACATGTTGGGAGAACAAGATGAACTCTGAACGAGCAAGGAAGCGCTTTGGAGAAGCAAGGAAGGAGAAGGCTCATGGAGCTACGTGACACGCCGCTATCGCGGATGCAGCTACTTGGGAATTACAAATGCAAGAAATTCCAAACAGGGTCCGTGATCGCCGTGGCACGTTGGGAGTGGCAATTTCCTGCACCTTGCAATTCCAGAGAGGTCCGCGATTGCACCGTGGCACGCTCGGCATGCTCCGCGCTGTGCCGTGCCACGTTGGGAGCAATTACCCGCGCCAATTTCCGTGAGTTTCCATGCCACTTTGAGGCAAAGTGTTCTCATGGTACTCCCGTGACAAGTTGCTTGTTATTCCAGAAAAAATTATCCCTAGTATAAATAGAATACTTAGGTTCATTTTTAATTATTCTGACTTGGTGGAGCAAGAACGTGAGTTACAAAAAGGTAGCTTTGAGGACGAAAATTCTTAGGTTTTCTATCCCTTTCTTTCTTCCTTTTCAATTGTTTGCATGATTTCCATTCATTTACCATGTTCAATCCACAAAATGAGTGGCTAATTCCCTTTCTTGCCGAGGTTATGAACTATTGCATTGAAATGTAGTTATTGATTATCCGGCTATTTCATCTTTCCTCTATGGTTGTTCTATTTAATTTTGCTCGTACTAATGCTAATATCTCGCCACGTTAATGTAAATCCAAAAAGTCCGGTTTCACCCGAGAGGGCGTGACAACCTGGAAAGTTGTGAATTATCAGATATGATCTTTTCTTGGTTTGGGAAAATTGGGAATTGCTTTACCTTCGGGATAGAAATATACCAAAGTCGTATTAGTCAAGTGTGGAATCTGCTTTGTATGGCTAGAACTTGAATTTCTTCTTATCACGTAAATGTAGGTGGAAGGTCTATGATTCTTAAGTCAGTTAAATACGAGAGTTTTAATCTGAAGGCATAAGTTCCGACTAGCAACCAGAGAAAAAGATAAACCATGCATGTCGAGCAATTAATTTCTTTACATGTTCGCTTTTTAGCTCTCAAGACGCCATTATTCATAGTTCGGGACTAACCGTATAAATATTTTACTTTTAGCATAAAAAAATAGTTTCTAAAATACAAAACTCTCTTTACACCGTTGTCTTCATTATTATAGTTGTAGTAAATTAATATTTGAAAAGGTTTCACCCTGTAATCCTCGCCCTTGTGGGTTCGACATTCCTGGCTTCTTAAAAAGAGCCACTATATTACTTGTACGAATTGCACACTTGCGGGCTCATTAAGTTTTTGGCGCTCGCTGTCAGACTAGGCACCAGAAATTTAATTTTTCTTAGACGTGTTAGGTTTGTTATTTCGATATTTTATTGTTGACAACTTGGTCTTAGCCTCGCATTTTGCAAACATAACAGATTCTCGTTGAACACCGGCAAGAGACAAAGGTTTGGTGGATCCATCCTTAGAGCCGAAAGACAGCTTTCATCGCTAACGGGAGAGAAGTTCTAGAGAGAAAATTGCAAATGCTCGGGACAAACTATTATGGAGCAACCAATGTAATCCACTCACTTGTAAGTGCGCATTGGCGTTCAAGAAATGGCAACAGTTTGCCGTACGTGGCAATCCCACATGCTAGTAATGTCACATCTAGCATCCGTGAATCCGGAGCTGTGAGGGAGGTTCGAGCTTAAATGCATTATGGAGTACTGCTGCACACAAGCGGGCAAAGCTTCATGTGTCTCCTCACGGTGATCCACAACAACATCTTCGTAATTTTCTAGAGATAAGTGACACTTGCCATCCCCGCTCGGAGTGTCACCGCATTATGTGAGGCTTACACTCTTCCCATTTTCACTTTTGGGAGAGGGCCAAGAGGTGGCTGAAAGCCGAGCCACCAAACTCTATAACCACATGGGATGATCTTGCAAAGAAGTTCTTGATCCGATTCTTTCCTTCCTAAGAAACAACAAGGCTTAGAAGTCACCCTAAGTTTTAAACAAAGAGTAAGGAGAGAATCTATATCAAGCTGGGAGATTCAAATCATGTTGAGGGACTCCGCCCTCATCACCATCAATCCAATGACGTGCTGGTGCACACTTTTATAGAATGTTTGGAACCCCACACAAAAATTTTGCCGGATTCGGCAGCCGGGGGACAAGCTTTAGAAAAGACTTACGAGGAGCTTTTGCTATTTTTGCTTAATCGTATTTACAGGAACCTGAGTGGAATGCCGGACTCTTCAAGTGGGAGGAGCAGAAAGCACTGGAGTCTTGGAAGTGGATGGATTTACACCATCGTCTACGTATAGTCGCTTGGTGTAATCAATTAAACACCCACTTTCTAAGAACACACTTGAGCCGCCTCAAGCCCCAAGAATGCAAGTAAGTAAGAAGCCTGTGTGAAGTGTAAGTGAGAAATGAACACTCAAACAGTGTTGTGAGAAAATCCGCACGGTGAATTTTATCGGTAATGCACAAAGGAGCAATCACCAACGTATGGAACAAATGCAAGCAACTCTAACCGGAGGAATCACCCGAATTTCTCTTGGGGCAATAACTGCAAGCATAGGCAGAGTTCGAGTCAGGATGCAGAGGAATCAAGGAGGGCCACGTAACTATCGGGCCACAATACGTGAACAACAATGCCTCCTCCACCACCATCACCCAAATAAGGAGGAGATGTTCAAGCGCTGATAGCTAGCCAAGCTCAATTGCGTGGCCGACTATGTCAAATTGGCAAATGTCAAGAACAATCAAATAGCTACTAAGGCACCTGGAGTACCAATTTGCGCTTTGTCGGAGCCCGTAACACAGCCTGGGGAGGAGGACTTCCTGCTGGACATGCATCCCAACCCCAAGGTGTAAATGCAGCACAATGAGTATGGTTTAGGAAGAAGGAGGGTGGAACTCCGAAAGACCACCTCAACAATGGGAGCAAGCAGAAGGGGAGAGGGAGCAGACGATGAGAGGGGGAAACACAAGGATGCCGAACTGCAGTGCTGAGACCTCCACCCCTGCTCTCAACGACTAAGGAAGCACAAGGAGGAGGCGTGCTTCAAGAAATTCATGGAGGTGCTTAAACAGTTACACATTAACTTACCTCTGTTGATGTTTTTGCGGTGGGAGTGCCACACGCCAAATATAGCGACATCGTGGCCAACAAAAGCAGTTTACCGAATATGCTACTTGCTCTTACAGAGGAGTGCACTTCCTGGACAGCGTAATCCGACGCTCATGAAGCTCAAAAGATCCTCCTGAGTCAAATTCAAATAACAATCGGGGCAAAGTATCCGAGTCATGGGCTTGTGTGATTTGGGGAGTGAGCATTAACTTGATGCCAAATCCCTTTAGATTCAAGAAGTTAGGCTAGGTTCTAGACCTACAACAAAGGGGTTTCAGCCACGGACGTTCCTTAGCAAGACTGTACGGGTATTGTGGAGGACGGCTAGTGCAAGTCTGCCTCAGGACCTTCTCATGGATTTTGTTGTGTTGGATTTTGAGCTGTGATTTGAGTCCCATTTATTTTGGGATCGCCTTTCTTGGCTAATCTAGAAAGCGCTTATAGATGTAGCCGCAGCCGCCTAACTATGCGAGCACACGACAAGGTGGAGGTGTTCGATGCGTACAAGGCCACCAAGCTCCCGGCCGTAGACGAGAACTTTGATCAACGTGCTTGAGCAACCGAATGGTGCTCAGGCGCTGAGCTCGAGAATTTTAATGGGAGAGCCCCGATAAAGGTAAGCTTGGATGATGGTAGTCGTGAGAAAACGTCTGGTCACCCGGCGCATGAGCTAAACGACGCCAAGCCGAGACGGTAACCAGCGCCGCAGACGGAGGCAACCCCGTGAATCGTAATTGTATATTGTACATACGAAAAAAAAAGAAGAAAAAGATTTTTTTTTATTTATTTATTTTTATGTATAGGATTGTAAATAGAAAAATAAAAATATTTTGTTCTTCAAACTTAGGAATTCTAACCGATTTCTTGTGGTAAGATATATTGCTGTGTTGATCGGAGGGAAAAACGCAAAGGAATTTCGCAAAGGATAAAACGAGGTAAGAATTTTTTTTAAGTGGCAACAACAAAGGAGTCAAGACGATGGCTCCGTGTCGCTGCAGGAGGCCTCCGCTACCCTCCGTGACACGTTGGAGGCAAAACCGGAATTCTTACAAATTCCTGCACGCCCGCGTGATGGCTCCGTGTCACGGAGGCAAGAGCCATGCGATGCACTCCGTGACACGTTGACGTGTTAATCCCGTTTTTCTGGTCATGCACTGGCCACGGCCACCCGCGCGAAAATTCCACTTTTTAAACCCCAAATCCCCTCATTTTTCTCATTTTCTCACACTCTCCGCGACAAACTTCCCAAAATCCCCTCCCCTCAACGTGTCACGGCCATAGGTGTATACTCTGTTAAGTTCTCTTCGCTTAATTAAAAGGTACGTCATTACTTTTATCTCGATGTTGGTCAATTTTTTCATTTTTAGTGATGAAAGTATGAGGCAATCAGCTCAGGTAGAATGAACCCAAAATTATTCAAGTATTGTTAGGTCATGTTCGTAATATCCTTGTGATGGTATGAATCGATAGAAACATGTGCTGATCTAAACTAAAAATTTATAGCTAGGTTGTGCATAAGTTGAATTGAGGATGAATTGTGGAAAATTGCTGGGTTGTGCATGTGGGTGAACTGAATCGTGTCGTGCTTTATCGATAAAGTGCTCAAGAAACGATGAAATTATTGGGGGAACGAATAGGTGAACTTTCACGTAAATTATCAAGCACATAAAATCTAGAAATTGTTTAGGTTGAGTTTGTAGAATGTTCTTATTCTTTTTCGTTTTCTTTTAGCCAAGTGCAATGTGATGAAATGATTATCGATGGTAATGTTGGAATTAGCCGTACGAAGTCTCGAGTAGTACATAGAGGTGATACTGTCAAATTTTGAGAAGGCACGAGGCAATCTTGCTGTTTTTTTTTCTTTTAGTTGTTCTAGCTTTTCTTATCTTTGTGTAAATTAGAACAAATGTGATCTTGCCAAAATGCCGAATGCAAGTCAAGACTATGTGGGTGGCGAGCCAAACCCAACCTTAGTCGGGTTAATTTAACTCGAACACATTGGGACTGCTCGTTTTCTTGACAGGACAATGTCGAAAGGTGCAGATAAAGGTAAGGGCGCATCAACATCGTGCGCCAAGGAAAGGCCGAGACCGGGAGCAAAGAGGGCCCCAAGAAGACCGGGTAGCTCACGTGCCAGCGCTGCCAGATGGAACGAGATGGGTGACCGAGGAAGGGAAGAAGTGGTACACCAAACACAAGGAGAACAAATACTTCCCGAGGAGCATTGCACGGACCTATTGGCACAAAGAGCTTCCTGGGATGGTGACCTGATTGATGTCAGGCCACGCTTCATTTTTGACGAGCTCCAAGGAGTGCACCGCACCCACTTGGGAATTCTATGCCAACCGGAACTACACTGTGGAGTCACACCATCAAAAATTAGCTGACATCACACTGAGACTCACCACCAATGCCATCCTAGGGTGCAAAATACTGACGCCCATGTACTCGTGTTGAATATCACTCCACCCTATGCGGATACGTACGCACATTGTGTGGAGCCCTATCACGACACGTTGGAGCATGCACAAGGAGAGGGGCTACCATCGACACGCTCTATGCAATGTATGAATGTGGAAGCCGTGATCTCGGCTTAAAATTGTTTGCTCGTTTTGATTCCTGGGTGCACATGACACGGATGTGACCCGGGATCGTATGCTTAGTATATGCCCTAATGAAAGGGCTGGAGATCAAATGTCGTAGCGGTAATCATATCCGCCATGAAGAGGGCCCGGTTGCATTCAAGGGCACAGTACGAATTCCGGCCGCCGACTACGCCCCGAGGGGCCTCGAGGTCGAGGAAGAGGCCCTAGACTACATCCCGTTGTGTGGAGCGGTGTGCCAGTGATGTTAGCAAGACTAAGGCACTGACACCACTCACTGGCCCGTTTCTACATTGGCCGAGCGACATGCTCCTGATGACCAATATATGTCCCGCATGTTCGGATGCAACATGCCCGCCTACGCATAGGCGGGAGACTGAAGAACTGAGTAGATGAGCTATGGAAGCTCGACTTAGATTACCCTTTTGGTGAGAACGCCAGGGCACTATGTCGGGTGGGCCCAGTTTTTGTGGAGCTCGTATGATGATGTCCCCACCGACGAGGAGACACGCGCGAGGATTTACGTTGAGCCTGGAGGAGGACTACGGTGGAGACTCGCATATCGGGGATGATGCGGCAAAGACTCGATGAAGAAGTGAGTACTTTGACCTCCGATCGTGAGTTTCACAAACCACCTTCTGGGCTTGTAATTGTATGAACACCGGGGACAGTTTGTTCGATTTAAGTGTGGGGTGGGAGTAGTTATTAGTGGTGCTAAATTTTGCCTTGTCTGGTATATTATCGCATGTTCGTTGTTCGTTGTCGTGTTTGAATTAATGTGACCTTGTTTTTATGTGTGTGTCAAGTTGTAAATATTGTTGTTGTGAAGCCGTGTGTGTGCTATGAATGTTGCCAGCTGCAGGTAAATAGTTTTGTCGAAATTATCGATATTTTTAAATTTTTTTTCGTAACTAGTTTTTTCTTTTGGGTTTCTTTGAGTTTGTTTTCTGCTCTTTTGCCGAGAAGAGTCCCATTGAACCGAAGTCGTAAATAGTGACCGTTCCCTATGATGGATGGATGACGACCTTCTTAAGGGAATGAAGTCGATAGGAGTAGCTTTGTATTTTCAATTTTGGGTGTGTTGGTTGTATCCCCATGCATGTTGCTACTCTATGGCTACGAAATTCTTGTCATGAGTTGTACATAATATTTAGATGGCAAAGATGATTCGTAGAAAGCATGCAAATTTTTGTACATATGTGAGACGCTTATGCCATAGAATTCGACTGGTGTGATTGGAGGCTTAATTTTGAATTCTTGTACTAGCCGATTAAAGAGTCTATGAAGTCGTCTTTGAGTCGAAAGTATGCATCGAGTGTATAGTGAGGTTTGGTTATTCCATGCTATTGTGGATTGTCTAGAACTTACCTGTTGTGTGTACGAAACGAAATGAAGGAAGTGTAGTGTAGGAAAGGATGTAGGCATTTCTTTGTTAACTAAAAGTTTTTCTTGTTTTCCTTTTCATATCCACTGCATTAAATCCTAGTTAGCCCGTTGAGCCTTTAGCCTTTATAAAATTTTTTCTTCTCCTTTTAAAAAAAAAGCATTTATCACACATTAATTTAAAATTATTAAAAAAACAAAAAAAACATGTAATTTAATTAAAATTAAAAATATATAATTTTCCCCATGGTGTCAAGTGAGTGAAATGATAAAAGAAAAGAAAGGGAGGAAAAAGAAAAGTGATGAAAAAGAAAAAGAAAGAAAGAAAAAGAGTCAAGGGGGTGAAATGGGCCGTATTTGAAGGAAAGAAAGTTGTATAACCCATTTTTCTTCGTTAGTCCTGGGTGTGTTAAAGAAATGGGTGATAAAAATAAAGATAAACTTCAAGAGAAGAAGGAGGAAGGAAGAAAATATTTCCAGTAATGTGATGGATGTGTTAAAGATTTTTACGGGTTAGTTACTATTATCAAGTTAGCCCAATATATACTGCCAGTTCCGTAGCTACATTACAACTCGTTAATTCCTACGTGATCTTACATCACGCATCCATATATTAGTGGAGTAATAACACTAGAGGCAAGCTTATGGTTCATGACACAATGCATGTGAATTCTTTTGGGAGAGTGAGCGAAAGTGCGAGTGTCTATACCTGACATGAATTTCTTTAGAGTTCACGTGAGTAAAACAAAGGGAATCTCTCTTATGTTGCAGGCACATGTTTGATGATAGAATAGTTCGTGCCTGACATCTTGGCCGCCTAATATGCATGAGTTTGCCGATATCGAGAGCCGATCTTTGTGCTAGGAGGTCTTGATTTATTAAGTGTCATTGTAATGATGATACTATGCATGTTTTCTCGATGATTTGTTGTGAGCATAATCTAGATAACCGTAGCCTCGATTGTCGAGCCAAAGCAGCCATGATGGGATATCACCATGAGGTGTAAAAGTATTGTTCGGAGACGAACAAGATTTTAAGTGTAGGTGATCAAAAAGTATATTTATATGCCAAATCGATACTCAAATGTGTAGCTTTTGCCTTGTTTGTCCAATAATATGTGTACATTCTCATGTAAATTGTACTAAGTGTGATTTATACTAACCAACATGATTAGCATTGTTTTGCGTAGAAAACACACTTTTTATGGAGTTAAATGACATGTTGGGAGAATCAAGATGAACTCTGGAACGGTGCAAGAAGCAAGCAGAGAAGAAAGGAATACAAGGGCTCCGGGGCTGGTGGAGCGTGACACGCCGCTATCGCGGATGTGGCCCCGCTTGGGAATTACAAATGCAAGAAATCTGCTGAGGGTCCGCGATCAGCTGCACGTTGGGGAGTAATTTCCACTCTGCACCTGCAGGGTTCGCGATTGCACCATGGCACACTGGACATGCTCCGCGTTGCATGCCGTGCCACGTTGGGAGCAATTACCTGGGTGGCCAAATTCCAGAGAGAGAGCCCTCCGTTCGCACCATGTCACGATGGAAGGCTCTCGCGATGCACTCGTGGACACGTTGCTTGTTATTCCGGGAAAATTATCCCTAGTATAAATAGAACACTTAGGTTCATTTTTAATTATTCTCACTTGGTGGAGCAAGAACTGTTACAGTGCTTGAGGACTAAAATTTTAGGTTTTCTCATTCCTTTCTTCTTCCTTTCAATTGTTTCAAGATGATTTCCATTCATTTAACGATGTTCCAATCCACAAATGAGTGGCCACCCCTTTCTTGCCGAGGTTAAGTGAACGACGTATTGAAATGTAGTTATTGATTATCTCGGTTACTTTCATCTTTTCTTCTATGGTTGTTCTATTTAATTCTTGTTCTTACTACGTTATCTCGCCAATGTTAATGTAAATCCAAAAAGTCCGGTTTCACCCGAGGCGTGAAAACCTGGGAAAGTTGGGGAATTAATAGATATGATCTTTTCTGGTTTGGGAAAATTGGGAATTGGATTTACCTTCTGTGATGTAAACATACCTCGAAAGTCGTATTAGTCAAGTGTGGAATCATTTTGTATGGCTAGAACTTGAATTTCTTCTTATCACAGAAATGTAGTGAGTTCATGATTCTTAAGTTGGGTTAAATACTTAATCCATAGGCATAAGTTCGACTAGCAACCTGAGAAAAGATAAACCATGTATGTCGATACTTAATTTCTTTACATGTTCATTTTAGCCTCGCATGCTCACATTCATAGTTCGTAATTAACCAGATAAATATCTTACTTTAGCATAAAAAATAGTTTCCAAAATACAAAACTTTCTTTACACCGTTGTCTTCATTATTATTGTTGTAGTAAATTAATATTTGAAAAGGTTCACCCGTAGTCCGTCCCCTTGTGGGTTCGACATTCTAGTTCTTAAAAAGAGCTACTATATTACTTGTACGACTGCACTCAAGGAGCTCATCAAGTTTAGATGTATTAAAGAGCGCTTAAGGAAGCTAGTTACTATTATTGTTGTAGCCTTAAGATATACTAGTTCCGTAGCTATTTCTACAACCTCGTTAAGTCCTACGTGATCTTTACATCACGCATCCTTATTAGTGGAGTAATACACTGTGAGGCAAGCTTATGGTTCATGACACAATGCATATGAATTCTTTTTGGGAGAGTGAGCAAAGTGTGAGTGTCTATACCCGACATGAATTTCTTTAGAGTTCATGAGTAAAACAGGGAATCTCTTATGTTGCGAGGGCTATGTTTGATGATAGAATAAATTTGCCTGCTATCTTGTCACTAATATGCATGAGTTTGCCGATATTGGAGAGTCGATTCTTGTGCTAGGAGGTCTTGATTTATTAAGTGTCGTTGTAATGACATACTATGCATGTTTTCGAGATTTGTTGTGAGCATAATTCCGTATAACCGTAGCTCTGATTGTCGAGCCAAAGTAGCCATGATGGGATATCACTCTAAGGAGGTGTGCTATTGTTCGAGGACGAACAAGATTTTTAAGTGTGGGTAGGGTGATCGGGGTATTTATAGCCAAATCGATACTCAAATGTGTGTATGGCCTTGTTTGTCCAATAATGTGTGTACATTCTCATGGCCTGTACTGAAGTGTGATTTTATACTAACTAACATGATTAGCGTTGCTTTGCAGGAAAAACACTTTTTATGGAGTTAAATGACATGTTGGGAGAATCAAGATGAACTCAGAACGAGCAAGGAAGCGCTTTGAGAAGAAAGGAATACAAGGGCTCCAAATGATGAGCGTGACACGCCGCTTATCACGATGTAGTCGCTTGGGAATTACAAATGCAAGAAATTCCCAAAGTGAGGGTCCGCGACAAGCTGTGGCATCATTGGGAGTAATTTCCCTGCACTTTGCAATACTCCAGAGGTCCGCGATTGCATCGTGGTACGCTGGGCATGCTCCGCATACGCATGCCGTGCCACGTTGATAGCAATTACCTGGGCGGCCAAATTCTAGAGAGCCTTCCGCGTTCGCACCGTGTCACTGAGGCAAGGTTCGTGGATGTACTCCGTGACACGTTGTTTGTTATTCCGGGAAAATTATCCCCGCATAAATAGAATACTTTAGGTTCATTTTTTAATTATTCGGACTTAGTGGAGCAAGAACGCTGGACATGTGCGCTTTGAGGACGAAAATTTTTAGGGTTTTCTCTATCCCTTTCTTCTTCCTTTCAATTGTTTGCATGATTTCTATTCATTTAACGATGTTCAATCCACAAATGAGTGGCTAATTCCCTTTCTTGCCGAGGTTATGAACTATTGCATTGAAATGTAGTTAGTTGATTATCCGTTACTTTCATCTTTTCTTCTATGGTTGTTCTATTTAATTCTTGTTCTACTACGTTAATATCTGGCCAATGTTAATGTAAATCCAAAAAGTCCGGTTTCACCGAGAGGGCGTGAAACTGGAAAGTTGTGACTAATAGATATGATCTTTTCTTGGTTTGGGAAAATTGTTGGGTTGTGTGTGTTCAAAATGGCCTTATGTGATCTTGGGTGTGGAATCGGTTTTGTATGGCTAGAACTTACCTCTCTTTATCACAAATGTAGCGAAGGTTCATGATTCTTAAGTTGGGTTAAATACGAGAGTTTAACTATTGTGCATAAGTTCCGACTAGAAACCGGAGAAAAGATAAACCATGTATGTCGATAATTAATTTCTTTACATGTTCGTTAGCCTCAGGATGCTCTCATTCATAGTTTAGACTCAACCGTATAAATATTTTACTTTTTAGCCTAAAAAAAAAAGTTTCCAAAATACAAAAACTCTTCTTTACACCGTTGTCTTCATTATTATAGTCAGAAAATTAATACTCAAAAGGTTTCACCGTAGTCCTGTCCTTGTGGGTTCGATATCTGGGTTCTAAAAAGAGCCACTATATTACTTGCACGACCCGTACACTTAAGTGCTCATCAATCATCACGTTTTCTTTAATAATCTAAGAATTGTGCATTCACCATTTTCGCAAAAACTGCTTAATTTCCCCGTTTGACCTCCACTTCCCTGCCCGCTAGTCTAGTGGATGATATGTCAGAGCCACTTTTATGCCGAACCCCATATTTAGCTAGCAAATTCCTGAACCCTTCATTTACAAAATGAGACCCTCCATCATTGATAATTTCTCGTGGCGTACCCAACCTTGTGAAAATCCGCTTCTTCACAAATTTAGTCACCACCTTGTTGTCATTCCTAGGACACGCCATCACTCAACCCTTGACACGTAGTCCACCGCCACCAAGATGTATCGATCGCCAAACGATGGTGAAATCTGCCCATGAAATCTATTCCCCACACATCAAACACCTCAACTTCCAATATTTGATGCAATGGCATTTCCCGTCTTCGCCGATTGTTCATGTTCTCTCACATCTATCACATACTTTGACATGTTGCAAAGATCTTTGAATAGTGTGGGCCAAAAGAAACCAGATTGTAGCACTTTGGTCGCCAGTGAGACGCCGCTCCATGATGACTCTATGCAATGATGAATGACAACCTCAACACCTCTACCATCTCGACTTTTCTCGGAATGCACGCTCATCACTTGATCTGTCCCGCTTAAATAGATACCGCCTTCATCCTGCATGTAGTACCGGAATCATGCCTCAGCTTTCTTCTTTGTTGAGCGGTTGTCGTGGGTATACTCCACTTACCAACAAATTCACAATATCCGCATACTACTGAGTTCAACTTCCTTTATTGCCAAGAGTTGTTCATCTAGGAACTCTTCTCTCGATGCTCTGCCTTCCTTCACATGTGAACGATTCTAACCTCGATAGGTGATTTGCAACCTAATTTTCACTCCCTTCCCCGTATCGTACTTCAGATCAAACTCTACAAAAGAATAATATCCACTGACGCTCGGGCTTTGTATCCTTCTTGCCAAATAAGTACCAATTGCCGCATTTATCAAGGTGTACCACCACTTTCGACCCCACCGTATAGGATCTAAACTTGTCAAATGCAACACTAGAGCGCATCTCTTCTCTTGGATCGTATAATTAATTTGTGCAACATCAAGTGTTTTGCTTGGCATAGTAGATGGAATGAAAAATCTTATTCCTTCGCCGCCCCCAATACCGCTCCTACAACCACATTACTTGTATCACACATTAACTCAAAAGGATATTCCCAATCGGGAGCAATGAGAATAGGAGCTTAACCAGCTTCTTTTCAGCTCCTCAAATGCTTCTACAGCCATCTCTCCTTGCCAAATTCAAACTTCACCTCTTTTTCTAGAAACCATATAATGAGCCTAGAAATTTTAGAGAAGGTCTTGATGAACCGTTCGTAAAACCCAACATGTCCTAAGAAGTTGCGGACAATTCTTAATCGATACCGGTGGTGGTAGCTAATCACTTATCTTTGCACGATCGACCTCCAAACCTATGCATGACACCTTATGGCCATGACGGGCCACCCTCTCGACTAAAAAGTGACACTTTTCCCGCTTGAGCACTGTGCTCTGAGTCTTCAAGACCAAGCAACACCCTCGTCAAGATTCTGCAAAACACATAGCAAACGAGAGTTATGAAAAATAGAAAAGTCATCCATAAATACCACATAGTCTTCCACCATATCATGGAATATCTCCATCATGCATCGCCAAAATGTGGCCGGTGCATTGCATGTAACCAAAAAGGCATCCGCCCGGGTGAAGCATATGTCCCATAAGGACATGTAAACGTGGTCTTCCCCGATCTTCGTGCTATGGCTATTTGATTATAGCTAGAGTATCCATCCGTGGTGCCAATAATATTCCTTCCCCTCGCCAAAATTATCCAACATCCGATCAATGAATGGAGTAGGATAATGATCTTTCCGAGGCCTCACAGCTCGTAATCCATGCAAATTCTCCATCCTATGACTCGTGGAATGGAATCAACTCATTCTTCTCATTTGTAAACACCGTCATTCCCCTTTCTTGGGAACGCATTGGAATTGGGCTAACCAATTCACCGTCCGAGATGGGATATACCACTCCCGCATCCACTACTGAATACTTCTTTTTCGATTTCACATCCTTCATCACCGGACTAATCTCCGCCGATGTTGCACGGTTGGCTTGATCCCTCTTTCATAAATATTCTCAGGCATGCAGAAATATGGACTAATCCCCTTAATGTCCGACATCTGCCATCCCATTGCTCTCTTTCTCCTCCTAAGGACCACCAATGCATCTTCACTTGTGCATCCGTCGCCCGTTGAAATGATGTTCGTAATGTGTCATCTTCACCTAAGAATACATACGCGATGTGGAGGCAATGTTTTCAACTCCAATTTAGGTGCTCTCTATTTCGATGGCTTTGGGGATGGTTCCAAAGACCTCGCAATGGTTCAAAATCTTGCTTCTTGAAACCATATTTTGGTTCATTCATTCAAAGTCCGCACCATCTCATATGTCGTGACCGCCCCCAAAATGATCACGCCCCATCAAGGCTTCAAGGGATCCCGTGAGTAAATAACTGGGCGGTTGACTCTATCTTCTAAATATTAATTGTTGATAACTCTTCATATATGGCCGTAGTTTCATGCCTTGTAAACATCAAAGACCTCTACCTTATCACGAGCTCTCATGGTTAGCCGCCCAAAATAACTACATCAACAAGGTTCGCCTGGTTGCCAAAAAGGGACGTCCCAAAATAAATGGGACTTCCGCATCTAGTTCAAAATCAAGAATTATAAAATCCACCGGAAAAATGAGGGAACCTACTTACACTAGCACATCCTCCGTATCACCATCAAGTCACAATGAACTACAAATTAGCCGCAAGATCACGCAGTGGGTCTAGGACCCGCTCTAGCTCCCAATTTTCTGAACACCGATGTTGGCATGAAGTTTATACTTGCTCCCACTCACACAAACCACGAGCTCGGTCATTGCCCAATTGTAATTTGAATATTGAAGCTCCCAGATCCTTGAGCTTTGTCGACAATCGATTCTAAATGGAGGCACTCCTCGCAAGTGCAACTGCGGGCATACTGGTCACCGCTCTTGTTTGCTACAATGTCTTTGATGTACTGTATATTTTGGCACTCCCCGCAACACATCAACTAAAGGAAGATTAATATGTACCGCCAAGACTTGCGAACTTCTCAAGCATGCTTCCGTTGTGCTTTTCAATCTTTGAGGAAACGAGGCGGTGGTCTTTCCATCTCTCGCCGCCTTTTCATTCCCTCACTTCAATGCTTTCCTTCCCACCTTCTATTGCTCCGGCATTTCGAGGTGGTCTTTGCCCCACCTCCCCCTAGTTGCTTTCCACTACGGGTAGTAAATTGCATTCACCTCGCTTAGGATCTCTGTCCGTATCACTAGGTAATCTTCCCCCGGCCTAGTATTTTGGGCTCCAGCCTAATCGTCCTAACCGATACCCAATGCCTTTGTAGCTAATTCATCGATTTTTCATCACTGCCAATTTTACTCGACGCCAGACTGCGCCCCGGTTAGCTATGATGGCTGGCATATCCCCTATATTGCTGGACCGAGGAGGTGCATTATTTCCTCCGAACTGTGATTGAAAATTGTGATGACCCCTTTATTTCTCGTGGCACACCCCTGATGAACTCTCGTCCCGACGACTACATACCCCATGAAAAATCTTGACGATTCCTCCAATTTTAATAATCAAGTGGGGTTACAATGGGCTGACATCGTTCCTCGTAGCGTCTAAAATTCTCATCAATCCGGATTGGCACCACAACACACCTCGAATGTTCACTACTTCTATAGACTTCACACCAAACCCGATGAACCGCATTGATCGGGGCTTGTACTTGGCTCAAGCTCATACTACATCAAAATGAGTGTTAAGTTGGTGGCAGCCAGCCTATCTGGGTGCAACGATAGTCAGAAATCCATCCACCTCAAAGACCCCCGGATTTCTTTTTTGTTCTCTGTAGTCGTATCCGCATTCCATTCTGGATTACCTTGTGAAATATGGTTCAACAAGGTGTAAAGCTTTTCATAGGTCTTTTTTTCAATGCCTGCGCCTCAAACACACCTAACAAAATCTTTATATGCTCCAAGCTCAATGAATGTATGCACCAACACATCATTAGGACAGATGGTGAGGACAATCTCTTAGCATTGACCTTAACCTCTCCTGTGCCCGACATACCTCACCCTCTCTGCTTTGAAGATTAGAATCAGTTTCTAAGCCTCAGTCAGTTTTCCCCGATGGAAAGAATCGTATCAAAAACTTCCTTGCTAGGTCATCCGAAGTAGTAATAGAATTTGGCGATTAAGCCTTCAACCATCTCTGCTTCCCGTAAATGAGAACGGAATAGTGTAAGCCTCACATAATCATATGATACTCCAGCGGGTATATATGTGTCACTTATCTCCAAGAAGTTTTGGAGATGCTGTTGTGGATCTTCATGAGGGACACTTGTAAATTGCCCGCTGGTGTGCAATAACTGCACCATATTCTTCTTAAGTTCAAACCTCCCTCCTGGTTCTGGCCTGCGAATGCTGGATGTTACATTGTCTGCATGTGGGATTGCCACTTCGTGGACCGGTCTTGCTACCATCTCTTTGGGCACTAAAACTACCCTTACTATTGGTGGTTGCTGTTGTTGCTCCAGAGTTGCTCTCCTTAATAACTGTAACTTCTTTTTCGAGCTTCCCTTTTCTGTAGATGAAATTGTCTCTCCGGTTCTAACAACGGATCCACCAGGTCCTTATCCCTTGCCAGCGTTCAGAAATAATTTAGTACCTGTAAGAGAGAGGCTAAGATCAAGTCGTCAATACTTGTATCGAACTTGTAAACTAACACTAAGAAAATTAAATAACCAATTGCCAGTCCCCGGTAATGGCGCCAAAAACTTGTTCACTCCCAACTACACGCAAGTGCACATGGTCGTACAAGTAATAAAGTGGCTTTATTTTAAGCCAAGTATCGAACCTACAGGGACTGTAATGTGTCAGTAATTTATCTTCAAATGTTTAGTATACGCAATTTTATACAAGCAGAAAAACAGAACAAATGATGATTTTTCAAGAATATTAGTTAATGTAACTTTAAGTAAAGAGATTGTAAATTATAATCTGAA
Organism: Datura stramonium; assembly: GCA_018107945.1. Lineage (NCBI taxonomy): Eukaryota > Viridiplantae > Streptophyta > Magnoliopsida > Solanales > Solanaceae > Datura > Datura stramonium. Next base: position 384 of record JACEIK010001051.1, on the reverse strand, counting down.
CAATAATACAAATAAGCTAAGGTTAAGGAAAAACATGCAGATATGTAATTTACTGACTTAAATTCAGTCAACACTTCTCTTCAGTTGTTGGTTAGGAATTATTAACCAATGGATTGGGTCTTTCGATCTCCTATCCAATTAAAGAATCATGAGACTCACATTACACATTTCTGTGATGCAAACACTTCATATTCTAGCAATACACAACCAATTCCTTAAATGACTAAATATAACATTACAGATATATTTCTATTCTAAATGTGAATCTTCTATTAATTTCTCAGCCAAGACAAGAACATATCCTACCAATTCACATCTATCCAATTAATCTTCCTTTCATAAATAAAATTGGAATTCTAGGATTTACATTAACAATGGCCAATC
>JACEIK010001050.1:299749-321584 GCA_018107945.1 Datura stramonium | reverse complement strand
ATTTTGTTAGCAATTCACATGTATTTTATCTGGTAGTTTACAATTCTCACAGTCATTCAAGTAACACATCCAAAAGGGTGTTAATGCAGATGGAAATTACCACACATTTTATTAAAAATGTTATCTAGGTGATTTTTGTTATGAAAAAACCAAAATAACTTAGTGATCTTTGTTAATTAACAACCTTGGTGACCTTTGGTAAAAGACTACTGTGGTGACTGCTGATTAAAGAAAAGGTACTGTGGCGACATATGGTGAAAGATTGTGGTCTTCACAAAATGCACCTATAGCCTAGATGCCTATCTTGTCAAGGCTCAATTTTCACGCTTAAGCCCTGAAACTAGATATAAAACAAGCTGAGTGCTTTGCCTCGCTTAGGCAGTGCTTCAGTTCCGTCACCGAGACACTAAGACACATATCTTATCACCATGTGCCTTAACTTGAAATTTGCAGCACCGAACAATATATATTTCTCCTTATTATGATTTTTCAAATTCCTTTTTTCAGATAGTTTTCTTTTTGATTTATAGTTGTCATTCTTAAATAGTTGAATTACACTTATATCTTCTATTTCCATTTGTGCCATTTTCGCTTTATCCGTGGTTTGAGCTTAAAGCTTATGATTTTTCAAATTCCTTTTTTCAGATAGTTTTCTTTTTGATTTATAGTTGTCATTCTTAAATAGTTGAATTATACTTATATCTTCTATTTCCATTTGTGCCATTTTCGCTTTATCCGTGGTTTGAGCTTAAAGCCTCAACCCTACTTGTGCACTTCTTTTTTCTCACTTTTCTCCTTTGATAATATTGCTAAGTATTGGTTTGACGTAAGGTTTTATACTTAATAATAATAAGTGTTTGGCATTAAAACAAGCCACCTTGCTACTTATACTTCTCTAATAATGTGTAGGAGTTCACCTCTCTGTTCTTTGTATTTTGACGCATCTGACAGTGCAGATGTCATAAATTTTATTATATCCTGTGAGCATTATTGCCTAAACTCGTTAACAAATTTCATGCGATGGTAAAATAAATTAATTCATCATACCTCAAAATCTTGATTTCATACTTTCTTTTGGTCCATCCATTTCCATTTCTTCAACAGAGTGATATCAAGAACGTAGAGAAGATAAAAGAAAAATGCAGTAATTCTGGTAAGTTTAGTGGATTTTGTTTGGAAAAGCTACTGATTTTTTATGTTTTTAGAACCCTTCTCAGTACGGACTCTTGTATTTGCAGTTGAGATATTTGTCAAAAGAAAAGTATTGACGGATATCAGCAATATCAGGGGCAACTCTTTGAGAACCAAATCATATAATAGCTCCAAACTGGTGTAAGTGATTAATTAGCATCCTGTCAAGTCTCACATGAAGGAGGTTTTTCTAGTGTTTTGCGTTCTAATCCTTAGTTATACTTTTACGGGAAAGTTGTCACGGGGCAAATTAAAATTCTTATGGATTTATATGCTTTTCAGCGAATGGGATGGTTCTCCTAGTTCACTTTGTCAGATCTCGATATGAAATGGCAACGGTGTGACATTGTAAGCATGCACATAATTGTGGTTAGCCAGTCAGCAGACACCATGTAATGAGATAAAAGGTTAATGACATGATGATTAGTGTGGATGGAGTAATTTTGGTAATGTAAATTGTATCCATCATTCTGGAACCGTCAAGAAAGGGAAAAAACACAAAAGCTTCATGTGACATGCTTAGTTTATTTTTTGATGAAGTAAATAATTGTATAATAATGGGGAAATCCCATGTATATGAGCAATCTATAATATATTATTATTCTCTAAGGAAGACACCCAATCTTTTATACATTTTGGAACCTCATAAGTACACCAAAAAGAAACTAGAAATGAAAGGATATTCCTAAAGTGTAAATCGACATTCTCTATTTTGTCAAAAGCTCTCATGTTTCTTTCCTTCCACAGGACCCACATGAGTTCTAGTGGCAACATCCCATGCTCTTGATTTTTGCTTCCAACTAGTACTTTGAGCTATTGCCAACATAACTATCTCTCTTTTCACCTCCTCATTTTTTTCCCTCTTCAAATTTCTCACCTCTTACACCTAGTCAACTTCCCCAACCCATTCATAAGCTCTCACATCTTCATTTCTACTCTAAAAAACCTCACTATTCCACAATTTATATAGCCTTTCAATATTTTCAACTTCTTTGTGAGTCAGTATGATGGTTTGCTTGTGACAACATATCCATACCACCAGGTGCCCACTCTATCTGTGAACACCTTCAGCCTCATATTCTCAAACCTGAACAGAGCTTGCATATTTCTTCCTGCACTACCATCTAGCATGATGGGTGAATCATCTGAAATCAGTCTCAATAGGGGAATCTATTGTATGTTTACAACCATTTCCTCCCAAGAGGTTGACACCAAAATTTAGTGAATTCTTGATCTTAATTTCGAGTTCTCTGCCTTGCCTCATTAAATTATATCTTGTTAAGGGAAGATCAATAAGAAAATGGTTATCAATGAACTCTGAGAATTCCTAATTATCATCCATGAATTATCTCATTCCATATAGAAGTGGACAACTCTCAAAATCTCTCCTTCGACTCCTCCAACTAACTCATATACTACATAAGTCCCTAAACATCCCCATTTATATTTTTAATGCAAGATGTTATTATGAATTCTCATCTTCTTACCTTTGTTACTTCCAATTTTCCATCTTCTAACAAAAGTAGTATGGCCTTGACATTCTCATAGGTCAATACAATATCCTACTTGACCCACCTCTTTCTCTACGCAGTTCTTGCAATAAATACTGACATAATCATCATTTTAGTTTTCTAGAAACATAGTAAGTTTGGCCCTCATTCCTCTCATATTCTAAGATATAATCTTAAGATCCATAAACTGTCATTTTAACCTTCCTACCATTTTGACAATGACCCTTTTGTTTAGGTCATTCATTCCTCTCATGTTCTAAGATACAATTTTAAGATCCATAAAGTATCATTTAATCCTTCACCTCCATCTCACTTCTCCTTCTCCATCCTTCCCTTCTTTCCCTCCTATACCTTCTCTCACGCACCACAATGTTACCTCTTCATGAGATTCCACCAACTTCCTTTCCATCCCCACCATGCTATTCTTGCTTCCATCATTGTTTGCTCTTCTAAACTCTTGTTCTATGTCAATTAAAAGCTCTACGACTTTGTCCTCCTTTTCCCTCAAACGAATTACCTTACTATTCTTGTTCTTTTTTTTGATAAAGGTAATGTTAACCTTACTATTCTTGCTTCTCAGTACAAACAACTGTCTCCCTTATTCATTATTCTAATTTTGTGTTCCTATCAAGGCTCCATCGTTGATTCACCCCATTTAACCCAACTAGTCTCATCTTGATCAATAACAAACCACTAAAGTTATGCTCCTTGGTCTTTGACATGGCTAGAGATTAGACCACAGACTCTTTGTCCAACTCTACACATGCAGTTTATTTGTCGTTCTTCCCTTTGTGTTTTAGCCGGTCACTTCAACCTATTCCTCCATGTCAGTAACCTTATCCAATGGTATTTTCGTCTTTTTTTCATACTTTTCACATTCATCATCTCCTTCAATTTAGATCTTGGAATGTCTGCCGATTTTACCTCTATACATACCCATTTCTGCCTTTCCATCGTATCATCCAGCAATGAGAACCCCCCCCTCTCTCCTCGTACTCCTTTCTTCCACCCCTCCATATCCAACAAAATTTTACTCCAACAGGAAAGGCCTCAATGTGGCTTACGTAATGTTTTTAATTTAGTTTGTGCTTTGCAAGGTTATTACACACTTCATAAGATCTTCCTTAAGATGTTAGATTATTTCATCTTGCTCTTGTGATAATAGTGTTATTCTTTTTCATAACATTCTCCTTTCTTGCTATCCTTTTTTTTGGGCCCAAAACTGTAATCCTGGACTATTTTGATTAACCATTGTAGTCAATGAAGGATAATATAAAAAATATTATAGTTTGAGCTTTCCGTGGTTTCTAATCTTTAATCGGCTCCACGTGGTTGAGCTTAGTTTGGCATGATCTGGTTCCATCTGTTGATATTTTGATGTTGTTCTTTCATTTCTGTTTGTGCTTCATGATGGCTATCTTTTCCTCTTTTTAGATCTTTTACGCCCCTAGATGCTTAAGTTATCTTAACGCAATTGTGTAATATGTGCTTATTTTGTTCACTTGCTTTTTAGGAACTCAAATGGTAAATGGTCAAGAAGAGCAAACAATTCCCCAAGAAAATTTATCATGGTATGCAAACAATTACTTACTTTGATAGTATTCCATGTGAAACTTCTATTTGTTGTTTAGCCATCTTATGTCTTCTAATCATCAAGTTTTAAGCAATTTATTCATGTTGGGAAAGTAGTTATGACTAGATTCTTTATCTATACTTGTATTGTTATTTGAACAATAATTGGAGATAAAAAGGAGTTCTCCACACTATGGCTTTACATCGGGATTGACGTTGAGCCACTAGACATTTATCCTAGTTACGATGAGCTTATTTACTTTATATGGGATGAGGTCCCATGGTATAGTGTCATTTATAAATGATGTTGTGTTGATTAACGAAAGCAACGAAGGTGTAAATCAAAGTTTGAACTATGGAGAAACACTCGATAGGAGTAAAGACTTTAGAACCAAGAAAAGTTAGATTAAAATATGCATTGAAGTTTAGCTAGCATGTTGTTAAGTTGAGGTGATTCGTAGGATGAGTCAGTGGAGTTGTGGTGCATACATCAAACAAGTTATATATTTAGAGTCAGTATTTCAAGAGAAATGTATGATAGATAAAGATGTTGTAGATATAATCAACATAGGGTGGTAAAACAATTGAAAACCAACAACTTTATGTGGGAGTGAATACTACTGGGCCTCTAAAGTTTAACATATCCACAATATGAGTGTTCTAGAGATATGGATGCTAAAATGGATGTGCAATCATACAAGATTAAAAATAACCACATTCAGCAGAAAGTGCAAGTAGCACACAAAGGATAAAATGAGAGAATGTCTCCTGAGATGGATGTCTTATCCTACACCGACCTCCAAATGCACCGGTTCATAGGTGTGAAACCATGACAAGTACAATTGTTAATAGTGTAGGCTAAAATCACATGGAATGAAGTTGTCTCGAATATCCTATAATCTCTTAGAATCGTGTAGACCTTGCAAGGAATGTAACGCCCCGTGCATTCGTGCTAAGGTTCGATCTGTTGGACGTATGTTGTTTGACCCGACCTGGAAAAGTCTGGTGATTCATGTGCCTGGTGAAGTGTTATGTATGTCTGGAGTTAATTAAAGATTGGAAAGATCGAGTTTGAAGGTGTTACGCAAGTGAGGCGTGAAGTACGACCATAGATTGGATGTATGAGTCGTACTTTGAGTCATGGATGACTATGGATTGAGAAGCTATGGTTAGGCAAGTGAGCAGCATGGAATGTACAGGCCGTGTCTTGGTCGGAGATGGAAGGCAAGGCATGTATGATGGAAGGTACAAAAAGCATGTTGAGTTCTCGTGCAATGTCCAACTTTAAACAAATGCATCTAGCAATCTACGAGGAATTAGAGGTTGTTCTACCTATCAAATTAAAGCTCTTTTAGTCTAGCTTCCAACAAATCAAACCGTTCGTCAATTCGAGTTATGTACGTTTTAGTAAAATGTGTCGCCCAAGCACTTAGGAATTCAGAGAAGAAAATTCAGTGCCCAAGTCACCGTCTGGCACTGAAACCAGAATGTCACCACTCACCAAAAGGGGAAGAGGTCCAATGCCCAGGTCACCGTCTGGCGGTGGTTGTGACCCTGAATTCGGGAAAGCTTATAAAAGGTTTATAACCTCTCCAAACCTTCCTTTTTCATTTTCAGTCTACTCCGACAGCTTTAGAACCCCTCTTCTCATCCTAAATCAATGCAAGTGATCTCCAATGTCTTCCATGTATATTTCTTCAATGATTACTTAACTGTAATCCGAATTCCTCTTCTAAGTTCTAGTGATTCAATGGTTTCTTCACCTAGGGCTCAAGAGAAGATTTTGGGATATTTCTCCTACAAGGTAAGACTCTTCTCTTATCATGGGTTATTCTTGATGTTTTATGGACTATTTTGAGATGGGGCTTAGGGATGGTGATCGGATGTCTTGAGCCTGGGTTTTTGATGTTTTTGTGAAGAGGTGAAGGTTGTGGTATTATTATTCTTGTTGTGGGCTGCTCGGAGAGGTATAGGTGACCTCGTAGGAGGTTTTTTATGGTATTGGAAAGGAGGAAGAGGATGGCTATAAACCTGTAGTTATACCATTGATGAAGGGTTTTTGAATTCTCTCAAAGTGGTGTAGTCTTGAATCTTTTCGCTATATTCTCTTCGTATCATCATTATTATTGTAGATTAAGGTCTTATCGGAGTAGTTGAACTTCGTGATATGCTTAAAGGACAAAATCGAGGTATGTAAGGCTAAACCTCTAGATCTTGGATTTCCTACTTGTTCTCTTCGATGGTATGTTTCTCCTATTCGATTTGTTCATCTAATGGAATCAATATGTGTCCCTCAATATGAAATGCTGGACTATCCTTACTCCGTGTGCTTCAATATCCCGGAATCCCCATGTTACCTTTCTATGTTAGAACGCATATGCTTCCTACTAAAATTATGCTAAATTTCACCAAGGCTTCATTTCTCATGTTTTGGTATGAAAGAAGGCTTTAAATTACTTTCACTTCCATGTCTCTGTTGTAGGATTGAGTGTCGCTCTTATGTGACTCACGCCTACTTTTCTGCTTTTATATACGGTGTCATGGAAATGTTGTATCTTCATGTTCATATAGAAGAATTCGTTGGGGCATGTTAAGGCAGGGGGTCCCTAGGTTTGGGGTGTGTGACAAGGAACTATGACAATATGGAAGGAAAACATCTATATAGGCAATACCAATTAGTTAGGATTAGGTTTTAGATATAAATTTACTTCTTTTTAGAATCGTGGTTTCTGGTCCAGGTTACATGCACCTCAACTAATTCCACTATGTACCTTCTATCTACACCAACATAGGTATTGGGTAACTCTGTCGACTAAGGTTTGGGTAGATGATACGAAATCACCTAGTGCTTTTGCCTTCACTGGGATTTGAACTTGAGACGTCATGTATTAGGGTCCCACATTGGTTGTGGAATGGATTGATGGTTTCCTTATAGGGATTTAGGCAAGCTTCCCTTATGAGCTAGCTTTTGGGGTTGATCTACGCCCAAAGAACGTATCTTACATGGTATCAAAGCTATATCCATTCATGTCTGGGCCCCATATTATAATGGTCATGCACTAGCTGGCAGTCGGGACGTGTGGTGTAAGAGCGTGTCAGAGTCCCAGCTTTGTTGGGGAGTGGCATGGTGGTCTCCTTTAGGTCCAATGTCTGTTAGGAGTCCTTTAATCTAGCTAGAAATTTATATGACCGTAGAAAATGTAGAGAACTTCTAGTATTAGAGAGAGTAATATTCATATAGCCAGCCCCAACTTTCTTGGAATTAAGTGCATAATAGTCGTTTTTGTTGTATCTGAAGGACACAAATTTAGTTGTCTGGTCCTTAGGGACATGGGGGTCCAAACTCTTGACATTGTTGGACAATAACCTTGTTCTCATCCCCTTATCTTTTCTTTGCCTTTTATAATAGCTATGGCCAGCAAGATATGAACAAAACTTTGTTGTTAGGATCTCTTTATGCACATTCATTTCCGCGACAACGAGACCTAGTTCAAGTGGTAAGGTCTAGCCCCTCCCAGTGTTATTAAAAGCGCTTGCTTCGGTGCTTAAAGCGTGAAGCGAGGCGCAGCGATGGGTTAGCGCTTTTCTGCCCTGAAGCGAGGCGGAAGAGAAAAAGCGCTCGCTTCGGCACCAGAAGCAAGAAACGAGGCGCTAGAAAAGCGACGCTTTACCAATAAAAGCGAGATTCTAGGGTTATTTTTAAAACAACTGATAAAACAAACTTATGCACTTGTTGCGTCTCTTCTTCTACGACTTGCTGGTCCTCTCTGTCCTCTCCTCCTCTTCGACTGCTGCTACCCGCTAGTCGACTGCTGCTCTTCTTTCTTCAAGGTAAGTTGTTCTTATCTTTTTCTCTTTTTCTTCTCTTCCTCTTCTTCTCCTCTCCTCTTTTTCTATTTTTTTCTCTTCTTCTTTTCTCTGTTTTTATCTGCTACCACTCGACTGCTAGCGCTAGGGCTTTGGGCTTTCTCTTTTCTCTTCTTCTTTTCTATTTCTCTCTCTTTTCTCTGTTGGTCTTAGCTCTTTTTCTCTTCTTCTCTCTGTTCTGATATATTTTTCTCTGTTTTCTTGTAGCCTTCCTCTCTCTGTTTTGCTATAGCTTCTCTCTTTCTGTTTTGCTGTAGCTTAAGTTGTGATTGTAGTAAATTCTGCTATTAGCTAATAGTTGTGACTTATGAGGATTATTGATTATCTAGTTCTAGTATCTATTATTTAATTTCTAAAATTTTAGAATTAAAAGATTCGCTTAATACGTTATTTCTATTGAGTTCTGGGTTATTTATCTATGCATATTTAATATTTCTTATTTTTGTACTAAATTGCGCTTTAATTGAAAAAGCGCGTGCTTCGCTTCACGCTTTTCACTTCAATGAAGCAAGCCCTCGTCGTTTTTTTCTGCTTCTCGCTCTTCAAAACACTGGCCCCTCCAACCCAAACCTCTCGAGATTATTCCCCTTGATATTAACACTGTGGTTAGTGATTTTGCATATGTGGGTAATTTTATTATTTGCAGTTTGACTTGTAATCAGTTATATTGTAGCAGACATGAGCTGGTCCTGGTGATATTACAGACCATCTAAACAATTAAACCATTTTATTTTTGAGACATTCTCCATTAAGGGAAGAAAAGCAGAAGAAAGGTATAGTCTTTCAGTGGAGAAGAGCAAGAAGTCTAGTAGATGTAAATAATTACCATTTCAAAAAAAAAAGTCTAAGTAGATGTAAATAATTACCATTTCAAAAAAATGTCTAAGTAGATGTAAAAAGTCGGTTTGAACCTTTCTATACTTGTGAATATCACACCACCATCTTTCTCTTTAACCTGCTTGTGATGATCTCTAAAAAGATGGTTAGGTATTTTAAGTATTTCTAACTTTTTTCTGCTCAGGTTCTTGTGATCTTTCTTAGATAGCGGTAGGTGCTGAATAGATTGTTGTTTTTTCATACAAACTAGGGAAATGTGAGGACAAACTTGAATGGAGCTATTGGTGAAGAGAAAATCTTGACACGGGGTGAGAATTTTTGTACTAATAGGATAAAGAAAAAGAATTGTCAGTCACAAAATAACGTGTTGCCTTTTTGTGTATGGATAGCACCATTCAAAGATACGAAAGCCTCCTTTGTAGGACCTAAGACCAAAATTCAAGGCCGTAAATCAGTTACCATTGGAATCAGGTATTTTGGTATCTTAGACAGTTATAAATGCTCTGCTTCTATGATGAAAGTTATATTAACTCTCTGTAGTTGTATAAGCTTTAACCCTTTGTGTTTGATTTATTGAGGCCAACTGGAAGGAATGCTCTACCGCCAGCAAGGTGTTTAAGGTGTCCCATATATCTTTCATTAATATTTTCTAAGCTCATTACTTGACACATTTATGTTGTTTTCATGAAGGGGGTCTTTACCAATACTACAGCAGGTGAACACCGAGGGTACAAACAATAAAGAGAAGGTTATTGTTGTATAATAGTACTTTTGACTCAAATTGCTGTCATGTGCTGCGAGGTTTGGCATAAGAAAAATGTCTTCTCAATGTAAACTGGTTTAGTCTTTCACTGGAAAAGATTAAGAAGTCTAAGTTAATGTTAACATGCTGTTTGAACTTGTCTATGTTTGTGACTATCAGGCAACCCTCTTTCTCTTTTTAACCTGTTTGTGATGATAGATCTTTAAAAAAGATGCTTCGGTATTTTAAGTGTCATTCTGCTTAGGTTCTTATCTTTTAGATAGCAGTTGGTGCTGAAAAGATTGTTGTTTTTTCTTTTTCTTTTTTTGTACAAAATAGGGAAACTTGAGGCCAAACCTGAATGGAGCTACTAACCACAAGCAAATCTTGACACAGGGTGAGAATTTTTCCACTAATAGGATAAAGAAAAAGAATTGTCAGTTACAAAATAATGTGTTTCCTTTGTGTATGGGTAGCACCATTCAAAGATATGAAAGCCCCCTTTGATGGCCCAAAGAACAAAACTCAAGGCCGTAAATCAGTTACCACTGGAATCAGGTATTCTGGTATCTTCTACATAGTTAAATGTGCCCTGACTTCTATGATTGAAGTAATAGTGACTCTCTATAGTTGTATTAAAGTTTTAACCTTTCTGTTTGGTTTATTGAGGACAACTGGAAGGAATGCTCTATTGCCATCAAGGTTTTTAACATCTCCAGTATATATTTCATTAACGTTTTTTAAGATCATGACTTGCCTTTTACTTGACACATTTATGTTATTTTCATGAAGGAGATCTTTACCAGTGCTAGAGCAGGTGAATGCCAAGGTTACACACAATAAAGAGAAGGTTGTCATTATATATTTCTACTTTTGTCTTAATTTTTTGTCATGTGCTGCAAGGCCGGAATCTTTGGCGTTTACAAAAATGTTTTCTCAATGTAAAATTGTGTATTTGTTCAGGAAAATTCCGAAGAGTTGGAGAAAGGCAAAGGAATAAGTGGTGTTCCAGGTTAGCTGCTCTACTTTGGGTATGTGATTTTCAGTAACATTAACTACCATAATTTCATTGACGAATGCTATGTTTTTCATCTATTTTCAGTTTCAGCTAAGCTTAAGGTCGCAGGGAATGTTTTACCTCTGCTGAGCAACCACAACATCCGGAGAAATCGAGTTAGTGATGTCTTGGCAAATATGTTAGTTCTTTTACTGATCAACTTACTATACAACTTAATTGTTTTTTTAACCATTAGCAGTTTGGACTTGAATGCGATATTAGTCCACCAAAATCCATATATGATAGAGATGCTCAAGTTTCAGAATAAAAAATCTCTTCTTCTATCTCAACTTACTACTAGTTATGGGGGGATTATTATGCAAGGATAGTGATAAATAAAGGGGGTGGGGGTGAATTTAAAAATTTAAGAGTCAGTCGATTGTTGAACACGTAAAGTCGACGAACACCTACAAAGAAGGTTAGTACTAAGCAGCAGATATAATTATCAAACAATAATAAAATGACACAGATTTTTATACTGGTTCGGATCATCAGGGTGGTGCCTAGTCCAGTTCCCTTAGATTACAAAGGGTTCCTTTAGAGCTCTTGAAGTTGGTTACAATGAGGAATGATTCAACCCACCACAGATTGGTAGGTTTGAATCAGTAAGCTAGATCGTGATCACAGCCTCAACTTATATATCAACCTAACTGATCTTTCTTTTGTTCTCTCAAGTAACTATTACAAATTACAATGATTTAATAAGAAGAGAAATGGTATAGCTTGATCAAGTGAAGTTGCGTGCTCTTCTCAGATCTTCTTTGGGTCTTTTATAGGGTCTTGAAAGATGGCAAGATCAATTCTTTTGATCTTGATGAGCTCTTTAGGGTAACCCAAGGGATTTGCCTCAATCACATGTGATGACTGTATGTGATTGAGATCTTCGATAGGGGTGATTGATTTCCTTCCTTTGATAGTTGACGTGATCTCGCAGCGATGCTTCCTTCCTTTGACGAGGGTAGGCTTCAATATTGATTTTCTTTTTTGAATGATTTTCTTCCCTTTGATTTGTATATCAACATATCTTGATTTGGATGATGGAAAGATTTTCTCTCGTTGATTGGTTCATTAGCATATTTCTTTCCTTTTGATAGCCTCATCTTCCTTTCATTGTGCTTGTCCAATCTCGTGAATCTTTGCCGAAATGTGTGTTGGTGATGTTCACTTGTTCCTGGGGGACCAGAGAACAAAAAGAAAACACAAGCACACATATCTACTATAGAACGCCATTAAATAATCATAAAGAAATATGATAGATAACGACATATATAAGCAACCATTCATCAGTAAAAGAACAGTTAACATAATCCATCATACCAAAACACACAAGTATTTCTCCCCCTTCATCATCAAAAAGAAATACAAGCAAAACAGGAAAGAGGAAGAGAGAAGACCCACAACGGGAGCAAAAAACATTCATCAACAGACAAGAGCAGTCTATTGCCTGCCCCAGAAGTACTTGAGGGTGTTAATGATACGCTCGGAGAAGGAATAGTAAGATTTTTCAATATTTTTGGACAGGGAAGCGTAAGAGTTCTGAACAGCAACGACGAGTTCATTGTTGGAGACTTCAGCTCGAGCAGCTCCGGAGTCGACTTGCTTTAGAACTTGATTGAAGGACTTTACTCCCTCATGCTGCAGAAGCGTGAGTTGAATCTTGATCTTGGTAATCTCCTCACTGGACTTCATCTGGTAATCTTGAATTTTGTGCAGGTCACCTACCACTGCACTCAAACTTGCTTTGATGTCCTCAACATATTTAAGGAGATTTTCTAGAGGGAGAGACTAAACCATACTTGAGGTAACTTTAGAGAGAGGTTTATCAACATCCACCTTCAACTTTGGTTTGAACCCAGCCTTCTTGTGCTATTTTTCTTCTGATAGAATGCCCATGCTAACAAATGCGTGATTATCATGGGTGGAAGAAACTTCTTTTGCAGGGTATTTTGACAGGTCTATGCCACTTGCCTTCAATATGCGTGAAATCATCAATCCATAAGGTAGACTGCTATTTCCACCAGTCTTTACAACTTTCCATCATGTAGCCAAGGAACCAGTCAGCCCAGTTAATCTTGATTTTTTTGAGAAAGTAGTAAACCACAAAAACATCTCTGCTAGACAAGTGCTTAGGGATCCCTTTCTGGGTAAAAGAGTGGTCGCAACAATGTGACCAAGAATCCTATTTTCAAAACATATGGTGGAGGGACCAAAATCAGCGATAGTAGATCCTTCTCAGCAATAAAGGACTTTGCATCATCCAAAGACACTACAAGATCATCAGGCCATAATCCATTAAAGAAAGGTATGTTTCCAGAAAATTTGGTAAGAAAAGTCTGACGGGTTCTTCAAACACCTCATTATCACACAGTAGAAAGAGATTGTCCAACTTTTGGAAGGAGAACTAATGGCTTACAGAGCTATGAGATTTTTCCAACTGATCTAGACATATGAGCCATCCATGAGCAAAACGTCTGTCTTTAAGGCAATGAACTTCGATTTTTCTCCACTGCCCCAAAAAAGCTGTAAATCTTCAGGGTTGAAATCGATTGAGGAGGCAGTCTTGGGCTTTTTGGGACAAGGCTTTTTGGTATTGGAGGAGGAAGATTCAGGGAAATCATCACTGGAAGAGTCAGAAATCTCCACCGGAGATGAAGAGGTGGAAGGGCTTTTGACACGCTTGGAGGAACGATGAGGGTTTTGGGGAGATTTAGCCATGGGAGATGTGTGAGAAGAAAGAGAATGAATAAGGAGTGAGACGGACGGAGAATAAAAAGGCGTACAGGGAGAAGAAGCAACAGTTCAAGGTTGGAGATTCAAGGGTCAGAGTGAAAAGATGGTTGATTAATAAGCACGAGGAGTCATGCTAATTATGACAGGGAGCAGAGCACATATACCAAAATTAATCATCACCATCAATTAGAATATTAAATGCACCATAGATATTCAAGGAGTACATAAATAATAACATACAGTTAAGGCATCATCACAATCAATTATAATATTAAACGTACCATAAATATTCAAGGAGCACATAATAGCATACATTTAACACAAAATGAATTTATCGAAGGGAAATAACACCCAAACAATTTCTTAAGAAACAAAATCTTTCCTCTAAAAGGGGTTTAGTAAAGATGTTTGCTAATTGATTTTTAGAATCAACAAATCTAGAGAAAAATCACCATTTTCAACATGATCTCTGATGAAATGATGCTTGATATCTATATGCTTGGCTCTAGAATGATGCACAGTGTATTTTGAAAGACATACCACTCGTGTTATCACACAAAATTGGCACACTATCGTAATTTAATTCATAATCAAGAAGTTGATGTTTCATCCATAATAATTGAGTACCACAGCTGCCAAGTGCTAGATATTCTGCCTCTGTGCTTGATGATGCCACGGAGTTTTGTTTCTTGCTATGCCAGGAGGTAAGAGCTTCACCAAGGATTTGGCAAGTTCCACTGGTACTTTTCCTATCGCTTTTGTCACCTGCAAAATCTGCATCTGAGTATCCGACCTAGTCAAAATGATTAGAGTGAGGATACCATAGACCAAAAACTTGAGCTCCAATAAGATATCGGTGATTCGTTTGACAACAGCTAGATGAGACTCCTTGGGAGTCGAGTGAAAACGACCACATTTGCAAACACTGAATATAATATCTGGTCGATTGGCCCTGAGGTATAACAAGGATCCAATCATGCCACGATATAGTTTCTCATCCACTTCCTTCCCTGAAGTGTCATTATAAAGGCATGTTGAAGGACTCATGGGAGTACTAGCTGCTTTTTCTTTCTCAAGTCCAAACTTTTTGATCAATTCCTTTGTATATTTTGTTTGGCTTATAACGGTACCTTCAGTTGACTGTCGAATTTGTAAACCTAGGAAAAATGTTAGTTCTCCCATCATGCTCATTTCGAACTCTCCTTTCATTAAATCTGCGAACTTCTTGCAAAGTAAAGGATCAGAGCTACCAAAAATAATGTCATCAACATATATTTGAGGAAAAGTGTTGAATGAATAAGGTAGTGTCAATTTTACCTCTCTGAAAGTTGTTGATAAGAAAAGAACTTAAACGCTCGTACCAAGCTTTGGGAGCTTGTTTGAGACTATAAAGAGCTTTTGAAAGTTTGAAAACGTATTCAGGACAGGGCGGATTTTCAAAACCTGGGGGTTGTTTTACGAAAACTTCTTCCTTTAAAAAATCATTTAAAAAGCACTCTTGACATCCATTTGAAAAAGTTTGAAGCGTTTAAACGAAGCATATGCAAGTAAGATTCGAATGGATTCTAGTCGAGCTACAGGAGCATAAGTTTCATCGTAATCAATATGTTCTTGTTGAGAGTACCCTTGAGCAACTAACCTTGCCTTGTTTCTGATTACCGAGACGTTTTTCGGTCTTTGAACCAGTGACCAAACCTGACTTCTTTCAAATTGATCCAGTTCTTTTTTAATGGCCTAAATCCAGGATTCATCTCTTAGGGCTTCATCAATGCGTTTTGGCTCAAATTGGGAGACAAGAGCCGGTGAAGATTGGTGTTTGAGAGATGATCTGGTCTGCGTTTTTGCCTTTGGATCTCCAATGATGAAATCATTTGGGAAGCTTGCTTCACTCCTCCATTCTCGGGAAACATTGGAAACGTTAGTCGACTGGAGCTCCTTTTCCTCAAATTTAAGGTATGATTTAATTTCTTTTAGGTACCCAAGCCTTCTTGGGTCCTTCAAAGTTAGTTTGAGCCACTTTGGAATCTTGATCTTTTCTTCTCCATATCCACTTTCCAGAATGTGATTTATTGAAACTACAGTTGAAAGATTTGTGGCCAACATTTTCACATGAAAAACATGTGGGTTTTCCAAACGATTTAGCAGAAAAATAACTATTAGAAGAAGACTTATGAGAGTAAGTGTTTCTTTTAGAAGAATGGCGTGAGTTGACTGAGCTATGACTGAGAGACTTCTTTATACTGTTTAATTGCATTCGAAGGTCTCCTAGTTCTTCTTCTAGCAGGTCTACTTCAATTTGACTTGCTTCAAGAAGAGTTTGCTAGTCTTTTTTCTCTTTAGCAAGTTTATTATATTAATCAATCAATTTTTGTAATTCATCTGTAACGAGGTCAAGAGAATTTTGTAAATTTTCACATTACTCACACAAGTTAGATCTTACCTCGCTAGATTCACCAAGAGCCATGAAACAGATGTTGGCAGTCTCTTGTTCTTCTTCTGATGTATCTTCGTCACTCCAGGCTCCCATGGATTTGTTTGATCTCTTGAAATTTCTTTTCTTTAGTTCCGGACAGTTGGCTCTTATATGCCCTGATTTTCCACAGTGATAACATCTCTCATCATTCTTTTGAATTTCAGTGTTTTGATATCCCATTTGCGGTCTTTGCTTTCTTTGTCTTAATATGTGTCTGACTCTATTAATAAGAGCTAACCCTTCACTGCTTTCTTCTTCTTCGTTTTCATTTTCATTTGTTACAGCATTGAAGGCTACTGCCTTCTTCTTGTCTTCTTCTGAATATCTGTTGAGATGATTTTGTTCATAAGCCATCAAGTTTCCTCTGAGTTCATCATAGGTTAAATTTTCCAGATCTCCATCTTCAAGAATTGTTGCTTTTGTTTCCCAAGTTTTAGGGAGGCTTCTGAGGAGTTTGCTGACTTGCATACTAGTTGGATATACCATACCAAGTGATTTTAGTTCACCAATGATTTTGCTGAATCGAGAAAACATGGATTCAACACTTTCTTCATCGGTAATTTTGAATAGTTCATATTCATTGACTAAGGCATTTATCCTTGCTTCCTTCACCTTTGTAGTTCCTTCATAGGTTACTTCAAGTTTGTCCCACATCTCCTTTGCAGTGCCACAGATCAGAGATTTTGTCGTATTCAGATCCACTAACTGCACAATACAACAAACTTATAGCTTTGGCGTTAGTTTGAGTTACCTCTTGTTGATCTTTTGTAACTTCAAAGGTTTCCAAGTCTGTTTTGGTATCGGCTAATACTCCTGGTATAGGATTTGGTCCCTTCTTTATCACTACCCATGCTTGGAAATCGTTTGCCTGAACAAAGATCTTAAATCTTTCTTTCTAGTGAGAGTAGTGTAGTCTATTGAAGTATGGAGGTCTTGATGATGAGTGTCCATCTTGCATAATAGTTCCTGGAATTTGATATGATGCCATTTGATCTTTTTCCCACTTTGTAGTTAAGTAATATGAGTGAGACCTGCTCTGATACCAATTGATAAATAAAGGGGGGATGAATTTAAAAATTTAAGAGTCAGTCGACTGTTGAGCACTTAAAGTCGACTAACACCTGCAGACAAGGTTAGTACTAAGCAACAGATATAATTATGAAACAATAATAAAATGACACAGAGATTTTTATACTGGTTCGGATCACCAGGGTGGTGCCTAGTCCAGTCCCCTTGGATTACAAAGGGTTCCTTTAGAGCTCTTGAATTTGGTTACAATGAGGAATGGTTCAACCCACCACAGATTGGTAGGTTTGAATCAGTAAGCTAGATCATGATCATAGCCTCAACTTGTATATCAACCTAACTGATCTTTCTTTTGTTCTCACAAATAACTATTACAAATTACAGTGATTTTGTAAGAAGAGAAATGGTATAGCTTGATCAAGTGAAGTTGCGTGCTCTTCTTAGATCTTCTTTGAGTCTTTTATAGGGTCTTGAAAGCAGTGTTCAGGAAAGCGGTCGCTTCATCGCTTTAAGCGTGAAGCGACGCGAAGCGTGGCTGTGTCGCTGTAGTCTCTTGAAGCGAGCTCAGGTAGAAGAAGCGCACGCTTCAACGGCGGAAGCATGAAGTGGCTCGAAGCGTGAAGCGACTCGAAGCGGTCGCTTTTCTTTTCTGGACTTTTAATGTCCTGTTTTAAATTATAAAAAATAAAAACATCGGCTGCTCCTAGACATTTCAAATCGCGACTTCTAGGGTTTTTTTTTCACATCGGCTGCTCCTGCTTCTTCATTGCTGCTTCAGCCTTCAGGTACAAGTACGTAATTTTTTTTTTCTTTCTTCTTCTTCTCCTTTCTTCTTCAGGCTTCTTCTTTCTTCTTCTTTCTTCTTTGTCGCCTGCTTCAGGCTTCTTCTTTCTTCTTCTTCTTCTTCTCTATTCTGCTCTGCTTTGCTGCTGCCAGTTTTTTCTTCTTCTTCTTCTTCTCTTTTCTGCTCTGCTTTGCTGCTGCCAGTTTTCAGCAAGCCTTAAAACAGAGCAGCAGCTGCAGATTTTTAATACTCTGTTTGATGCTGTTCTCTGTTTTGCTGAGTCATGACTGGTGACTGCTCTGTTTTGCTGAATGCTGACTGCTCTAAACCTCTAATATTGATAGATTTTTAATCTAACAGCTATTAAAAATGAGTGACCCGGCTTGTAAATATGGGAGAAAAGTAGAGTGAGACCAATAGGACAGCGATTATATGTGTGTTTTGGACAAGATAACTAAAGCGATATCTTTAGTCTGACATATTATTGAGTACTTATAGGGGCGTCTCACGATTGTACAAAATGTCCGAGAGGATGTGAGGAAGAAATAAAAAAATATCAATAGAAGGAAAAAATATTTAAGAAAAGCGTCAAATGTTACATCTATTAAATGTAACTGTTTGATGATGATGATGATGAAATGGAAGAAAATTGAAAGTTTGTGACTTTTCATTTCCTTCAAAATCACAAAAATATTCACGAGTACATTTGCATCAGTTTCTTAAGTTATGGATCAGCGTGCGAAAGTGCTGGGTGTTACTTTCCACGAAGTCCGGAGATGGTGCGAGGGAAAAATTATAAAAAAAGCTTGCATGATACCGCCAAGGCAATTTTGAGAGATCGTGCGGTGCGGCCTTTCACGGTGGATGTATATACGGGAGCTCCCCTTTAATTGTGTCAATTATGAACTTTTGGAGCCTTTATTGAGGCTGTAGGCCAATGTAGTCCTGGAATGAGGCCTCCCACTTATCATGATTAGTGTCACTATCTAAACTAAAAAGTGGAAGAGACCAAAAAAGGCTGGGGGAGGATCATCCGGATAGAATGGGACAAGTTAGGATGTTCCATTATGATGGATAAGTGGACGGCAAGAGCAGGAAAAATAATCATCAATGTGTTAGTGAACTCTCCAAAAGGAAGCCTATTTCTTGAATCCCATTGATACGTGGCTCGTCTACGATGCCATCAAAATGTTCTCCTTGTATCAAAAAACAATAAAGGACATTGGAGCACAAAATGTTGTTCAGGTTGTTACGAATAATGTTATTTGAAAATGTTCGCGGGTGATATGTTGCAAGTGTTCCCGCACATATATTGAACTCCTTGTACGCTCCTTGTGTGGGTGATATTTGGGGACATTTTCCAAGAAAAGACCCTTCACATGTGTTTTCACCAGCGTTAAGAATTACATTCTTACATTGTTCAAAGACCTTTGTTATTGCATTTTGATGAGGAGATTCACTAAACAAGAAGCTTAGTAAAACACAGAAGAACTAGTTTCACTCTTTGCTTTCTTGACCTGCATAGTATGCACACACAAAAGGCCAATTTGAGGCTTGTTCATTTCGGAAGAATGGAACAACGGTAAATTTGCGGAAGAAGTGGTGGGAAAAGAAGTTGCTGTGCTTTCTTATACCTTTTGGAATAATGTTGTTTATGCTCTTAAAGTTGGTGGTCCCTTGATTAAAGTTCTTCGTTTGGTGGATGGTGAGCAAAAACCATCAATGGGATACTGCTTTATAAAGCGATGGATAAAAATTTGAGGCTATTCGAAAAGCATTTACCGCGAATATAAATATGCAAGGTCTTTGAGATCATTGATAGAAGGTGGAAGGATGGGCTCCGTCGACCTTTACTGTCTGGCGGTAATATAGAACTTTGTCACTCTTCTATCATAACAATGATATGGATTTATTAAAGTATTAAGGATGTGTAGAGGCTGGATTCCATGAATGCGTCGGTAAGTTGGTAGTTGATGAAAATGTGCAAGATTTAATAACGGATCGGATTAGCATTTATAGGAGTGATGGACTTTATGGAATACCCAGCGGCTATTAGACAAAAGAACCGAAGTCACGGGTGAACGGTGTGCTTCGTTTCATTACTTAGCACAACTTTTAGGCTATTTCTTTGATATTTGCTAATTATTAAATCGTCATTCTTTAATAGTTGAATGGTGGAGGCTTTATGGTTGAAACACGAGTTACAAAAGTTAGCCATCAAAGTTTTAAGTCTAACTTGCTAGCTCTTAAGGTGCGAGAGAAAGCGGACGTGTTTGAACATGTAAGAAATTAGAGGAAAGATTTCGTAGTTTGAGATAACTAAAATATCTCAATTGTCTTAACTCGTACGCAATTACAAGAAGAGGAATAGACTAACCTTAAGCGCCTCAATGACTTGGTGTTCATAAAATACAATAGGACATTAAGCGCTACAATACGCGCAATGAAGGCTGATCCAATTTGCTTGGACAATATTGATGATGCCAATGAATGGCTAACGGAGTTGAGCATGCTTGAAGATGAAGCAATTTTTAAGGAGATTTGGATTTCACTTGGGGTGTTGCGGAAGCAAGTGGAGTTGATGAAGCCAGTTATGGTTTAAGGGCGAGAGCACTTCAAGTTCAAGCTTATATAGGAAGGGAAAAGAAGTAGCTACACGCCTAGTTGATGAAGATGATGATGGAGTTGAAGAAGATGATGAGCAATATAATGATAAGAGAGAAATACAAGATTTTGACAATCTTGTAGAAATAGAGATTTAGACGAACAAGAAATAGTTGTTGAACCATTAATAACTTTGATTTTGTTTGTATTATTGTATTTTGTGATATCTATTTTGGGCTTTTAATTTGAACATTTGCTAATATATATTGTCTCTATTTTGATCTTTTAGATTAAAATTATGCTTCACTTCAATGAGCGGCGCTTAAGCTTCACGCTTGCGCTTTAAGCGAAGCGAGGTCCTTGTCGCTTTTTTCCGCTTTACGCTTCCTTGAACACTTGCTTGAAAGATGGCAAGATCAATTCCTTTGATCTTGATGAGCTCTTTAGGGTAACCTAAAGGGATTTGTCTCAATCACATGTGATATTTGTATGTGATTGGTCTTCGATAGGGAGTGATTGGATCTTCGATAGGGGTGATTGATTTCCTTCCTTTGATAGTTGACGTGATCTCGCAGCGATGCTTCCTTCCTTTGACGAGGGTAGGCTTCAATATTGATTTCCTTCTTTGAATGATTTTCTTCCCTTTGATTTGTATATCAGCATATCTTGATTTGGATGATGGAAAGATTTTCTCTCCTTGATTGGTTCATTAGCATATTTCTTTCCTTTTGACAGCTTCATCTTCCTTTCTTTGTGCTTGTCCAATCTCGTGAATCTTTGCCAAGATGTGTGCTTTGAATGATCAATCTTTTCGTATCATTGATTGATATCTCATGCAGCTTCCTGTTGGATTTCTTCGTTTCCTACAAGGAAAGTCTTTTGTTTGTAGTCATCATTAAACAATATTAGAAATACCATAGTCAATAGATAGCTTATGCGTTGATTAAAAATGAATGATGGTGATCGATAATGAGGAGATTGTTATACATGAATAACTTTAAGAGAAAAGACATAAAATCCCCCCTGAACTTGTCTACACAACTCACTTTAACACTTTAACTTTATATGTAATTTTTTACCACCTAATCTCGTTTGAAATCTATTAAATATCACCCTAAGAGAATAATACCACTCTCACAATGTGAAGTGTTTTACACTCGCGCCACGTCACTGCCACGTTACTGCCACATTGAAAATTATTTAAATTTAAATTTTTTATTTTTTTCATTTCTTTTTGCTCATTCACAATATTTTCTTTTCCTTATATTTTTATACACTAGTTAATTTCTAATCCTAATTAATTCAAGAAAAATGGAGGTTGCTTTTCTCCATTGAGTGTCTTTATTTTTCAAAAAAATTCAAAACTTTTCTTAAAGAATTGAATGTTGAAAGTACAAAGTAGAAAAAATTGATAAATAAGTGTATTTTGTGTGTGTGTGTG
>JACEIK010001050.1:281823-299489 GCA_018107945.1 Datura stramonium | reverse complement strand
CCACTTTTTTTTTCAATTACGCGCCTTTTTAATTTTTTATTTATTTATTTTGCAAGTCAGCCTTTTGGGTGGAATTTAATAGACTTCACATGAGATTAGGGGGGGTAAACAAATACTCGTAAAGTTAAAGTGCTAAAGTGAGTTGTTTGGACAAGTTCAGGGGGGATTTTATGTCTTTTCTCTAACTTTAAAAGGTTTCAGCTGTTGTCTTTAAGTAGTTTAATCCTCACATTGCTAATACATGTTTTTTTTTTGACATTCTATCCTGCATAAAATTTCATGAACTTACCAAAACACACAAAATATAGCAATTCAAGGGGTGTAATCTCTTGAATAAACACATATACTATCTAGCCATCAGTAGTGTATGAAGGGTCCAAAGGGTTGCAAGTGAAGCTATTTGCTTTTACAGAAGCGCTTAGCAAAAGAACAAAGTTGATTATTTGCTAAATCTAAATCTTAAACTTGTTGAGCTGGAAATACAAGTAACACAATTGCAATGAAGTTAAAATTGAAAATGCAATAGAACTAGCTACTTGCCCTTACTCTGGTGACTATAACACTGTGCTCTATTTGTAAATTTCTCTGCAGCATCATTTTTTCTATTAACATACTAGTGCTTAAAAATCTGTCTTGCTCCTTAAAGATTATAGTATTTTGCTGGTTGAGCTCTTAGGTAAATGTTATAAATTGTAAATTTATTGATTAAATCCCTTTGAGTAAGACGTATAGGTTAATAAGTCATGGTTTCTCCCGTCATCATAGTTTGAGCTATGAGCTTGACATTTTCTAATTGAAATGGAATAAATAACTCTATGTTCTTAATTACTTTGTGGCATATCTCTCGTCAGGGCTCCCAAGGGTCATGCTAAGGTGGAAATTGGAGCATTGAGAAGAAAATCAGTCAAGGTAAATGGTGCATTTGTCATGTTTCACTCTCTTCCCTTCCCCTATCTCTAGCAGGAAATGGTACCATGAATAGTGAATTGTGCTCGTCAATGTTGTATAGTGTCTGTGCATCATTGTTGAATAGTGTCTGGAATACCAAATTGTGCAATCCAACTAAAAAAATTATCCTTCTCTCTTGCATTTTAGTAGCTACTTTCCAACTCTAACTTGAGAAAGACCGACTCAATTAATCTTTTTATAGTAATTTTAGTATTTTAATCTTTTGAAATTTACTTTAACTTAAGAAATTAATAATCCTTTCATTTGTTATATATGACCTTATTGAAAGGGCATGGATAAGAAGTCAATTTGCCTTGTCCATTATATTAGTAGTGCTGGAAGGAAATATTAGGTTGCAAACTGCAAATTCCTCTGGTTGGAACAAAGCAATTTTTCATATTAGATCACATTGTGTGGACTTTAGTGGTTCCCTTTTCTTATCCCAATATATTAATCATTATAATGCAAACATAGATATTCCTGAAAGTCTTACTTCACCAGGACAGGAATTTGCCTCGGGGAGAATTGAAATTTTACATCACTGACCGGCTTATTATATTTTCTTTAACATACTTATTTTCCCTTTCCTATAATAGTTTTTTAGTCCGTAGTATCACGTTACATTTCTTAGTAAAACAAGTGGAGGCAATGATTTCAAAATAACTACTGGAGCTTTTCACTCTCAAAGTTCAATTGCTGGTGTCTCTGTTTCCACAGGATAATCTCATTCCTTTGTTTTCTCTTGGATGTTCCAGACAGTTCTGAAAATTACTGCCAGCTTTCTCAATTCACAAACATCTTCAAAGTCAAACTCCATGTCAGGTGTGCCCAAGTGCACCTCTCGAGTTGCGATTCCATATAAAAGGCTGGAGGATGTTAGTACCTCTTCCCTGTCAAAATATGCAACATCAGATATTTCAGCTGAGCAACCTCATCAAAAGGAAGTTGCTTCTAGTAGTTGTGACAGCTTAGATACGCCTGAATGTTCAATTGCCAGGAGAAAATCTGACCGTAGGAAGTCTTTTACGTGTTTATTGATGGCAAGGTCAAAGGTTAGTCTAAAATCTCTGTTCTTTCAGATGATCATTCATTTCTTTTCTTTTCTTTTCTTTTTTTATCCGTAGAGCTTTAGACAGCTGACATGAGTGGGCAGCTTCTGAAGGAGCAATGTGGAAGTGTAAAGCTGGAAGCTTTGTCAAACATTTACGATAATTGCAATCATCTTGAAGTTACTGAATATGTTGATGACATCTATCTGTATTATTGGGTTATAGAGGTGAGCTAATAATTCTGTCTCATTTGAACACACACCACAAATTCCCTCTATTCTTTCAAAGAAAAACATGCTTTTGCATTTTTAACCTCCAATTGCTTAAGCTGATACTTAACTGTAGGCTCAGAATCGGCCTATCGAAAACTACATGGAGATTCAGAAGGAAATAACACCCCAAATGCGTGGCATATTGATCAACTGGCTTATTGAAGTATGTTTTAGTTAATCTGCATTTATACATTTTCGTTTTGCTTGTCCATACTTCCTTGATCCCACTTTCAGGGTTTTACTTGTTTTGTCTAGGTGCATTTGAAATTTGATTTGATGCAAGAAACTCTATTTCTCATGGTTACACTCCTGGACTACTACTTATCATTAGCGAGGGTCAGGAAGAATGATCTGCAGCTAGTTGGCCTTACTTCACTGTTGTTGGCATCAAAATATGAAGACCTTTGGCATCCAAGGGTAAATATTTATGCATTTACTTCTTTATAGGATTTCTCTTTAGGTATATCAAGGAGTTAATTTCGATCAATATGTGGCTAAAATGTTTTCTATGAATAACTCATTTACTAGGTAACATTCTGATTGAAATATGTAATTACTCATTCACCTCAAAATTCCAATTGCTACAGATCATGGACTTACTAAGCGTCTCTGGAGAGTCATATACTAGGGATCAAATGCTGGAAATGGTTAGCATGCATCTTCTTTAATTTCAAGCAAGCTTTTGTTTACCTAGGCATGAGATAATAAAGATTAGTTTTCAAGCAAAGTCTTTCTTTTGCTTTTTTTCTGGAATTGGGATGACTTGTAAAAATCTCTCGTTTTTGTGCCTTTTCATGGGCTTTTAGCTATGTTGCTCGGACTCTCCAAAAATGTTGCCGCACCCCATCAACATTTTTGAAGAACAGCATAGGCTTTTAGTCTGGTATTTGAGTCTTGCACATCATCTGTTTCAGGAAAAGGATATCTTAAGGAAATTGAAGTTTCGCCTTAATGCAGCAACTCCTTATGTCTTCATGCTAAGGCTTCTTAAGGCTTCTCAAGCAGACACAAGGGTAGGGAAAAACTTTTTGAATGACCCTTATCTCAAGCTTGTATCTACCTCATCCCAGTTAATATCTACCTTTTACTCAAATCCCAGTTAATATCTGTGCAGATTGCTGAATTTTATTCGTGTGAGCTATAAATTTTCTCAATCAAGCAGCTAACATGTTTTCTAATTTCTGAAAATCTTCTGCTAGTTTGAACATTTGGCCTTCTACCTCATCGAGTTGTGCTTGGTTGAATACGAGGCTTTGAACTACAAGCCGTCTATGCTTTGTGCATCAGCTATTTATGTGGCAAGATGTACAATGCAAATGACGCCAGCCTGGACACCACTGCTGGGCATGCATGCACGTTATCAAGAATCCCAACTCAGGCATATTTCTGCATAGTATTCTTTGCTCTTTGCTCTTTGCTCTTTGCTCATTGCCATCTACTGATATGTAAATTCTTTGAATGTCCAGACACTGTGCGGAAATGATCTTGCGGTTTCACAAAGCTGCAACAACAGCCCTTCTGAAAGTCACGCCTGAGAAATATATGTGTTCCAGCAACAGCAAAGTCGCGTCAATAAGACCTTTGGAGAGTCTCCCTTAAGACTATATGAATTGTAGGGATATTTTTTTGAAGCCTAAGCTGCAAACGAATTGTTGATACGTTTACTCTTGCGCGTTAAAAAGAATGGATTAATTGCTTATGCAATCCCTCTGTTACATCTGCTGATTTTATCGTGCAAGTACTTTTGTTTCTGGAAAAAATTTATAATATAGATCTTCAGCTTATGCAATTCCTGTTCTGTTTGACTATCCAGTTATGCATGAAAAAAGTTGTCGAAAAAGCGAAAATAAGAGCGTTAAGTATTGTATTCAGGTGCAGAAATGTTATTGTGTTATAACTGACATCACTAATTCAATAATTACTTCATTTTTGTGATAGCACTGGTCATCCCCACCCATAAAAGTGCCAAACCAAGAAAGTTCTAATGCAGGAGATTGTGCTACCTCAAGAAGTTTCTTCGTAGTTAAGATGAATGCTGGAGTAATTTTTACTAGTGGAGAAATCTGCCATCTCATCCATTATTTTAGTTTTTAAAAGCTCACTCACAAATGAATTTTGAGATTTTTGAAAAAATGATGATTGAGATTTCATTTTAAAGTTGTGAATAAAATTTGAAGCTATTGAATGAAGATTCGAGCAACATCATGATGTTTTTGTGGGTTAAAGTTTGTAGAAGATTGAATTCATTTTTTTGTACAATTTTATATGATAGTTTAAGTGTATAATATTTTATAATTTTATATACTGAATATATAAATACTGTTGCAGGGGGGTAAACTAAAAATGAATACATCTTTCACCACCACTTTGCCTCTGCTAACCACTGAGAATCTGTTAGAGAACAGGTAAATGTAGCCGTGAAAGTCTGTATGAGTAGGTGTTATTATCTATGGACAAGTAAGCAAGAAATCTTGAACAAGGGAGGGAGTTTAGCGATCCAAAGTGTCCTCGATAGAATGATAAAACTGAAGAAGGAGAAGAAAATGAAGATGGCCAAGGGGAATGTAGTTTAGGACTTAGGAGTCGCAGGGCAATAGTAACCAAGTCTCAAACGGAAGCAGCTGGTCTCCGTCTGAGTTGTCTAGGTAAATTGAAAGCCAAGTGATCAACTTTATGTCGAATGGATCCAATTTATAGGTGATAGTGCCCATGAATGGCCTTGCTTCCCAAGGATGAGAGGCCAAGTACAGCTATCGAGTTCCATCAAATCAAGATGACATGCACGAAATCAGTAGCAGAGATATGCTCAAGTGTTCTGTGTTCACACTTCACACACCACATAGTATGCATAGTTACACAAGAAAATTACATGAAAGTTCATGATATTAACCTGTTTGCACAAAATAAAACAGAAGTGCTCGTGGATGCACTGGCGAGGGAGAGCATGATATCTAAGGGGTTGCGACCTCTGAATTGTAATCAGTACTCAGCTTCGAAGCCCCAAGGTTATTAAGAGTTATAGGTTCGTGAATAATTGCCTTCACAGTATCAGCCATCCCCATAGAACTGAAACCATCATCCTTGATGTAAAATTGATGCAGCACTTGGCTCATTTTCCAAAACAAATCCTTGCAAGCACGTGGAACTACGCTGCCCTCTCCTTGCAAAACCAATTTCAGGAGTTCTCTCCTTTGCATTTCAACTCTATGACTCAATTCTTCAATGGCTGCTTCCTCACTTATGCTGCCATTTCCATGAAGGACGCTCAAGGTCACAGCATTTAGTTTTCCATCTTTCAACTCTCTCTGCAAAAGTACATTAAGAGATCAAATAATTGGGAATGATGAATCAGCACAGGAATTTTTAGTGCAAAATAACGAAGCATGTACATACCTCAAAACTCCTGATGTCATTAAGAAGACGTCCGCAAGTGCTCATTAACTTGAATAAACTGTGGTATTCGGGATGTTGCACAACATCATCTGGGAGCTTGGGCCCAACAAAATAAAGTGCCGGAAGGACAAGTGGTCCAAGGGCAAATGATTCATAACCGTTGGCGATATATTCGTCCAATGTTGGCACCGACATATCTCTAGCCCATTCAGCTTCTCTTAACATAGAATTCAGTGCACTCAACCACTGCAAACATTATCTTTACTCATAAATAAATAATAATCAAAAAATCAACTGCAAGAATGTTCTACTTGATTCTTCCTAACACAATTTGAAATTAGACATAAGCACTTATAAACAAACGATATTGTGTGAATCTTATGATACAGAAAGGACCCAATAGCTCTATTGCTGAGGGATATTGTTTATGTGACAGAAAGAGCATCTTGAATTCAACCTATATGGTAAATTATGGTGACAGTAGAACCGCTGTCAACGAAACCTGGATGATGCATGGCTGAAGGTAAATATGCTCCGAACAGTAAGGCGAAGAGAGCTGTTGCACAGAACCAAACAAACTGGAGAAAATGGGAAGCATGGATCCCTAATAAACATGTCATAAAAGAATTCTCTTCTTAGCATGAGTAGTGGGGCATGAGTAAATAGAATAAAGCATGACTAATAGATTACTGAAGGTCCACTTGTTAAGCTCACTGCTGAAGGGAAGGAGTTGATGTCATCATGTAATTAATGCAATAGGTGGTATTAGTCTGGGAAAGTTATAAAGGCCAACTACAGTTATCCTTGAATACATATGTTGTTGAATTCATGAGTCGGACTAAGTTTTACAAGTTGAAAACAATCAGGTAAAGCTGTAAATGTTAAGGGAAGTGAAGTCTGCTGAAGAAAGATGATACTACATTGAGAGCATACTCTCATCTTTCTCGCTGCTTCTTCTATCAGTTTTTCTTAGGGTTAACCACATTAACCTCCCTTTTACATTTACATAGTACAGGAGATCTCCCTCTAAGCTAAAATTTGCAATAACCTCCCTCCTACTACAATTTCTATTGTGAAATTCCATGTAGGATGGTAAAAAGTTGGTCTGACGGTCATACCAACTTTTTTATTTAATTTATAAAATAAAAAAAAAGAGTTGGTCTAACCGTTGGATTTGAGTAATCGTGTCAGATGCATTTGATTCATGAGTCATGACAGATTACAAACATGAAGAACCTCAAATATTTAAAATATACATTCTTAAAATTACACAAAACAGGAGTACCTATTAAGAATCGTGCATTGTGAAAACATATGTATATTAATAACTTACTTTATGAAATATGCAGTGGTAAATCAAGTCTTCCAGTGTTAAAGAGTCTTTTTCTCAATTTTTACACTCTTCTAAAGATTACTCCATATATTCCATAATACTTGACCCAATTACTTCATAGGGTCAACAATACTCTTCCTTGACTTTTATGATCTTAATTATCCTTTGATCAGTTTTGAGTTGAGAAGTATGTGGTTAGTATAGTTTTTTATGTATAGACCTATATTTGTAATATTTATTTTCAGAAGATAACTAAACCAACATCTAACGCTAGACCAAAATTTAACCAAGTGAACCATACTAATTCTAGTTTTATAGGACAAAGGAGTATAAGATTGTAAGGGCAAAGTAATTTAACATCATCAGTTACCAAGATCCAAGAGTGAGCAAGTAGATATATATTTGAAACCAATTGGAACTCAAGTGTAATTGAACATTTTCTTTTCTTTTTTTTTTTGTTTGTCACTTCAATTTGACATGTCATGCCCCACAGAGTAGAGTTTCTTCCCTACTTACCCTATACAGAAAAGTGAAAAACCTCGATTGGCATGCCATGCTGCAAACAGTGTAGAGTACGTGGGAGAATTATGCAATATGAATGTCAGAGTGCAATATCTCTATTAGATGTCAAAAAAGGAAAACAGACAATTCTTTATTTGGATAAAGAGACTAACAATATCAGTTATGTGTCTTGTCACACTACGTGCTTGCCACATAAATGCTTTGTCTCCAATCTCACGGATAGTACTGTGAAGCGCCGAAAATATAATGCCTACTTCCTCCGAACAGCAGTCAGTGCTAACATCTACATCCCACCTGCCAAAAAGACAAAGGGATTTGAATAAAAAGACAGCTGAAATCACCAAGGAACATTAAGAACAAAGAAAATCGGAACGGAAACATGTACTTCTTAAACAACTGAATGAGGTTGTTCAATTCTTCCATAGAACCTCCAAAATCAAAGAAATCATCAATCACTGTAGTAAGTACACCATTCTTGGCCCATGACATACGGGCGTCAGATAGTTCAGGTTGAAACATTGTGGCTGCAGCAGAAAAGTAGCAGTATGCAGATTTCTCTCTGGCGAACTTTAGTTTGTCCAATCTGTTTTGTATTAACCACCTGTATTCAGAAAACACTTAAAGTCTGCACATCAGGAAAGCTATAGCACAAAGAAAGCTCTTCGCGTTTTGATATCATAACTTTTTCAACAGGATAGAGACCAATCCGCTGGCAAGCAATAAGGAAATCAAAATCAGAAAACCTATGAGCCAAAGGCTGCATCTGAGTTGAAATCAACTTCCGTTTTTGTCATGTACAGGAGTTGAAAGCGAAGAAGTCAAACAAGGAAAAGAAACAACATTTGGGAGCAGTAGTATGTGCTTTAAGCTTTTCCAGTTTTCTTTAATAAACATACCATCTCTGATCTAACTATCATAAAACAACTCAAGGACAACTGGCTCCACATGATGAACAAGGTTCAAAGAGATACAAACCTCTCAAGATGTTTTAATTCGTTGCGGTGAATAGACTGGCAAAAGTTGAAGTCTTCTACTGCCAGGGTTAAGAAATCTTTGTTGCTAAAATTTGATGAACTGTCCCAAAAATGCGATGAAAAGAGTAATTGACAAAAAGGGGCACATGATAATCAAAAAATCTCAAAATCAGTCCTCAAGAAATTTGACAGAAGTTACCTATATGAAGTTTTTAGGACTCTTGTATTATCTACATCATAGTGCACTATATTTCTCCTGTTGGCTACCCGTTCTATGTTCGCATGAGAAGGAAACTTAAGAACATCATACACCTAAAATAAGAAGCAGTAGCAGTTGGCCCTGGCTTAAAGAGACAACAAAAATAGGATGAGCTAAACACAATGCAACTTATGGCAAGTACCTGTTCATGGATCTGACTGGTGAGTCTGTTTGGAGGATAAAAGTCACCTGATAGTCGCTGTCTCAATGATTGTAAGGATGATGAGTTCAATTTCTCTGAAACTGGTTGATCTGTAGCAATAATCATTTCTAAAGCTTGATATAAATCCAACATAGTATATATGTCATTGAAATGCCCACTACATTGCTCCTTCTCCAGAAACTGAGCTACAGGATCTATAATGCACACCTAACTCGTCAAAACTATTTGAATAACAAAAAATATTATAAGAAAACAAACTGACATCATTACAAGTGAGTCAGGTACCAGAGGTGACATTATATCCATATCCACGCAATATCCTGAATGCCATGGCACAAGTGGCAGCACTTGTGAAGATTTCTTCCTCCCCCTGCAGCCAGCATCTTTTTTGTTTTGTGGCTAATGTCATGACTTGTAAGAATAAAAATTAACATATGTGTAGGCTTGCAGAGAGTCAATCTAATAGGACTAATTTTGTTCTACAGGCAAGGGTATCTGTGATTTTAAAGGTTACCTGTACGTTTCATCCAACACATTCTGAATTTCCTCAGCAAAATGCCGACAAATTCCTAGTTTATCGAGATTATCGACCATACAAAGGTGTGCATGTATATTTATTGGATAGATAGTTGGAACTGAAAGAAAGATAGGCATTAGACAAGTTGCTTCAACATGCCATTCTAATTTTCACAAATAAATAAGTGTGCAAAAAATTTACCAGCATTCCCAAACTTTTTCAATGCACAGCGAAGGTAATCAAGGCAAGCAGAATCATGAAGGTGAATAAGAGAAGCAGCTGTAGTAGATGGTGAATTGAACAGTGAACCATTCTTCCTCTGATATTTCATAACCATTTTCCAGTCTTGAAGTTTTCCCATTCCCTCTGACACATAAGCGAGGTAAGCATTAAGCTCCAATGAACTGCTGTCACGCAATCTAACATGAAGAAGGAATCTTCCATGAAAATGTGGATAAGCTGAGGTCAATATGAAAATCAGAAGCCAGTAATGGTTTCTTCAAAATTGCTTTTCTTTCTTGGCGAACTTTAATTTTCTCATTGAAGCATATGAAGTTAGTCAGGAGATCTATATGATACCCATCTCTTTGACAAGTTTGAACAATTCAATTACCCTCTCAGATTGCGCACTTTTAACACCCTTAGCTAGGGCCCAACCACAGAAAAGCTACATCAGAGTTATATAACTAGAAACCACATTTATCTCATACAGAAAACTAGAAATAATCTAGAATATACCTTCTGAGCTCAATATCCCTTTTACAAAGCAGTTCAGTAAAGACTCTTGATTCTAAATGAAGCTTCAAAGATAACTCTTCAGCATATTCAAGCATGCCAGGGAATATGACATCAAATCCAATTGGAGAATATTGGTCCTCGTCAGTAACGGAAGCAAAATTTAACTCGATAAAACGTAAACCTGCAACATACACTGTTTCAGTCTGACAAACATAAAAGGAAGCTTTATGCAAAGAACACTTTAATCCATACCCCTGCTGATTAATTCTTCACCAATATCCCATCTTTTAAGCGCAAGCACACATGCCAAAGTAGACGAAAGAACATCTTTAAGTAACACGAGTTGGTGATGCGGAAGCCCCCATGATCCATCTTCCAGTTGATTTTGCAACACCCAGTCTAGGCACTCAGGGAAACAAGGGACTTGAGCAGAATGTGGAGAAGGGACCATTGCAACCCACGCAGTGTCGTATGAAGAAACAGAAAATTCAACTTCATGGAACAGTTTCCTAATTCTTTCTTTGGTCGCCTCATTGCACTGCATTCAGTTTTACAAGATTAATCATCTGAACCAATAGAGAGTGAAAGAAAGAGAGACAGAATGTGTGTGTTGGTTAGGGGTGGTAAGGTAGGTGGGAGGTCCACAGCTCGCACAGATTAGTGGATATCATACTTGAAGAGAAAAATCAGTTGATGGAGCTCCTCGGTTGGCATCAACTACACAGGCTGCTAAAACAAAGAAATGAACATTAAGAGAGAGAAGCGTACATAACCACTCCTATCGGAAATATCAATATTAAGAATAGAAAGGGTTATTACTCACATTCTTATAACATAGAGGACTTGATTGTACTTTTCTAGACTAGTTTGGTAAAGACGGTTGTAAGCCTTTAATAGGCACGGGTCATGAGCTACATAACACAATTTACATTTCTGATAATTCTCTCTCCTCTCCTCTCCTCCAGAATGATATTACAATTACAGAACTTGGTTGCATGATAGTGTAGAAACAGCAAGTTTTCATGGTATCAGAGCAGAAATCGAAGCTAGATTGAAGAGATTTCATCAGATCTGAGCTAGAACTCCTTGCTAAAGCTTGGAGTTACATCAACAATGGTGGAAACAGAGATAAGTCAGTTACTCAAGCTACAGAGGTGATCGATCATCATCACCCTCTGATAGAAATCAAGTTAACTGGACCAGAAAACTACACTCTATGGAGCAAATTCATGATATTAGTGTTGCTAGGGAAGAACAAATTAGGGTTTGTGAATGGAAGTTGTGTGAAAAGGATGTACAAAGTCCATACAGCTAAGCTGTGGGAGAGGTGCAATGCAATTGTGCTATCATGGATTCAAGCCACGGTCTCGCCGGAGCTGGTGTCTAGCATAGTACATGTGTCCAACTCGAAGACAGCTTGGGACAATTTCAAAGAGAGGTTCGACAAATCTAATTTGACCAGAATCTACCAATTGTGGAAGGAAATCACGACATTAAACTCAGGGTACAAACTCTGTTAATACATATTTTAGTAGAATGAAGGATTTGTGGGAAGAAATTGATGCTCTAATCCCTGGTCCGGGGTGTGATTGGCCTGAGACAAGATCATTCTTGAGCATCTGAGAAACCAGCGTTTGTTACAGTTTTTGATGGACTCAATGAGAGCTTTACCCATGTTAGAAGTGATATTCTACTTAAGACCCATGTATTGACGGTAAACCAAGCATATGCATTGGTGATATAGGAAGAGAGCCAAAGGATGTTAGGTGTAATTGGTGAGCATAAGGAGTCCTTAACCATGATGCCGGGGAGAGGCAATCAGAATTCCAATAATCAGCATTTTAATAACTTCAACAAACATGGACAGAACTATAGGCAGAGGAAGCCAGGAGTAATGCCGGGACCTATTTGTGAACATTGTGGTTATGAGGGATGTCTAAAGGATGATGCTATAGGCTGGTGGAATATCCACCAGACTTCAAAGTAAGAAGAAATTTCAGAATGCAGAATCTGGAGCTAGACAATATGCCAATAACTCAACAGTTGAAGCACACGCATTCGGAGAGTGCAGATCAGTACAAGGAAGATACATCAATGAGGATGAGTATACGCAATACATGCAGTTCAAGGGCATGTGTAACAGAGCCAACACCTCAGGCACTTCAGGTGAATTTTAGGCACACATGGAAGGTATAATTGCTTTATTATCCAATGCTCTTTCAGATGATTGGATAATAGATTCAGGAGCATCACACCACATTACATCACATAAGGATTTTTTTGGATGAAATAAGGCAATGTAACCAGAGTAACAGTGGAGTACAGTTACCTACTGCCTACTGAGGGAAAATGTCAGATCATCCATACAGGAACGGCAGTGATATTCAAAAATCACAAACTCAAGAATGTTCTTTATGTGCTAGAATTTAAATTCAATTTAATGTCAGTCTCAAAGCTCACAAGAGATCTTTGTAGCTTTTACCCAACAGTTCTGTGTTTTCCAGAATCTTTACAATGGCAAGGTGATGGCAATAGGTAGAGAAAACAATGGACTGTACCGGTTGGAGTCCAGTAGATACCATTGCAGGAGGGAGGACTTTCTCTTGAAAGTTCAGAATCAGTTCAGGATTACTGTAAAAACACTGAGATGAGATAATGGAAGGGAATTTTTCAACTCTGGTTGTTATGAATTATTCTCTTCTATTGGAATTGTGCATCAAAGTTCTTGTCCTTAGACACCCCAACAGAATGGGGTGGTGAAAAGGAAGCATAAACATATTCTTAAGGTTGCTAGAGCCTCAAAATTTCAGAGAGGGCTTCCGAACAGATTCTTGGGTGATTGCATTAGAACAGCAATGTATTTAATTAACAAACTCCCCGCATCAGTATTGAAGGGTAAAACACCTTATGAGTTGCTATATCATAAGGTTCCTTGTTATGATTACTTAAGAGTGTTTGGTTGCCTTTGCTTTATTAGCAGCCTGCCAAATGGTGATAGGTTCTGCTAGAGCCAGGAAAACAGTGTTTCTTGGGTACTCTGAAACACAAAAAGGGTATAGACTGTATGATCTTGAGTCTCAATCTCTTTTGGTTAGTAGAGATGTGTCTTTCAGCGAGGATGTTTTCCCCCTCAGAAGGACGGAAGGAGAGGACCTTGCAATGTTTCCAGATGTTCCAATTCCACCAGTAATGAGTTCCTCTGAACAGCCTGTAACTGAAGTACTTGTGGATCAACCTGTCCATGAGGATGTTGTAGACCATCCACCAGATCATGTAGCAGAGACATTTCCCGCAGGGAAGGAGCAGTACCTTCTTCGGATGTTGTTGACCATCCACCAAATCATGCAGCAGAGACATTGCCTGCAGGGCAGGAACCAGTGCATCCTGATAATCCTATCCTCTTTAGGCCTCAGCAGGAGGGGAGAAGGACCAATAGAGCAATTAAACTTCCTATCTGACTTAAGGATTACGTGACCAATAAAAAGCCATCTGCAGCTTTTGTCTATTCTATTTCTGATGTGCTAACCGATGACACCCTTTCACCCTCATATCAGCCTTATGTGCAGGCACTTTTTTGGGCATGTAGAGCCCAAGAGTTTTAAGGAGGTTGCTACAGATATTAAGTGGATCCAGGCAATGCAGCATGAGATAAATGCTTCAGAAGAAAACAAAACTTGGGAGTTAGTACCCTTGCCCCTGGTAAGCATGTTATAGGGTTAAAACGGGCGTACAAGATCAAATACAAGGCAAATGGTGATGTTGACATGTACAAGGCTAGGCTTGTAGCAAAGAAATTATAATCAACAGTAAGGACTGGACTATCATGATACCTTCTCTCCTATAGCCAAAATGGTGTCCGTTAGGACTATTATCAGCGTAGCAGCAGCCAAGAACTGGGAGCTGTCACAAATGGATATAAGCAATGCATTTCTTCAAGGGGATTTGCATGAAGAAGTCGCTTTATGGCCTTAAGTAGGCCTAGAGACAATGGAACATCAAGCTAACTAATGCACTAGTAGATGGTGGCTACCACCAAAGCGCTTATGATCATTCACTTTTTATCTAGAAAACTGGTTCTGATACTGTTGTTATCTTAGTCTATGTGAATGATCTCCTCATCACTGGGAAAAACCTGAACTTAATTCATCACGCAAAGGATACATTTTATAGAGCATTCAAGGTCAAGGACCTAGGACAGTTGAGATACCTCCTTGGCATTGAGGTATTGAGATCACCTAAGGGTATTCTGCTTAATCAGAAGAAGTATGTGCTTAAGTTGATATCTGAAGCTGGTTTGAATGGTGCTAAGCCAACTATAACTCCTTTGGAGCTTAATCAGAAGCTCACTACTATAGAATATGATATTCATGTTGGCAAAGTTGATAAATTAGCTGATGTTCTCAGCTATCAGAAATTAGTGGGCAAGTTGTTATACTTTGACCATCGTGCAAGTACTCAGTCGGTTCATGCAAAAACTTAAACACTACCACATGGATGTTGCACTAAGGGTGGTCAGATACTTAAAGAGTGCTCCAGGTCTGGGTATTCCATACAAGGCAGGTGACATTAATACATTGACCGTCTACTATGACTCTAACTGGGCAGCTTT
This sequence comes from Datura stramonium, assembly GCA_018107945.1. NCBI lineage: Eukaryota > Viridiplantae > Streptophyta > Magnoliopsida > Solanales > Solanaceae > Datura > Datura stramonium. Next base: position 284,712 of record JACEIK010001050.1, on the reverse strand, counting down.
CCCCAATACCAGGAGATCAGTGATAGGGTATATTGTCAAGATAGGAGTGTCTGTGATTTCATGGAAGTCTAAGAAGCAACATAGAGTTAGCAGGAGCTTTGCAGAGGCAAAGTACTTCTAGTATGGCTACTGCCAAAGAAGAGGCTACATGGATGACTGGTTTATAGGAGAGTTCGGTGTGGAACCACAGCTGTCTGTGCAGTTATTTTGTGACGACAAAGCTGCTCTGCAAATTGTCGGTAGTCTCACCTAACCAAACACATCAAAGTAGATTATCATTTTGTTCGAGAAAAATTTAAGAGGGTTGATTGTCCTGCCTATGTTGCTACTGGATACAATTGGCTGATCTTATGCCCAAGGGACTCACTGGTGCACAACATCATCTCCTCTCCACCAAGCTTGGAGTGTTTAATGATTTCCACCCTCCAGCTTGAGGGGGAGTATTGGAAATATCAATGTTAAGAATAGAAAGGGTCATTAGTCACATTGTAATAACATAGAGGACTTGACTGTATTTTCCTGGACTATCGAAGGGAGTAGGAGAACGACTTACCAGAGGAATGGGAAGGTTGGGTGAAACCCAGGGGACTAGCAGTTTTTAATTTGCTGCTAGAGTTTGTTGTGAGTGTATTTGTCTCCTTCTTCAGCAAACGAATCGTCTGAGGTTTAAGAACTATAGATAAATCCAAAATTAATTGGGAAGAAAAAGGAAAGTGAAGCATGACTTCTTGAGCTGAGTAGAAGAGAGCAAACCTGAAAGATGAGAAGAGGAAGCGGCAGGAAAAGCAGAGGTAGCAGCCGGGCAGGTGGCAGTGGCACTGGTAGTACGCATGATTGTGGTGGGTGGGTAGACAGCTATTGTTGCTGTCCTGGCCGGATCAATAAGACTTGGAGGGTGTTTGGTTTGGCTTAAATGCCGGTCAAACACTTTTTTTTTTTTTTTTTTTAGTAATTGATTTACTAAATAATGCTTAAAAAAAAGTTCTAAAATGCTTTAAAAAGAGGAAAAGGATCAAATTTACCCCTTTATTTTTAAAAACTGACTAAATTTATCATTTGTCATACTCATATTTATCCTCGCTGTTATGAAAGTTTTCATCTATATTTTTCAAAAAACTCAAATCAATATAAATGATCCATTTTAAAAAAATAAAACTCATACGCTAATCTAATCCGCCCGCTCCGAGCCATCTTAACATAGATCCTATCTATAGCTATAGCTTGTCCGTCCCATCCAACGAATAACACAACTACACCCCCTTCCCTCGTATTCATTTTGAAGCATCTAACAGATTCCATTTGCAGCTATGATAATTAATTCCATCTTAAAAAAGGAGTCACTTATGTGAATAAAAAAATGGAATCAAATAAAAAAATAATTCAAATCGAAGAATTCTTAAACCACCATAGTGTATCTCCGCTATGATGATCTGACTAATAAAACTCATCTTACTACTCTAATCTAATAAAAGCAAAATAGTCACTCCGAATTTTAAGAAAAACTCACAACAACTTTAGCAATTTTTTCTATTTAGAATGGAAAAGAATAATAACAAATATTCTTCTCTCTTTCTGGTTTATTACCACCGTTAAAACAATATGATTTCAACTAATGATTGAAACTCCTTTCTTTTTTTCTCTTTTGATCTAATTATTCAAAATCCTTAAAGATGTAATTTTTATCAAGGCAAATAACTAAAGTCCAATAAAAGCTACTTTCACTAACACATTCACTAGTTATCTACATAAACTCAAAAGAAGCACAAGGCTTTGCAGCAATTTGCATTCTGGTTTAGAATAACTGAAAAAAATAAAAAACAAAACCCAAACAGAGAATGAGTCAGAAATTTAAGAACAAAACAAACCCTACAATCTAGTTAAGCTCACAATAGAGCAACAATTTCCAGATTTCATTAAGCTCACAACATCAAGAAACAAAGAAAATATAGAGTCCTATTTTCAAAATTGACAACACAAACCCATGAAAAATTCAAAATATATCATCAAAAGTATCATAAGATTGAAAAAGGGGTTCTTAGAAAACTGATTATCAATCGTAAGTTTAACAAAATAAACATTAAAACCCATCACAAATGCTTTTGGAAAATCAACATTCAAATTTGACCCATCTTCTTCAAATAAGTAATTTCTTTGTGACAAGCTCAAGATTAACTGTAGCCCCTAAAAAACATAAAGATTCTATTTTCAGCCGTTTCCTTCACTTAAATCATCTTCACCATCTAACAAAATATGAACAATAACAAAAAAAAAAAATCTTTACGACAAAAGTGCAGCTAAAAAGCAATAAAAATGTTCCAAGAAAAGAATGTTGAAACTCATCCTTTGTTTGCAAAATGAGAAATGAACTAAAAAATTTGAAGAAACATTTGATTCTTTGAGAGAGAATAAGAGAGAACAGAGTTGAAGGTTTATAAGACAGGTCGGGTCGGGGTTAAATTAGGATATGGGTTTTATTTTTTAAAAATGGGTCATTTATGTTGATTTGGATTTTCTATTAAATAAAGGGTATAGGTGAAAACTTCCAGAACAGCGGGGGTAAATATGATTCAATAGTATGACGAAGGATAAATTTACCCAATTTTAATAAATAGAGGGGTAAATTGACTCTTTTCCTTAAAAAAAATCAAAAGTCAAAAATTGGTAGATACTCCAACTTTTTATTTTTTGGCTTATAAGTCATTTAAGTTTGACCACAAACTATTTTTAGTCTTTTGAGAGATCTTAATTATCGACTTTGTAGTATCAAATATTGATTAGAAATTGTTGGTCTTGTTAACTAAAATTTGATTATATATTACTGATATCATGAAATAATAAAGTAAATAAATGAATATTTTAAATAATTATAAATCATAAATAGCAAAAGGT
>JACEIK010001050.1:252712-273790 GCA_018107945.1 Datura stramonium | reverse complement strand
TTATGGGATAAAAAGGTAAATAATTTGGTCAAAACTTAAATGGCTTATAAGCCAAAAAATAAAAAGTTGGTATCTACCAACTTTTGGCTTTTAGCTTTTTAAAGCACTTTTCAACTTTTATTAAGCATTTTTTGGTAAAACCAAACACTACAAAAAGTTAAAAAGTGTTTATAAGCTGGTTTGACCAACTTATAAGCTAAACCAAACGCCCTCTTATAAAGACTTGAGTTCTTAGACTTGTATGCAACTTCAAATATTTGACTGAGACACTAACATGATTCTCGAAATATGATTCTTTGAAAACTTCTTAGATTAGCACAACACACTTCAACATAACTTAGGGACGTGAAGACATAAGTTAAGAATCTGAGATTTGGAGTTGTTCAACTTGGGAACTCATAAGCAATGCTCTAAGTGCTGCCTTATAGGCAAATAATGACTTATAGCCGTACTTCAGACGACACTGGATTGACTTACACAATTTTGTAATTAACTGAGGAGCTTAAGAAAGCTAGGCATCACTATGCGTAGCTTAGAAGCTTTTAGGATTAGCCCTTTAAGATTTTGAATGATAATTTCAACACTTAGAATGGATAACTTAACACAATCGTTTGAAAACATAACTAAGAACTTCTCTTTAACTTGAGTTACTATCTCAAAAACATTCAATTCTAATCATTTCATAAGAAGTTAACACTTTAATGGTCATTCATCAACTTAACACATACTGAACATAAACAACTTTATTTATAACTCTTTTGCTAAACGTCTTTAGAACAGGGTTAATCTTGCTAGCCGTTTGCCTAACTTATTTACAATCGTAACCCTTATCGTCTAAGTTAACAACCTTTAGATCTACTTTTCTTATTCATCTTAACTTCTTTTTCCAAACATGATTAGTCACTCCACACTTAAGTCTTTTCATCAATTCTTATACACACTTACCTTTTTACCTAATCAACAACCTTATCTCTTAAACCTCGTCTTGCTTATATTTGATGTCGTTTAAAGGTTCTTGAAATCAATTACGAACAGTGAGCATGCAAATCACATATTACCTTAAAGGGTCTTACATTAACTCTTATCTTCCCTTTTTATAATGTCTCAAAAAGATTAACAACTTAGCTGTGCTTTCCTTGTTAACATCTATGGACTTAGCTTATTCATTACACGCCGCTTGCTTAGCTTTAAGGAGGAGAAACATGAAATCTCCTTTTTTCCTTAAGCACCTTAAAACATAAACATATAAGAGGCAATAACCATATTATGAAAACGTCTTACCCTCAACCGGCTTAGCGTTATCTTCTTAGCTTAGGTTCGTTCACACATCGTCGTCTTAGCATTCCTTACCAGTTTCACTCAGTGATCAGATCTTAACATATATTCAACATCAAATATACAATATACTATAAAGGACCAGCCCACGGCGCCCACGTTAAGGGGACTTCAGATTCGATTTACAACTACAACAACAATCGCATAGAAATTACTTTTTTCGCTTCAAACATTCTTAATGATTCAAGCTTAATGCCAAGTAGTTCCAACCCTTTGGACAGAATCATACATGCCTCAATATGAATTTAAAAACATAGGAATATTGGTCCTTTCAATGACTTAATTTCGTGCTTGAAAAACAAGGAAAGGGACGCCTTTACATACCTTGGCATGTCGACTCTAACTTTGCCGTAAACCTTCCTTTCAAGCTTACATCCTTTCAAGCTTACACTTTAAAGCTCTTTTCAAGTCCAATTTACAACCACAACAAGCAGCAACTTCACTTTACCAAAGTTCTGGAAAAATTGGGCAGCAACATGCTAAAAGAACACATAAAGAAACAACAACACAATACTACAACATTCTCCAAGTTTTAACCTCACAAACTCATAGAAATCAAAGAGGGAATTACTTACCCTTTCTTGGAGATGTTATTAGCTAAAGTAGGAGTAGACTCCTACTCTTTCCTCCGCCCAGAACTAGCTCAAAAACGCAGCAACACAACAATCAACAACAAGACAACACACAGGCCGTGGCTTTCCTCCAAGGTTCTCTTCCCAAAATCCAAAAGAGACAAGAGTGAAGTTTCTTACTTGGGATATCTTTTCACCATGTGATAGGGCTCTTAATTCTCTGAATTCTGAAAAAAAAAGAGGTGAAACGGAGTAGAAATGAGTTTTTTAGCTCAAAAATACTTTTTCCGGGCGAGATGTCTAGGCTGGGCGGTGCCCGCGTGCTGCGCGCGCGCATGCGATGGATGTCTGCTGCCTGTTTGTCTCGGCGTCCGCGCACCTGGGCGCTTTCCTAGCCGATAATGCCGTCTTCAAAATATAAACAACCTGGTTCCAGAATGTAGTCATCAAGACGGTATGGGCTGCACTTTTTCCCTTTGGTAACTTAGACCATCTATTTATCACCCAAGTGTCAGATGTAAAAATTGCTCGCAAATTAGACTTTTGACAATTGACAATACAACCGTTGCAAAATCAGAAAACTCATTGCAAATCGAGTAATCCCACATGTCAACCAACTCTTTATTTTTTGTGAAATCTCCCATCATATTTAAGATTCCTGAGTGCCCATAAATGAAACCGACAAGGGCAATTGCTTTTTGGAGGGTCTTGTTAATGATAGGAATCTTCCATGTCTTCTAACATAAGATCTATACAATGAGCTTTACATGGCGTCCAATATATGTGTGTTCTTTTTCTCTGGAACAGTTGACCTATAGAAAAAAAAGTAAATAGATATGTTAAAATTTAGAAATCAGAACTTCGATTGGATATTAGAAAGTAAAACATAAAACTTAAGACATTTAGGGGCCGTTTGGTTACTGGATAACAATAAAGTTATCCAGGTATAAAATGGTGCATAGCTTTTACCATGTTTGGTAATATTTTTTTGTCTTGTATAAAATTCCACACACATAATACTATGTTTGGTTAACAAATTAGAATCCCACTTAATTAATATAGGTATAAATTATGAGTCAATTTATGTATTATTTTATGCAGGGTAGAAGGTGGAATAAGTTATACCTGAATAACTAATTCATGAATAAAAAGTTTAAATGACCAATTTACCCTTATCAATCTTTCAATTAAATACTTCATTTCCTATTTTAAAAAAATCAGATCCTCTTCACTCTTCACCCATTTTCTAGATCTAACAATGGCCGTTCATCTTCTCAAAAAACATCAAACGGTGAAAAATCTTTCAATCAGCTCCTCCTCCTCCTCCTTCTTCTTCTTTCCATTCTTCAAAAATATATTTTTGCACCTTGTTGGCTGTCGAGAGAAGATTAAGAAAGGGACTACTTTTAATCTTTTTTCCATTCTTCGAAAGACATATTTTTGAAGCCTTGTTGAATGTCAAGGAAAGATTAACAAAGGGACTAGCTTTGAGCCTGATAAACAATGTATTTAATTTGAGAAAGTGAAAAAACGAAAGAAGAAGAAATGGGTACTTCATAATGGAAAAAGGGAAGAAGAAGAAACGGGTGCTTCTCAGTGAAAAAAAGTAAGAACAAGAAATGCGTACTTCTACATTGTTGTGACTGAATAAATGGAACTGGCCTTCATAGTTGAGTTTTCTTTTTCTGCTTTTATTCCCTATATATATNTATATATATATATATATATGATATTGGTTCAATTAGACGAGGAAGGTGAAGAAAGTAACACCCCAAGTTCCTATATAAATTGTTGCCTAAATAAAAATGCAAAAAAAATAAACAAATAAAAAAAATACAAGGCTAACGAAGGCCAAGGGTATAATTGTAAACATTTATTTTATTTTTAAAAAGTATATAATATTTATTAATTTTTAATATGACAAATCAACATCCAAATAAATAATTTATGCATAACTAAATCCGACACAACTAAACCTTGCATTACTAATACTTGTATAACTAATACTCGCATAACTAATACCTGCATTGCTAATACTTGCATAACTAATGCATACATTACTAATACCTGCATAACTCTAACAAGTAACCAAATGACTCCTTAATGATTTAAAGCAATAAATTCTTACCCGCCAGCACAAAGTTGCTACCATTATCATTTATAACTTGAACCACATTTTGCTTCTCCAATGTGCTCCATGTATCTATCAAGCAATTCACATAATTTCTCTCCGGTCTTAACAAATGAGGAAGCATGTATCGACTCCATAAACACCGTTCCATGTGGAGAATTCACCAAAAAGTTTATCAAACTTCTTTGTTTTCTATCTGTCCATCCATCGGTCATAATGGAAGTTCCATACTTCGCCCATTCTTCTCTATGTTTGTTTATAATCTCATTGGTCAACTCAACCTCCTTTCTAAGTAACAGAATCCTTAATTCGTGATAGCTTGGAGACTTCAAGTTTGGACCATACCTTCCTACAACCTCAATTGGCTCCTTAGAAATTTTTGAGCGAGCTACATTCTATGGGATCCCATTATCGTAAAAGAAGCGGGCAACATTTTGAATTGTCACTGCTCTTGCTTCTTTATCACATGAATCTTTGATGTTTATTTGCCTAAGTGTTCCTCTCTTTTGTAGAAATACATCCTTGAGTCCCTTTCCTTTGGCCAATTTTTTACTAGAGCCACTAGGAAAGCTTTCTACACCTCTTTTCTTATGAATGATCTCGTGGACTTCATCTTCTCCACCAACATCATCTTGACAATCAAACTCATCAAATTCACAAAAGTCGTTTGTATAGACTTCCTTTCTTATTTTATTCTCCTCCATGTCATTTTTCAGTTCCTCTCTAACTTCCTGTGGGCATTTTGTACACTTTGCTGCATTCCTAAAGTTTCAATCAAATGTTGTTTTGCCCGATTAATTCCACCCATAGTTATTTTTCCACAAAAATTGCATGTCTCTTGTAGTGTCTTCAGGATTCTTCAAATGATAATATTTCCAGCCAGGATCCCTTTGATTGCCTTTGGATAAGTCCTCTGCCATTTCTAATTGTGAATTTTTTTTTAAAAAATATAATGCATTTTGCAAGCAATTATAATTTCTAAAAAGAATACACAAGAATAAAAAAGTGGACAGGTCCTCTATCATTATTAAATCTGAAATAAAATAAAAAATAATGTATAAGACATTTTATATGCAATTATTATCCTCTCCTTCCTTACACTTTACCGGTGTTAAAAGTTAAGACACCATAAAGTCCTGAAACAAGGACAAGTGTCCCATTTACTTTTGCAAGTTTTTACAAAGAGAAAAAGGAGTATAAATATTAAATTTCAGCACCAATAATTTATTTACCTATTTATCCACTTCACAGTTTACTCCAAAGGGAAAAAGCAAAAATCCATATGAAAAAAAAGGCGAACTTAGTCAAAGACTCATTTTTTAATGGAGATTTTATCTCTTGGTAAAAGGAATGAAATAAAAGACTAAAAATGAGCAGAGGAGAGAAAGAAGCAAGAAACAAGAAAGAGAAGAAGCTACTTGTGATAAAGATTTGTGCCGCTGAAGTTGTCCCAGGTGTAATTGATTTTCTCTTTTTCTATTGCAGACTTGCAGTGCTTCAACTCCTCTGGCCTTCTTATAATGCCATGGATCTTTTCTTTTTTCTTTTTTTTTTAAAATTTTTTTGGGAACTCGACTCCCTTAATTAATTTTTCTTTAAATATAGTCTAAAGGTAAGGGAACTGGGACACCGACAGACTACTTTATAATAACTTTTAAAAGGAATTCTAAAAGTCCCACTGACACAGAAGATGAGGAGCCTCGCCCGAGGTCAAGCGAAACGACAAACTCTCTTGCGCTTCACTTTTGGGCTTTTCTGTGCTTTAAGCGCGCTTTTTTAATTTCACTGATCATAAACAATAATCATAAGGTTAGTTGGATCAGAAGATGAGGATAGAGACAACCTGAACTCTGGGACCTGTAACGTGATTGGACTCAAAGGTGCATGCCAATGTAGTCATGTATATGCATGAAAGCTCTAACTGGCCATCCGATGGTAAGATCTGAGGAAATCTGCCCAATTGATACAGGCCGATCAATGGTAGAGCTTATAATCATCTGCCCAACCGATATAATGAATCGGTGTAAGGTTTATAGTCAATATCACCGTTGCCCGTAGGCCTTCCGATTGGGGATATATAAGTCATAATCATGTCTGTAGTCAATAGGGCCCATGCTATGCATATATGCATACAATCATGTTATGTTGCATAGCATGACTACGGCTTATATATCTCCGATCGGAAGGCCTACAGGCAATGATGATATTGACTACAGAACTTACCACCGATTCATTATATCAGTTGGGTAGATGATTATAAGCTTTACCATTGATCCGCCTGTATTGATTGGGCAGATTTCCTTAGACTTTACCACCGGATGGCCACCGGTTGGGCAGTTACAGCTTTTCATGCATATACACGACACATTGACATGCAGTTTTAAGTCAGTCAGGTTGTCTCTATCCTTATCTTCTGATTCAGCTAACCTTATGATTACTGCTTTCAGCCGTACATACCAGCAGTACATATCATTCATTCTGACGTCCCATTCGCCTGGGGACCCCTGCATTCGTGCTGCAGGTAGAGGCTCTGATCGTCCCTTGCAGTAGGAGTTTGTGAGTTCAGCGACAGAGTTGGTATGCTCCTTTCCTTTTGGAGCAGTTGGTCTAGTTTCTAGCTTTGCATGATATTTAGTTTTGACGTATAGATGATGGGTAGGTCGGGACCCTGCCCCCATCATTCAGTATTCCACTCTCTTAGAGGCGCTGTGGAGGCAGTTGTGGCTGTATAGTGCAGTTTATGGCCTTGCCAGCCTTCTATATTTTATTTAGTCGTGTTGCAGCCTCGTCGGCTTGCCTTTTCTTATTATTGTTGAGTTGTGATCCATATTTAATGGTTGTACAACATGTTGTGACAGGGGTCTAAATGTTATGATTACAGTCTAGGTATAGTTGGTCGCTCGGTCAAGTAGGCAACGGGTGCCAGTCGCGCCTCCCCAGGTTTGGGTGTGACATAAGGTGTGTTTCTTCACCTAGTTGGCAACTAGAGGGGTGATATTGCTTGGCGGAGAATCTTAGGATAAAGAAGGTCGTTAGCATAAGTTGGTGTTTGCTGTGTAAGGAGGCTGGTGAGGACGTGAATCATATTCTAATACATTGCAAACTAACCATGAGGTTATGGTGAAATCTTAAATGGTTTGGTGTTTCTTGGGTTATGCCAAAATTAGTGAAAGAGTTGATATTCATCTGAAAGAGTGGAGTTAGGGGAATAAGACACAGGCTTGGAATATTACTCCTCTTGCTTTTCTGTAGATCATTTGGAAAGAGAAATAAAAGAGTTTTTGAAGGGTGGTGGAGCTTCGCTTAATTGAGGAGTAGCCTCCGATCCCTTATTTTCTTTTGGTGCATCCATGTAATTTCGATTTATATAGAGGATTGGGTGTCTTTTGGAGTAGAGTCATGTTTTGTAGGTTTCTCCCTTTTTTGTTAGTATACCTCTTGTATATGGCCATAATGACCTTGTCACTATCAATGAAATCTTTTACTTGATTAAAAAAATTAGCTCACTAGTTCTGGCGTAGATAGATTTTGTACAGTTAGCTAGTCATTTTTGGTAAACTCAAATGCCATATCTTGTAATTCTTGCATCTCCTTGATGCCTTTTATTAATACCACTACCTTCATAGAAAAATACATTTTACTCTAGTTAATTTGACTAACTGGGAATATTATGTTTTTTTGTATTACAAAACAAAAAAGATTTAGCAATGTGTTAAAAGTAAGATCCTTTCTTTTCTTTTCTTTTTTGAGAGTGATGTTTATTAGAAGGGAAATATGTTATAACTGAAGACTTGAGTCAATGCATTGTCTTATTATTAGAAGTACTTTTGCTTATTTGGGCTTAAGGTAAGAAATGATCCACTTAATGCACTACTTTTGAAAGATCCGACACACACCTGCCAATATTTTTGAATAGTCCAAGCAACATAGTCCCCTAGCAGCTCATGCTTCAGGTTGTTAGGAATGGGTAGCTAGCATAGGTAATATATATATTAATTTTGCGGAGGAGCTTTTTGTGAAGAGATAAGACGCAAAATTTTAGTTAACCTTCAACAAGCTTTTGTGAAGTGAGATGAAAATACAATTTCTGACCTTTCAGATTGCCCACATATTTAAAGGAATCAGAAATCTTATGTGTATACTTTAGTACTTTCTTGGTGCAAGTAACAGAATTCTACTTGTCAAAAAGAAGAAAAGAGAATGGATTCTGGAGTCTGGTAAATCTTCGTTCGTTGCAGCTAATTGGTTGGAATTGTGACGACTCCAAATGGTTCATTTTAACTATGAAGATGTTTGTGCAACTTTTAAAATTTCATATGGAAGCAAAATTCATAGAGCCAGAGCATACAGATAGCTTTTTTTAGGGGAAAATGTGTAATTTATAATGTGGGTTAGAAATACAATGTCAAGTTTATATGGAGGTTGTTAATGTCTTGCATTATTTTCAATGATAGTTTCAATTATCTTACGTGCTCGAATTGTCATTCTGTTACTTCAATTGCAAGAAATTTGATATTTACTTCTTACAAATATTACCGGATGACAGATTATCAGGCCTTATTGTTGATATCTTTGGAGATTTAGCTGTAATAGCTTCATCAGCTGCTTGGGTGCAGATGTACCAGCACCAGATTATGGATTGTTTGAGTAGATTAAATATTATCAAAAGGATTATCTGGAGGCCAACTGTTGAAATCTTGAAGGAAGAAGGCTTAGATCTTTCTGATTTGAAAAAACCAGATCTAATCATACCTCAAACTAGGGTTAAGGTGAGATCTATATTCGTATTGATCTGTGTGCCTTTCAGTTTTTTTTTGTGAGCTAAAAGTCTAAAACCAATACAACTATTTGTTTGCTCTCACGGAGGTAATAGGAAAACTAAGATAAGCTGTGTGATACTATATGACATGAAGTCCTGTTAGCATATGAACTTTAGATGCCAGGATTTGCAAAAGTACAATGTGAATCCGTCCTTTGACTTCCAGAGGGTGTCTTGTGTTGTTAAGGATGCATCCAAGTGTCCTGTTCGTTAAGCTACTAGTGTACTTGCCCATGTTTTGCATGGTCATAGAAAGAGAGTCAAAATATGATTGAATACTAATACCCTAACATTATACATAATACCATGACATTATGTATAAAATTATTTGATGAGAAACATTATGTTAAATATGAAAAAACCAATTTGAATCAGTATATGTGATCTGAATTAGAAAACCATATATAAAAACCCAATATAAATTTAGTGAAGGACCAGGACACTTCATAATAAGAGAAAATCAAATAAAAAGAGAAAAAATTAATGTGATAAGAAATTTGCATCTAAAAGTGTAACGTGATGGAGGCAGATGCTACAGACAGAGACAGATGGAGAATTGTCCCAGCATGCATCTGGTGGACAATCTGGAAAGAGAGAAATTCTGGATGTTTTGAAGATAATTCTAATGGAATTCAGAAGATCAAGCTGAACTGGATTAGGCTTTTCTGTTTTTGGTGTAAACAAATATATTTAGAAGACACTGAGTCAATCATAGATATCCTTGGATCATGTTAGGATAGTGATTCAGTTCTTATGTTTTTTTTTTGGTTTTGGTGTAAATATGGCTTTCAGCACAGCCTATGTGCTTGGTATATCAATACATACAAATGTTATCTTCTCAAAAAAAAAAGTGTAACATGATGGAGTAAAATTTAACCAAGATTCATAAAAATGTCGAATTGAGTTTTATTGAAACATAATTTGCAAACTATCTTATCTTGTTATAGTGACCAAAATATTGGGCAAGGAAAATTTTACAGAAGTAATTAACAATACCTCAGTTAAAATGCATTTGATTTCATGTCACTTGGTAATCCACAACCAGAATAAGGACGAGAAAAAGTTGCTAAAAACATAACAAAGTAGGCACCTAATGTTTTGACACTTCTCGTCCAACTTTCTATCTAAAAAAACCTAAAAAAAGGTCTTAAATTCATAGAAAGGGGGTTGCTCTATGCACCCTCTACCTCCAATCATAAGGTTGTGAGTTTGAGTCACCAAGGGAACAAAAAGGTGGGAGCTCCTAGAGAGTGGTAAAAAGAAGAGCTTTCAATTATTAAGTGAAAAGACAAAACAAATTAAAAGAAAACAACAAAAAAGATATGATCACTTGCTATTGGGCATTTTTAATTTAAGCTTGGGTGATGCCCAAAGTTTGAGAGAAGCTCAAATGTTTTGGAGTCTACAGATAGTTGATAAGACCATCAGAAAGATTCTAACTGGAATATGATTCCTGTTGCAACTTTTTGGTGTTTTTGGAATGAGAGGAATAGAAGATGTTTTGATGGTTCCTCAATTCTCATTCAAGCACTTACAGCCAAGTGCATAGTCAACTTTTTTTGCTGGACAATGTTGTCCCCAATTTCTAATCCTGAACAATTTTTGGATTTTAATTAGCACTTTAGTTTTAGAGGGAGCCAATATATAGGGGCCTGAAATTCTCTTTTGTTTTTGTCTATTTGTAATTGAGCCCGGTAATTATGCATCTACTTGATGTTTTTTTTCAAAATGAAACACCTTCATAAAAAGAAGAGATATGAACTCAAAATTAGTTCTAGAGCAACTTAGATAAGAAGAGATGATTGCTTTTGTCTCTTTCTCTTTCTTCGTATGCTTTCTTTTCCTTTCCCATCTCACGCTAAACATGATGCCCTTAACATAAGATTCAACTTTGTTGATAGCTAATACATGAATGACACTTCAGAAGAAATGTTGCTTGAATAGAATCAAAATAGTTACATGCACATTAATATGGATCATCCTTCCATCAACATTAAGAGTCATAACAATAGTAGCACCTAAAATGCTACTTAAGGTCTATTATACTGACAAAATAAAGAAGGCATAATACATAAATTGACAAGTACACGCTCCAACTTTGAGAGTGCACATCTAGATACCCTCAATTTGGTCTCAACTGGCAAATTTTGGCATACAGTTGACAGTCTAAAAGTAAAGTAACAGTCAATCACCAATCAGCGACGCTTAATCCCAACCGTTTGGGGGTTTGACTATGTGACTCCCCCATATCCATCTTTTTGCTCTACTTAGGTCCTTTTTGTTCCAATATTATATAATTTCTCTCTTAAGGCAATTAGGAGTTCTCTATAACTAATGGTTCTCTAAGTCTCCCACTTATGCCTAAGCTAATATACAAATTTCTAACCAGATTTCAAACACTCATGGAAAACACTGGATCTGGAAGATTTTAGCCACAACATGTCATTTAGGGTAGATGACAAGAAGAGGGAAGTTTTTGGATGCACAAGTATTGCGGGGGACAAAGCTTTGAAAGTTATTTCCCAAATTTTTAGAGAATTCGCACCCAAGTCCAACAAGTCCGGAGGCTACATGATGGTAAGTTTTTCAGGACTTGAGGTTTGGGAGGAATTTCCGAGATTGAAAAGTGACAGTTAGAAAAAGCCATGAATCATGTATGGAGGTGGGGGTAGCGGACAATGGAGTTTTCCTATCAAGTGATTTAGTGATAAGCTTTTGATTAGGGAGGTGGTTGTCTTCCGATATAGTTTTTGATAGGGCCATTTTTGGTACAGAAGATTGGGTGTCATTCATCGAAAGCTATATCTTTTTTAGGACAACAACTGATTGATATTGCATAGAAGGACAGCAAAAACTAAACCGTAGTCCCAACTGATTGGGATCAAACGTCTTGTTCCTTTGCTTCCATATTTATGTCTTTAGCTAAGTCCACTATTAATTTTGAGAGATTGCAGGTCTCTTTCCCCCAAAATCATAGTTCTCTTGGGATAACTTTCCTTCACGTGATTTTAGGTTTACCTCATCCAATTTTAGCTCCTTCAGTCATTATAGTGGCACACTTATTGATGCAATATTGAATGCGGAAATGAAACCCTAACTAAGAAGAATAAAGAAAAGATAGGAGAAAGACAAAGACACAAGTAAAGGAATTAATTGACAATAATAGATATAGAAATCGAAAACCTTTAATTAATTGAATTAAACAAGCACCTAATCTATGAAGGCACACATAAGAGGAATGATTCCTCAAGCACGAATCTATGACTAAGATAACCCTCAAGAGGAATGCTTCCTCAAGCAAGCAACCTATCAACATTGACAAGCAACAAAGACCATAGCCACACCCTCACAAGAGTTTCACTCTTTCAATTCATAACATCTCAATGTTTTCTAAGTCTAATGGAGCTATTCTCCACTATTTATAGCCTAAGTCTAATGGAGCTATTCTCCACCATTACATAAATATCCTTAATCAAATAAGGATCTTCTTAATCTTTTTAGGCATGATGGCTCGTGTCTTTAAGAATTGCCACTTTTGCATAAGTAGCCTCTTTCTCCATGCCATAAGTAGTCTTCCAAGTAGAGTTGTGTACTTCCATTTTAGCATGTTTTTGAGCTTCAAGACTTCAATCCAAGCACCCTCTAAGCATCCGAAGTAATGATTTGATGAAAAGTCCCTGAACTCCATTTGCAAGGTCTTGATGGAACTTGGTTTGCATCGCTTATAGACGGGTCATTTAGAGATTTATGTTCAATCCAAGCACCCTCTAAGCATCTGAAGTAATGATTTGATGAATAGCCCCTGAACTCCATTTGCAAGGTCTTGATGGAACTTGGTTTGTGTCGCTTATAGATGGGTCAGTTAGAGATTTATGTAGGATATGATCTGATTAGATTATCTAAGATGACTTTCTCATCGAAACTCTTTGTGCAACTTGCACCCTCCTATGAGTGTGATCATTTTTAATCTTGTTTAATTATGTATGACCCTATATCAATCTTAACATTCACATTGTTGCTGATTTTGGCAACTCAATATTCATCCACATTTAACATTGCTGATTTTAGGACCATCATATAGAACTTGTTTTTAACTTTATTAGGTATGTTTTATGACATAATATCCCCACGACACATATCTTTCTTTCACATAGCACCAGTAAACACTATTTCATTTTAGTCATCCTATTTAACCCTCTATGTTTTTCTCATTTATCATTCTTTTGAAAGACTGAGTCTAGATATCTGGGCTGTCTGCATTTAGACACCACAACTCTGTCTAATCTCAGTTCACCTCTATTCTCTTATGGGAGATAAACTTGCAATGCATATTTTTATGGTCTTACTTTTACTTACCCTAAAACCTTTGCTCTAATAGAGTGCTTCTCCTTTATTCCAAGTTTTGGTTGACCCTCTCATTGATTTCGTTAAGTACCCTTTCCAAGATCATTTCTTACCTCTTTCTCTGAAGCTGGGATATGGAGTGTCTTCTCTTAAGATCTTTCTCCTTTAGAGGCTCAAGAGGCACATGTTGTGCGGAGGGAACGTAAAGGAGGAGAAGAGAAAACACAAGATCGAAAGAAGTTTTTACTTCCTTTTTCTTGTTGTACCAAAGTTTAATATCTTATATTTGCTTTCCCAGATCTCACCCTTTAAAATGCAATATCTGTCCAAATGTTTCCAGAAATTGGATTCATTGCATTGGCAGTTGGGCCAGAGTGCATTTTGAAGCATCTTCCTACAAACTAGGCTTGCGGTTGCACACATTTTAAAAACTGAGGACCAAATCACAACTTCTGCAATAGCTTGGCGACGGACTCTATGATTTGTTATATCTGCATTTAATAAGTGACCTATGCCTTGCATTGGAAAGAGGGAGTTTGAGATGTTTTTTGAATAGCCATCGTGTCTGGGCCAACTTTTACGCACCTTGACTAATTTAGACAACCATATGCTTAATATTCAAGTTGTGGTATGCAACGTGGATATCCTTTTTTCAGTTGCTGTATGACTTTTCTGTTAAGTATCAATCTATGCTATGCTGCTGAAAGATTTGTTAACGGATTTACTCTTTTTTCTGGTTGAGGTTATGGAGAATCGAATTTCATATTTGATATCGTTGGATGGCCAAAAGACAGGGTTTTATGCTGATCAACGTGAAAACCGTTTCTTCTTATCTACCATTTCAGAAGGTCGTAGAGTTCTTGACATATGTTGTTATTCTGGAGGTTTTGCTCTGAATGCAGCATCTGGTGGTGCTTTGGATGTTATCGGTATCAATTACTTCCATTGTCTTGTCAATTCTTATATGCAAATTTAAGTTACTACTTTGCATGTGTAACTCATGCAATAAGATAACAACAATAACTACTACTATTTATTGGGATAAATTCCTTAGATGGTCGCACAACGTTTATTTTATTGCACAAAAATTACTGAACTAATTTTTTCTTGTAACAGAAAAAGTCACCTGACTTTGTCTAAATATCATAAAGATAATATTATGTCCAGTTGCTCACAATCACCATGCCTCCTTTGTTTCCTCCTAATAACTTTCTGTGAACGTACACAGTCGCAAAGATAGTTTAGTGACTTTGGTGATATTTAGGTAAAGTTGATTTGACTTTTTCATTACAAGAGATAGTTATAGTAACTTTAGTGCAATAAAGTGAAAGTTGAGTGATTTTTGTTCTTTGCCTGCTTTTAATGCTTTAACATAGACAATGAAAAGACAATGAAAAATTGTAATACCTAATCTTTTCCTAGATAAATTACTAAAATTATAATGACATATTACTATGATAAATATTAGAAGTAACCATAAACAGAACTCTGAAATGCAAAAAAGGCTAATTTTTAGAGTACTATTTTGTTGGATTTTATCATAGAGTCCTTTTATTTAGTTGTCTTCAGAATATGATCTTTAGGTCCATTTTCCAAGAAAATACTCCAAAGCCTCAACTCCACGCCTCATAAAGTTAGTGTATTTATATCGATCACCAATCTTATAGGGAGGTAACCTTCTTCTTCATAATTTAGTGTTAGTTTACAAGAGAGTTGGACATTTTTCATTTAGAATATACTCCTCCCATTCACTTTTACTTGTCCACAATGGACTTTGCACACACCTTAAGGAATAATAAATGAAGTTGGCAACAGAAGGGCAAGGCAACATCAGTAGAAATTGGAATTATTAGAGCCAGCTGTACTCATGTCATTTTTTCTGGAACTTTAACATGATGGGGAGATTTATCAGAGTGGTGGCAGTTAAAGGCAACAATAAAGCCACAATTTTATTCCTGAGATTAGTAAAAATTGTTGGATGGCGAGGTTTTGGAAAAAAAATCAGAAAATTGTTATAGAACGGGTAAAGTAGAGAATGAACCACGTAATTGTGAATGGAGCTATAGATGACTGGCCAAATTACAAGAAATTGGATTTTAAAATGCTAATCTAAACCAACAAACTACCTTTTGGTATATTCCTTGTATAAGATCAGGCCTTGGCCATGTTTTTATGTATGAAAGTACATTTACTTGATCAACAACAACAAAAAATCTAAACCTACAAACTAAGTCAAGGCTGCGACCTCAGCAATAATGAACTTTGGCGGTGATTTAACAGTCTTTAGAAGGAGAAGAATAGGGAAGAAAGAGGAAGAGTTATAGAGATGGAGATACAGAGATAGGAAGGAACAGAAGGAGAGTTGAGAAGAAGAACAGAGTCAATTGAAAGAGAATCGGAATTCTGTTTTGGTTCTTCACTGCCTTCATTCACATTTCCTCTCTGTTTACATTGATAAAAGAGAGATGATGTGCCAAGCTGTAGCAATGTGACATTCGACCAATTCAATTGAGATCATTATTTGATGAATGGTGCAGAGAAGAACACTGCAGAAGACAAAAAGGGGAGCATATCTGTATGTACCCGTGGTGAGAGAAAGGTATATACCTCTAGAGTAGAGCCGTCAATATGGGCTAGGCCTGTTGGGCCGGCCCGGCCCGGCCCAGCCCGTGATTTGATAGGATTTGACTATGATTTTTGGAGCCCATTTAAGAACGAGGCTTTTAGCCCCGCCCAAGATAAGCCTGTGGGTCTTGAGCAAAGTGAGTTGGGCCAACCCGTGGGCTTAATAAAAAAATTAATTAAAAAATATAAATAAAATAGAGTACTATTCAAGAGTCAAAGTATACATAAACCATCATATATTAATATTGCAAAGTCTAAAAACTCATTAATCATTTAGTTTTCATCTTAATATCTCAATTTGGTTCGAAAGATATCATGTCAAAAGTTCTTCAATTTTGTAGAAGCTTTATGTCCATCAAGATCGTGTTTTGTAAGGTTATACCCAAGATATGTGCATAGAAGGACAGTTGTTTGAGATTGAAGTTATACAATCAAATCTTTACTTGAAGCCAAATTTAATAAATTTTATTAGGATTATTTTTGTTTGTGAATTTAAGACTTGACTAGCAAGTAGTAACACCACGTAATGTTGTCTTGTAAATATTTATGTTAACATTTTAAAATTAGCATTTAAATTAATAAATTATTTTAAATTTTTTTTTTTTGTTTTTTTAAAATGGGGGCCCAGCAAGGCCTGCAGCCCACGTATTGATGGGGTGAGCTTTCTGTTTTATGGCCCATCAAAATGATAAGCCGGCCCGGCCTAGCCCGTCAAACTCAAAGCCTGTGTGGGCTAGCCTGGATGGGTTTGGCAGACCCATATTGACAGCTCTACTCTAGAGTCGCAATAAAGAAGCAGAGAAAGATATCGGCTTGTTTCATTTGCCATTTTCTCTGTTTTCTTTTTCTCTTATATTGTTTTAGTCACATGCAGGAGGATAATACACCCAATAGCAACCAATTCACAGATAGTAGAATTAAAGAAATACCCGCTTCTCACTTCCCCACTGCTCTCTCAATTGCGTGTTATGCATTTGCTTCATTCTTTGCACTTCATGTTGAGCAAAATCGCATTCCCACCATCATTGTAAACAACAAGAACAGATTCTCACTGCTCTAGTTCTAATTAGAAAGTCCGTGGACTCATTCATGAACGTGAACAATATATATCTTGGTACTAATCTGTAAGTTTGCGTCTGGTTTACTAGTCCTAATAATGATTTAATTCCGCTCCTTGGTTTGAAGGTATTGATACATCATTGCCTGCTTTGGAACTTGCCAAGGAAAATGTTGCATTAAATGGTCTGGATCCTCAAAGAATATCTTTTCTGCGGCAAGACGCAACTGAGTTCATGAAGGCTGCTGTTTCTAGAAATGAATTATGGGATATAGTTATACTGGATCCTCCTAAATTGGCGCCTCGGAAAAAGGTAATTGAAATGTTTTGTATATGGACTTTGGTATTGATGTCTTGTTACTTGAGAGCTTAGTGATAAAATTGTCATGTCCCAAATTACCCCCTAGACGTGATTGGCACCCAACACATACCACCAGCCAGACGAACCGAATTTTCATATTTTAATCATTAATCCACAACATTAAATAAATCATATAAGTACCCAAATAATATGATAATTAATTATGAGATAGTTAATATCTTCACATACTAATTTGAAACTCTTGGCCAGACCCCACACTAGACCATGGAGCATCTAGGAGAACTTACAAAAGAAAAGATATTACTGAATAAATGATGAAGACTCTTTAAGAGCTCCCACAAACAATGCGGCAGCTCACCTCAATAACTGGATCAACTCTAGCGAACTCGTTGGCTAATAACTTCATCGTCACCAATAGTATCTGCATGGATATGCTTGTAAGGAGTGAGTTATACGTAAATATAACTCAGTAAGATCCTCGACCCACCACTTTAATACCCCTGGAACAAGTGTTAGAAAATGCAACCACAACAAGCACAAAAATGATATGCACAAAAATATATTTCATAATGTAATACTCAATAAAGTTCAAACAAACATTCACAAGATCACTGTATATCTCAAAACAACTCACACTCAGGACTTGTCAAACGGCAGTGAAAGAGATCAACCTAACACCCCGACTAGTCCTCGGCAACAAGTACAAGGCCCCTAACATGATATGGTAGCGCATGTATGCCCCTAGTAACTATATCACGGCAACGAAGGAAGGATATTCAACACCCCAACACCATGGTACGAGACCACGCCAATCCACAGATCAACTATTAAATAATTTTTTTTTAAAAATTATTTTTCTCGAAGAAACATGTATGTCGTTAGCCAAAGACCACCAATTCTGCCAACTACATGCTTGTCCCAACACATGGACCAGGCAGACAAAACACAAAAACACAATTTTTTTTTTAAAACGGGTTTGAAAAGCAAGCATCAAAGCTTAAAGTCTCATTTACCTCAAATTCACAACTCAAACACTCTTTTTAATAAATCAGAATTTCATTCTCGGGTCTCCGGATCACCTCAAACTACACAAAAATGGGTTTAGAATGGTCAAATACCCTTCGGTAGATATTTTCTTAATTTTTAACAAAAGTCAAATTTGCGGTCAAAGGTTTGATCGAAAAAGTCAACTCTGGTTAACGGGGCAGAATTCCCAAACTATGACCACCAATAGATTCTCCTTGACGAGAGGATTCCAGAACATTAATCAAATCGAATTTTGATAACGTTTGCCCTTTCAAATTGATGATTTAGGTTGAAGAGTCTTAGGCTAATCTTTCTCAGTTTCTCATAATTTCCCCATGCTTTCACCATAAAAATTTATCCATAATTACATGGTAATCTCATAGAAAAATTTAGAATCATTACCTTGATGATTTGGGATGAAAATGTCTATTTTTCTCTTCTCTTCTCCTCTCTTTTTCTCCCTTTCTTTTCTTTTCTTGCACTGCGGTTTTTTCTGTCTGCGTTCTTCTTGGTTTCGATTCTGCCAGCATCGTTGGCTCCTTTAATTAGGCTTTGCCCTTTTTTTTTTTGGGTAAAATTACCAAATAATCCTTCTAAAAAATATGGGTTATTACAAAAATGTACTCTGTTCAGACTCTAAAAGAGATTTGCATTTGCTATGTAGAGAGTTTAGGCATCGCTCGATTTCTCGATTCTGGTGAATGAATTATTATGTAACGCCTTGGTCTTGGAAAGTGATGTGGTACCTCAAGGATTAGTTGTTGGGTCACATGGCTAATGGATTTAAAGAAAAAAATTTCTAGAATATTTCTAATAGAGAGTGGTGATCAACTTCTATTATCAAGGACCAGTTCATGCAATTCATTAACCCATTATAAAGTAACTCTCATGAAATTATAGGATATGACATGTACGTCACTTCCCAAGAAACTATGCAAAAAAAATCTCAATGAGATGATGAGAAGAGGAATGATGCCATTGAACATCTGTACTTTCTGAATATGCTTGGAAATAGCATCCTGGTTCCTAACTTCCTCATTTGTGAGGACAAGTCATATTTTCCCTCTGTTGTCTTTGATTCATCACACTTCTATTCCAGCTTGGAAGGAAAAAGCATCTCTATGACGCTATGTTATTTGTTGGAGCTTTCATTTTGTAGTAGTTTTCACTTTTCTCTTACTTAATCCAGGTCTTAAAGAGTGCGTCTGGAATGTATAGGAATTTGAACTATTTGGCCATGCAGTTGACAAAAAGAGGTGGGCTCCTCATGACCTGCTCATGTTCTGGAGCTATGACCCAAAGTGGACAGTTCTTCCGCATTCTTCAGGCAAGCTAAATTTTTTATTCAAAGGCAAGCAGAAAGATATATCAGACACCGTTGGAGTTTTTGGATGATGTTATAAAAAAGTTTTTTGAATAGTTTCCTGAGCAAAAGAAATTTGTGTTTGAATAACTGTTTCTGAAAAAGGCTTTGGAAATTGTTCTTCCCTAACATTTGCAATTTTCTTTTTATTTCGGAGGAACGGCTATGGTTGTGTACCAAACCTATAAGAAAAAGTAGAGAGTACATAATTATCCCTGAAGTATGACCTTTGAACTTTGTGGGGATCCTATTACTCTTTGAACAGTTTTAAACTGATATTATTACATCCTTTTTGGGCCACCTGACATAAAGAGTGTATGCACCCTCTTAAAGAACGTGAGGAACCCAAAAAAAGTGATTATAATTTTTCTTTATAAGTTTTTTCATATAAAATGTGTTTTCCTATTTTTCTTGTTATTTTAACTTTTTTTTCTTAATTCCTTTTTTCTTTATTTTCTTCTTCGTAAATCTGTTGCCATCTCCGTTGGACCCCCGCGACTTTCAATGCCACTATTTCTGTCACAACTCCACACCTTCTTTTACTATTATCGTTTTAACTCTCTTCAATTCCAAGATATTATCCAAAATAATTCTTTACTTTTCAAACAATTTTGTAAAATCCATTAGATTTCAAAATGATTAAGAGTCATCATTTTAACTTTTTTATTCAAAGCTTCAATCCAGCTTCTTAGGATTTTGGGGAATTCCGTAATTCTTTTCAAAATCTTCATTGCTAAAGTTATAACATTGATAATATCTCCAAAACTTTAAATTTGTTCATAAAAAAGAAAAATAATTAATTTTTGTTTTCAATAATTCAATAAAGTCGAGAAAGTAGTAGGAAAAAAAGTTTGAAACAACTCTTAGTGGTTGTGGCAATGGCCAGTGGAAGGGAGGAAGGTTGGTTGAAGAAGAAAAAAATGGGGAGTAAAAAAGTAAGAGATAAAAAGAAAAAAGGAAAAAAATATAAAGAAAAATTAAAAACGTTAAAATTGTATGTTCATTAAATTAACACGTGTCAAACAGGGATTGGTGTGTGGTTAACACCTACTTTTTAAAGATTGGGTTGGTCTAAAAAGAACGTAATAATAATACCAGTTCAAAATTGTTCAAGTGTACTAAGACTCCCACAAAGTTTAAGTGTCTTTTTGTAACAAAGATCCTACATTAGGGAGGTAATTATGTGTTCTCTCCAAGAAAAGGAGACCCAAATTCAGTGACTGCATAATTTTGCACCCAAAATCCATTTGATGCTTCGGAATTTGATGTTTGATTAACAGTTTTGATGAAATACAATGTGATCTAATGGAATACCATGAAATAAGGTGTGAAGTAGGCTTTAGTGAGTCAATTTAGCTTGACAACTCTTGCTTTACTTGTTCTTGGTTTTACAATGGTTATGTATCATGGATGAGGACAACGAATAACTAGATGTTTATATATGTGAAAAATAAAAACACGGGAGAAATATTATTGAGATGCGT
>JACEIK010001050.1:231104-252503 GCA_018107945.1 Datura stramonium | reverse complement strand
CCAACACACACACACACACAGATGTAGTTAATGAATTGATCCACCAACTGGAACTTTTATTCAGCAGCAGAGATACTTTTCTGTTATAGAAAGCTGATATCTGATCTTTGTGGTAATTAAATGCAGCCTCTTTCCAAAAGCGAACTCGTTAAATTTAGTTCTGTTGTAATCCCAAACTGAAATGTATGTTAGTTTCTTGATCCAGTCCTTAAAGAAACATAGTATGATTGATGTGTTCTCTGATTTGCTTGCACTTAGGGTGCTGCGTCAATGGCTGGGAGGAAAATCACTGTTGTACGTCAGGCAGGAGCAGCATGTGACCATCCAATTGATCCTGCCTATCCAGAGGGAGCATATCTCACAAATATCTTGCTTAGAGTGCTGTAACTGTCTGTTTCTGTATATATATCGAATGAAGCCTCTTGTTTACGACAGGCTGAACCAATTTTAGGACTACTGGAATCCCTACAAGAATAAGGCAAGGGAACATTTCCTTTTTGTTTCTTTTTCTTTATCCCCTTCCGCATTAATCCCTTCATAATCGTAAACTCTTCGTGCTCGCCACTCATCTTTACTTGGTTATTTTACCTGTTGACGGTTGAAGTTGGTTTGAGCCGCTAATAAAATGTAAACGATGATACAGCCCTAGTCGGGAGGAGTTGGTGTAACTTGTTTGAATTGCCTTTTTTCAACTTTTCCACCAAAATATGTACTTATATCCATAAGATCTCTCAAAAGTAAATCAAAAAATTCAACAACTTTTTTCTTTGCCATCGTCACCTTATCCCATACGATTAGTTTTGTATTTTGAATTAGAGATGCAAGTGAACTTTGTTTACTAATATTACAATTATAATTTTCACCTATATTAATAAAAAGTTTAAAGCGTGAGTGCGCAGTCCATCCTCCAGAAAGTACAGGAGCAACAACACCAGAAGTTGTTGCTAAAGCTATAAATCCTTTTGATCGTACAGTATATCTTCTTCTGTTACAGTTATATTTCTTTTTAAATGAATGTCTCTAGCCTACTACATTATTTTAAAAGATGTAGAAGGTGTAATATTTTCAGGTATAAGTTTAAATTCATTTATATTCTAGCCCATTGAATGCAATATATTATTTATATGATTTATAACCAGAGAATGAATATTTTGTGGATGTATGTTTGGTATGGTTGTAAAATCTTCACAAATGGAGGCTTCAAATCTTTCCCATATTTCTTTTGGGCTGGTGGGGTTACAATATACTAATAACGTGGCAAATAACTATCACAAACTATATGAAATTTGATAATTAGCAACTTCTGACATGCATTCAATTAAGCTGTTATCAGAAGCTAATAATTCTTTTTTTCTGCAGCTTCTCTAAGTGTGGTACAATACTTTCTGTTTATAGTTCTAAGATCTTTGTATGACTTTGGTTCTCGTATGTTCATCAATAATAATCGAAGGTATTATTTTTCTCCTTTTGTTGGATAACAAGTAACAATATGTTCAATAGCATAACCCTATTATCTGCGTGTCCACATTTTATCATTGGTTGTGAAAATTCTTTGTATAATAAGTTGAGCTCTATAGCATATTTATTTGTTTCATTCAATGAGAAAAATTATTACATTGTTCTATTATTTGATGGATTTTTTAAGATTGAATTTATATCTGCGGAGACAAATTGTTGATTTTGAAGATGCGGCTGAAGATTGCAAACATTGAGATTCATTTCACTAATAGGAAAGGCAAACAAACTCCACATAACTTCTGATGGTGATACCCATCTGCTTGATCGATATTCTTTTATGTCATTTATTTCTAAATTGGTGCCATTATTTTATAGGTTGAAAGTAATTTTGTCATGTCCTTTATATATATATATATNTATTTAACAACTTTAATATCTGCACAAATTTCAATATTCATGTGACAATTAAACTTACTTAGTAGATACGGATTATACGGAATGATCCATGAGTTGTCAAGATATTGGCTTCTAACTAATTACGAATTTTTCAGTATCTCGTCTTCTGTAAATTAGATATGAATTTTCACCTTTAGATGTTTCATTGGCATAATTTTTAGGATATTTAAATTTGCAGTATCCTTTTTTCTTCATGCAAGAATTTGTATGATTTAAGTTTCCGCAGGGATCATGCATCATATGCTTAATAACCAAAGAATGTAAATATTCATTTGTATCATGATCTGGCAGTTCGGCACAAACAACTTTATCATAAGCCTCATGTGTTAATAATTTATAGTCATCATGAAGTACAATGAGGAAATGGACATGTGGAAGACCTCTTTTTTGGAACTCTATGGTATACATAAAAGCAGAGACTTTTCCAAATATACCTTTTAAAACTATGTTTGTTTTTAGCTCTTCAACTTTTGCTTTGAATACTCGACTTATTAAATCGGGTCTATTTTGTATTTCATCGGCTGGTAGAAACAAATCCTCAATTTCTAGCCATTGTGAAGGATCACAAGTCATCATTAGGAAGATATCAGGCTTTTCAAAGTGTTGTACCAAAGCAGTGGCGTCTATATATCGACGTCGCATATCTCTTGGGCCTCCTGTAAAGCTAGCAGGATGGAACGTTTTTCTGTCAATACCTGAAGCTTCTCTTTCTCCTAATCTTAAGAGATCGATAAGTCTCGTTAATACCTCAGTCCGAAATAAATCTTGATTGAATAACAAGAAGTCCAATCTCTGTGTTTCGAGTTTTATGTATTAATCTATAAAATATTGTTGAAATAATTTTCCAGCATGTAAAGTTTCATTTTCTTCATCATCTCTAATCTGAAGTCGATAACAGTAATATTCACAACAAGACACAATATTTTTTTTTGCCTTTGTTTTTGCAAAATTTCTTCTTCAATATTAAGAAGTCCATCAATTGAACACATATTGGCTATATTTGGGATTTGCTCGTGTTTGCAAGAAGAATGATTTTTAGGAAAGTTAGATTTTGTAAAACCTTTTGAATGCCACAATGCCAGCTGTTTTCACCATAGGAAAATAATAAAGGATACTGTAATGAGTCGTAATAACCACAGTACTAGTGGACCAACTGGTTACCGTTGCTATGAGTATAAACACGAATATATGGTGTAGAAGCGGGACTTTTCAATTCTTCGTTAGTCCATATAGCTGCAACTTCTGAAACACTCGGTAAGTTGTATGTTCGTTGGTCCAAGGTAGAATCACATTTAAGCGCGATCTAAAAATTAGATAAGTCTGGGATGTATGAGAGAGATTTAAAAATAGATAGTATGAATTATTTTTTGAATATCCACCAAGTTTGTAATAATAGATTTGTCAAGTTTTTCTAAAAAACCCGTTTGATTAACTGTATCGCCTTCCTCATTATCATAAAAGTAGAGTTATAAATTTTTTGCTTTGTTATCTATAGCAGTAAGGTTGGGTAGAAAATGATACATTTGTCCTTGATCTTTAAATGTGTAGATACATTTAGTTTAAGTTGCCAAGTCCTTATCGTACTTTACTCCAAGTGAAGTAAATGCAAATATGTTATTGTATGTTCTAGCATAAGTACGAAAATGTTTGGATTCCTCACAATTGCTGAAGTAAATTGTCTTTTTAATTCAGAAGTTAGTTGGTGTGAAACTAATTTTATGAAACTATTATTACAAGAGAAGCTTGAGTTTTGTATTGGAATCTTTTGGCTGCACAAAATTTACAATTGGGAACTTTTTATAAAATTGTAGGACAATAGGATAGTTGATTGATATTCTAGCAACCTGATTGTGTTGATCTGCAGCCTGCAATATTTTAATCTTTTAAGAGCTAAACCTAAGAAAATTCGAGAAGTAAAATTAAGGTTTGATTTAATCAACCATTCCGGGAAGTAGAAGGATTACCTTGAATGAGAAGATCAGGTTGATCGGAAATCCTATTTTGAGGTTCCGAAGATGGACTGGTCTGATTAGAACAACTAGCAACACATTTTTTCTAGGAATCTGTGCCTTTTTGCAGCGTATTGTAGTCGGCGTCATTCTAGAAGTATTGCCTTTTGTTCAAGCAAAATTTCTTTATAGGCAATGACTAAGATTTTTCTCAGTTTGTGCATCAGTCATCTTTCTTTTTTTATCAAACATCTGATATCATTCTTGGTATGTTAAATTTTTTTTGAAGATAGTTAAAATTTAGCTCATTTCTAAAACACATTTATATAATGTTAAATAGAAAACTAAGCAGGGAAAAATTGAGTAATATAAGTGAGCAAATAACATCAGGAAGCATAAATTAACTTGCGAAGCTGAAGGTTATTTTGTTACAGTCGGCAGAGAAAATGTCAGTGTTCGGAGGCTGCAAAGGTGAAGTTGCACAGTTATTATACTTCAAATTAAAAAAATCTAATCTCAGAAGGTTTCAAAAATGAAGTTTCACGGTCGTCGCTAACAGATGGAAGAAAACAAGAAGAAAGACGGAAAAGCAAACGTAAAAATATTTCATTCTAACAAGAATGCAAAATATCACTTTCAAAATGCTATAAAATTTTGAACGGAAAAAATTGGTGAAAAAATAACGTACCGAAGACTAGAAGGGTGAAGTGTACAATTAATACCATGCCCACATAAATTTTTTAGTCATTTTTGTTGTTGTTATTATTTCGATTGCTGGTGTTACAACTATTTCGATAAGAAAGCGAGAAGCAACCAGAATTCGAAAGCAATTAAAAGTTTAAAGATAGAAACTCACAGAAATTAAAAGGGAAGAAGAGAAAGGCGAAATAAAGGAAAATGAGAAGCCATAAGTTGTAAAACAATGATACAGGAAAACCTACTTTGTTTGGCGTATGGTTTGCTTGCTCTCACAGAAAATATTAATTTCATTAGTGAAAAGAAGAAAAAAATCAGTAAGAGAGAAAGAAAAAAAAGAATAAGACCTTGAAAATTCTAACAGCAAATGGAAGAGTGAGAGGAAGAAGAATACATACTTTTTTATAACTTTTATTTGCAGGAAGAAGAGCAAAATACAGTGAAACCCCATCTCAAGAAAAATAGAAAAAATGCAGAAAACTTATAGACAAAGGTGAAAAGACTGAATCTTTAATCTTAATACAATCAAGAACATCTTTAAAGAGCAAAATCTAGTGAGACGACTCCATCTCAAGTAAATATGAATAAATTGAGTGAATAGAGGGAACTTAAGGGCAAAGGCAAAAGTAAATTTGCAGCTTGTTAAGACAAAAATCCATTAAAAATATTTGTCCTCACACATAGTCCATTAACAAGGAAAATAAAAAAACCCGCCCAAAAAGAATTTTTTTTTTAACCAGAAAAAAATTGATTAAAAAGTTTTTATAGCTGATGAATAAGCCAGAATAAAATGTCGAACACATGCAGATAAGTTTATGTGTCAATGTATTAACAACCGGTGAACTACATTCAGGCCAAAAATTAGTGATATGAAAAAAAGAAAGGGGAAGGTAGCAAAGTAAATTAAACTCAAAAACCAATGGCGAGCAGAGGAAAGAAAGAATAAGGCCTCACAAATTCTAACAGCAAATGGAAGAATAAAAGAGGAAGAAAAATACGTACCTTTTTTCACAGCTTTTATTTCCAGCAAGAAGAAAGAAAAAGCAAACAAAGGAGAAATCTTTAGAAGGTTATATTTACCGGCAACAAAAGAATGAAAGTCAAAGGTAGAGAAGTAGAAAAGTTAAAGCAAGCAAAATATATAGGAACACGTATAAATCAAGTACAAGCCTTAATAGTGCATAAAAACACATGTAAATAAATAAAAAGTAAATATACAAATTTTTGGAACAGGGAAGAAATTTACTGGAACATAGGAACACATAGCAGAGAAATTTACTGAAACATCCTTGATCATACCAAGGGCTTTCACAAACATAGGAACACATGTAAATCAAGTACAAGCCTTAAAATGCATAAAATACGTGTAAATAAATAAAGAATAAAAATACATATTTCTGATCTCACATTTTCGGAACAACGAAGGAATTTACTAAAACATAGCAAAAAAATTTACTGAAACACCCTTGATCGTATCAAGTGCTTTATCTTATTATAAAGAGAAATAATCAACTAAGGAACTATGAGAATTTTATTAATTTTTATAAACTAATGATAAATTTAATAATTTTATCCGAGGAGGTTGATATAATTATTTTTTTAACAATTCTTGTATTCGGCTACGTGTAATGAAAAATATGTAACAAATTTAGAGGGCTTAATATTGTAGGATTGATGATGTCTTTTTTTTTTTCCCCCCTTTAAAAGAAAACATAAAACATTATTAATAAGCAGGAAATGTGTCGCTAGATTTGTGGAATTGTCTCCCTTTTATAGGAGTAAAAATAACTATATGAAAATATCTATTATATTAATCATGATTAAGATTTTGATTTGGTTGATTAAAGAAGAGGAACACTTGTTTTTAGCTGTTCAAACCGCAGCATGGGAGATAGGAACTAGGGAGAAATGGACACAAGGGTAAATAGAGAAGAGCCAAATTCGGGCTTCTTCACCTTGGACTCGTGGACCCCAGTGTCCCCTTTCACTTGAAAGGAAAAGAAAAAGGAAAGTAGCGGACGTCGAGTTTTAGATTAGGAGAGCATAGAGGGGGAGATTGGAACACCGAGGAAACCCTAGCAACAGAATCTCTCCCCGGATAGCGAGAGCAAGTTATCATCGTTGGCTTTCTTCCATCCGTCCCCGAAGAAATGGTCAGTGCAGGCTGTTTGCTCTTCATACTAAGTGGTTTCTGTTCAGTTTTGATAATTATTGGAGTTTTCCTCCAAGTGTCACGACCGTTCACTCTTCACCTAATCTCGGAAGCAGTGCTGATTATTCATATTTTTTCAATTGATTTTACCGAGTCAATTCTCTATTTATTGCCTTGATATTTACGAGTCTCTTTATTTTCTCATTTGCTTATCAGAACAAGCTAGGAATAGGGCGCCGCGACAAAGTTCAGCAGTTTATGACCATAACAGGGGCAAGGTATCTTTCTCATATCTGTGGGCTCTGAGAAATATAAGTATCTTGATTCCCTAAATTCTCTACTCTAATTGCCCGAGAGAATTTTGATTCCAAGCTCAATCTCATACTTCATAGTTTCTTTTGTCTAATTAAGGAAGTTCATTTATTGATCATGTAAAACTACAACATAAACAACATACCCATTCTAATCCCACAAGCGGGGTCTGAGGAGGTTAAAAGTGTAAGCAAACTTACCCCTACCTTGGGAGGTAGAGAGGCCGTAATTGATCATATAAACCTGTTAGGGAAAAAAGGTGATAAGCAGAATCATGTGGCTTGTCTCTTTCTAGGTTTACAACTCTATAGACTCCGTTGGATCTGAATTGCAGTGTCTTGTTGCACATCTAAACAGACTGAAACAAATTTTGTTTATTTCATTTCTAAACTTTCCCAAATAAGACGGGAACTCCAATAACTCTTAAAGATCCTGAACCTGGATAAAATCCTGCAAACTATTGGCACCCAAGTTTTATAGCAGGGACATCATTTTTAATGGACATACCAAATCCTGTTGATGAAGCAATTTCCTTTGGTTCTCTTTGGTGCCCATTGCTAGAAAAGTTTCTCTTATTGTTGTAGTGTTGAAGGCATGATCTTGTAGATAAATATGACTCAACTAATTTGTCACGCCCCACCATGAGAGGCATGACTGACAGCTAGTGCCACACTGGAATCTGACCGACCTGGCAAGGCTTATGCGCGTCTGGTGCACGCTTGCAACTCAATTCAGGAAAACAACGAGCTATATCTCGGCTGTAAATACAGCCTCCGGCTGACAAGGCCATATAGCCACCTGTAAACGAAAACAACTAACCAACAACAAACAATAAAAGAGAATCTTATGCGGGCCGATAAGACCACCATGCCGTCTAGTTATAACTGAAATGAAAATCAAGCAACCATAGCTATACCATAGCCGACAAGGCCACTATCTAACAGCTAGACAAGACCCAACACGACCATCACACGAAATAAAACATATATAGGCTCCACATGGCCAACAACAAACTAGCCACAAGGAAATCGTAAATCTGCAAGCCTCTAGGCGTAGAATAATGGTCGAGACAGGGCCCCGACCTACCTATACTGTATAATCAAAAGAGCAAACTTTCTAACTAATCAGCTCCGGAGGAGGGCAGCTAACTGTACTGCTTACTCTGGCTGAAAGCTAAGAAGGTCTTGATCCGTGTCTATCCGCACCTGCAGGCAAGTAATGCAGCGTCCCAAGGATGACGTCAGTACAATATGTACCGAATATGTAACGCAGTGGTGGAAAATAACTGATTAAACTTAAAATGATACTGAAAGTAACTGAGTAGAAGGGATAAGGACATAACTTGAATAACTTAACTTCCTGCTGTCTAATCTATCAGTAAACAGTGCAAACAAGAACCTTACTTGGCCCCCACAAGCCGGAAGGTACAAACAACACAGAATAACCCACTTGGAACCCCATAAGCCCTGACGAGCATACTTCAATCTATATACCCCTAATAAGGTCAAAATGAGTCAACTAGTAACTATAGCCAACCTATCGGTCCCCAGGGTCTGCAACTGAGCCCACTCGGCTCCTGAACTGTAGCTGTGTCTGAATCCAGTGGACTCCTGATAACTGCACCCCGGGCACCAGGCTCGACGGGAGTGTGATGCCGATACGGCATAGAACTGGTAGTCCAACCATGGAATGGACTGTATAACGCCTTGAGCCTCATCATCGTCCCTTGGGACGGCATACCGCTCCTTGGAGCGACGTCATATAGCCCCTGGCGAGCAACGACACAGCTAGTAACCCTGGGGTTGGTCGTGGAAAGGTATACAGGGCAAAGTCAATCCCAAACTAAACATAAGTACTGGTCTTAGCTAACAGCAACAACTAATCACAACAACAATACTTCTGGCTCTCTTACTAGGATTCAAACTGTATTACAATGCTATAGAACTAACTTGCCAAAGGAATTCGCCTTAATATACCTCGATTGTCGTTTCCCGAATATCTAATGAGTTTCAATTTGCATTCAATAGCTCTTCCCAAATATAATCGTAATACTAGGAGAAAGAGACTAATTTCAATACCAAATTCGGCTTAAAATGATAACTTTTAATACTAATAGCAATTATAATTCAACTATGTATAATACGGCCGAAAACCTATAATTTCCCGAGAGTTCAGAAGGGAGAAATGTTTACCTAATGTCTGTGATTATTTAGGAATTAGTTTGGAGCAATTCTGACAACTTTTACTCGGTGGGGTTCCGATTTGCCGAGCGTATTTTGAGAAAATAACTCTGTAGTAATGCTCCCTGCGGGCTTAGAACTCGATACCTAAAGTTAACTTGAGTTTGGACTACGTTTGATAGCGTAATCGGGTGAAAAACTATAGAAATCTTCATTTTCCTCTTTCTCTGGCCGAAGCAAACATTTAGAAATGAATTACAATTAAAAGGAGGGGCCTTATATATAGGTGAGGTCGGTGGCAGGGGGGCACCCCGTGCCGGCCATAGCGCCAGAGGACCCCCCGCGTCGCGCCTCCCCTTGCGTCAGTGTGCTGGCGTGCCGCGTTGGCCTGTGCCCTGCCGGCTGGCGTGTGTCGCTGGCCCTTCGCGGCCTAACCTCGCCCGATCCTGCTTCCGAGGCTTTTCTACACGCGTCATACTCTCTTTATTGATCAGAAATCCACGCGTACGCTTACTAACCGTTAATTTTTGCGGGGTGTAACATCCTCCCCTTAGGAACATTCGTTCTCGAATGTCATTCTCAGACTTAAAGGGGGTTAACTCTCTTACCCAAGATTTAGAAAAATTTCGGTAGAGTCTCCTCTGTAATTTGGACTATCCGGAAACCTGAAACGCAGAAAAGTCCAACATAGGCGCCTCGCAGGATGCTATAACAACCATTACACAATAAAAGGGGTAACAAACCAACAATACTGATAGCATAGGCAGTAAAATAACAACTGAATAACAACATCACCTTAATTGCATAATTTGGATCAATCTTGGAACAGGTGAGGATATCTAGATTTCATATTATCCTCAGCTTCCTAGGTCATCTCTTCTTTATTCTTGTTCCTCCATAATCCTTTAACAGAGGCGACATCTTTTATTCTCAACCTACGAACCTGCAATCTAATATGGCCACTGGAACCTATTCATAGGCTAACTCCTCAGTAACCTGAACGTCCTCAACTGGCACAACTCGGGACGGGTCCCCTATACGCTTCCGCAACATCGATACATGAAAGATCGGGTGAACAAATTCTAACTCTGGAGGCAAGTCTAATTCATATGCTACCTGGCCTATTCTCCGGAAGATCCGATATGAGCCAATAAATCTGTGGCTAAGCTTGCCCTTCTTACCAAACCTCATCACGCCCTTCATGGGCGAAACTTTTAGAAACACTCAATCATCAACACTGAATTCCAGGTCTCTACGCCGAACATCAGAGTAGGATTTCTGGCGACTCTGAGCTGAGTTTGACTCTCTTCTGACTAGTGAATCATATCAGGTCCTACTAACTCCGATTCCCCCACTTCAAACCACCCGATAGGGGATCTGCATTTCCGCCCATATAAGGCCTCATAAGGCGTCATCTGGATTGCCGAATGATAACTATTGTTGTACGCAAATTCAATAAGGGGTAAGTGCTCATCCCAACTGCCCCCGAAGTCTAACACACACGCCTGCAACATATCCTCGAGCGTCTGAATTGTACGTTCTGCCTGCCCGTCTGTTTGAGGATGGAAGGCTGTACTCAGATTAACTTGCGTTCCCAAGCCTTTCTGAAATGACTGCCAGAATCTAGCTGTGAATTGTCTCCCCCTGTCAGAAATGATAGAAGTCGGGACACCAGGTAATCGAACTATTTCTTTGATATACAATTCAGCATAGTCCTCGGCTGAGAAGGTCCTGACTGGCAGAAAATGAGCTGAATTCGTTAATCTGTCAACAATCACCCAGATAGAATCGAATCTACGTCTGGTACGGGGTAACCCTGTCACAAAATCCATGTTGATTGCCTCCCATTTCCGCATAGGTATCGCTATCTCTTGTGTCAATCCGTCGTGTTTTTGATGTTCGGGTTTTACCTGCTGACAGTTAGGGCATTGTTCTACAAATTTTGCTACACCCTTTTTCATTTCCAGCCACCAGTAAATCTCCTTTATGTTGTGATACATCTTTGTTGAACCTGGGTGAAGAGAATAACGGGAATAATGTACCTCTGCCATGATCTGCTGGCGAAGTCTTGCCACATCTGGAACACAGAGGCGACCCCTACATCTCAAGACCTCGTCTTTCGTCAATTCAAATGTCGCTAACCCACCTTGTTGAACCTTATCTCGTAGCTGTACCAGGTTAGGATCTTCATACTGCCGCTCTTTTACCTCTATAAACAGGGATGATACTGCGGTATTCTGAATCACTGCCCCATTGTCTCCCGAGTCCACTATTCGGACGGGTAGGCTGGCTAACTGGTGCAATTCTCGGGCCAGCTCCCGTTGTTCGGGCCTCAAATGCGCTAAACTCCCCATTGATTTGCCTTCTAAGGGCATCTGCGACAATGTTAGCCTTCCCTGGATGATATAAAATATTTATGTCATAGTCCTTCAACAATTCTAACTAGCGATGCTGCCGCAGATTCAACTCTTTCTGTGTAAAGATGTACTGGAGGCTCTTATGATCAGTAAAAATGTCCACGTGCACCCCATACAGGTATGTCTCCGGATTTTAAGGTGTGGACTACTGCCGCTAACTCCAGGTCATGAGTGGGGTAGTTCTTTTCATGCTTCCTCAGCTGCCTTGAAGTATAAGCAATTACCTTACCATGTTGAATCAGAACACACCCTAACCCAACGCCTGAAGCATCACAGTACACTGCATAACCCTATGAACCTTTCGGCAAAGCTAGTACGGGCGCTGATGTCAATCTGTTTTACAATTCCTGGAAACTATGTTCACATGGTGAAATTTAGCTGCTTTCTGAGTTAACTTGGTCAAAGGCGCTGATAGAGTAGAACTCTACAAATCTTTTGTAATACCCGGCTAACCCCAGGAAGTTGCGTACCTCAGTTGTAGTTGTAGGTCTAGGCCATGTCTTTACTGCCTCGATCTTCTGTGAATCTACCTGAATACCAGCATCCGACACAATATGACCCAAAAAGGCTACAAAATTCAGCCAGAACTCACATTTAGAAAATTTTGCATACAACTGCGATCCCTGAGAACGTGGAGCACTGTTTGCAAATGATCTCGGTGTTCTGCTTCTGAGCGGGAATACACCAGAATGTCATTAATGAATACTATCACAAACAAATCCAGATACGACCTGAAGGTGCTGTTCATCAAATCCATGAACGCTGCAGGAGCATTCGTCAACCCGAAGGACATGACTAGGAATTCAAAATGGCCATACCTGGTCCTGAAAGCCGTTTTGGGATATCTCTCTCCCGAACCCGCACCTGGTGATACCCAGACCTTAAGTCGATCTTAGAGAAATACTTCGCTCCTTGTAGCTGATTAAACAAGTCATATCCTGGAAGTGGATATTTATTCTTGATAGTGACTTTGTTTAGCTGCCGGTAATCTATACACATGCGAAAGGAGCTAAAGGAGCTATCTTTCTTTCTTACAAACAAAACCGGCGCACCCCACGATGATGTACTCGGCCTGATGAAGCCCTTATCCAGCAGATCTGTCAGCTGTTCCTTCAATTCTCTGAGCTCAACAGGAGCCATTCGGTATGGAGGGATAGATATAGGCTGAGTACCTGGTAGTAGGTCGATAGCAAAATTGATTTCCCGTTCTGGGGAATACTAGGAAGTTCATCGGGGAACACATCTGGAAATTCATTGACTACTGGAATGGACTGAAGAGTCGGGGATTTTGCTTGGACATCCCGAACCCTGACAATATGATAGATGCAACCCTTTGCTATCAACTTTCTCGCCGAAGATAGGATATAAACCTACCTTTTGGTGTGACTGCATTGTGTTTCGCCTCTCATATTACCTCCCGTGGGAAGTGGAATCGAACAGTCTTGGTCCAACATTCTACATTGGCATCAAAGTCAATCATTTCTAGTTCCACTAAATCTGCCGAAGTTTGGCGACCAACAACCTCTACTGTGCAACCATGGTAGATCCTTTTAGCTATGATAGAATCACCGACGGGCGTGGACACTGAAAAGGGTCGCTGAAGCAATTCTGGCGTTATACCGAACTTTCAGGTCACTAGTGGTGTAACATAAGATAAAGTGGAACTTGGGTGTATCAAAACATACACGGGATGAGAACAAATGTCCAACATACCTGTCACAACATCCGGCGACGACTCTGACTCCTGTCGCCTTGGTAAAGCATAAGTGCGATTCGGACCGGTGCCTGAGCTCGATGCCCCTGACCTGCCTCGGCCTCTGCCGGCTGGAGTTGAGGGTCTGCGCCCTGTTGAAGGTGCTGGGGCATGTGACCCTCTTGAAGATTTGTCCTGTCGGTCCCGATCACTCTGACCCCTGGCCGGACAGTCTCTCATCATGTGACCCTCTTGTCCACAAGTGTAACATGCAGTAGAACCATACCTGCATGCCCCAAGATGACGTTAACTACAGATGGGGCAAGGTGGCATGGTGTATCTACTTTGCTCTGACCCTCTCTACTGCTCTGAACCTGATGACCGTGAGCTCTCACAGGGTCCTGACTGCCCTCGACGGCCTGGTCTACCACCCCTACTGCTGAGGTGGGGGTCTGGGTGGTCTGCCTGATAGTCGTGGCCTAGGTCCGCCCTGAAACTCTGCCTGAGTGTCACTAGGTCTAGCCCTGCGGTGCTGCTCCTGATTTGCCCTCTCTATCTCCCGCTGCTGTTGCCTGATCCCCTCAATACTTAGAGCAAATGCCTGAATACGGGTGATATCCATGCTCTCCCACAGAGTAGCTGTAACACAAGTTCCACGTACTCTGGAAGCAGCCCCATAATGAACCGGTGCACCCTGGCTGGTATAATGTCTACGAAAGCTGGTGCATATCGGCCAAGGAGTCAAATCTCATAGCATACTCTCGAACACTCATCGGACCTTGCTCCAGATGCAGAAACTGATCTACCCGGGCCTGCCGGATTTCTCACGGCAAATAGTGGTCCAAGAAGGGCTCTAAAAAGCTGGACCAAGTCGAAGGGGGAACATCTCTACCTCGGGACCTCTCCCAACTCTCGTACCATAAAACTGCTATGTCCCGCAACCGAAATACTGCTTAACTCAACCGACTCTGCAGGCGTGGCATGCATTACCCTGAAGATCTGCTGCGGTTGGTCCAAAAAGTCTTGAGGGTCCTCATCTCGGTCTGTTTTTGATGGTATCGGTATAGGAGCTGCTGGAGGTGGTGCCGACACATCTGACGCTCTAGATGGCCCCTGGCATGGCGGAGAGTGCTGGGGAGACCGAGATGAAGTCTCCCTATCGCCCTCAGATCAGGCTAGCTCTGACTGGGGCACCTTGCTAGTGTCTTCTCCCGCTGCGACATCCAACTTCCTGCAAGTCGTGGTCTGTCGCGTGTCCGACATTTCTCCGTAGACAAGCAGAATATAGTAAGCTTAGGGACTCAACCCTATACAACACAACTCTATGGCACGATTGGAAGAGAAAGAAGAATAACCATCCTAACATGCCTCACAGCCTCCTGTCTATAGAATGTGGTGCACAACGCATCTATAGACAAGACTCTACTTGACATGGCTTGCAGACTCCGTGGGATACGACCTGCTCTGATACCAAGTTTGTCACGTCCCACCTTGGGAGGCATGACTGACATCTAGTGCCACACTGGAATT
Source organism: Datura stramonium (assembly GCA_018107945.1). Taxonomy (NCBI): domain Eukaryota; kingdom Viridiplantae; phylum Streptophyta; class Magnoliopsida; order Solanales; family Solanaceae; genus Datura; species Datura stramonium. Next base: position 237,660 of record JACEIK010001050.1, on the reverse strand, counting down.
TGACTGATCTGGCAAGGCTTATGCACGTCTGGTGCACGCCTGCAACTCAATTCAGGAAAATAACGAGTTATATCTCGATTGTAAATATAGCCTCCGGTCGACAAGGCCATATAGCCACCTGTAAACGAAAACAGCTAACCAACAACAAACAATAAAAGAGCATCCTATGCGGGCCGACAAGACCACCATGCCATCTAGTTATAACTGAAATGAAAATCAGGCTACCATAGCTATACCATAGCCGACAAGGCCACTATCTAAAAGCTAGACAAGGCCCCACACGGCCATCACACGAAATAAAACATATATAGGCCTCACACGGCCAACAACAAACTAGCCACAGGGAAACTGTAAACATGCAAGCCTCTAGGAGTAGAATAATGGTCGAGACAAGGCCCCGACCTACCCATACTGTACAATCAAAAGAGCAAACTTTCTAACTAATCAGCTCTGGAGGAGGGGAGCTAACTGTACTGTTGACTCTGGATGAAAGCTAAGAAGGTCCTGATCCGTGTCTATCTGTACCTGCAGGCAAGTAATGCAACGCCACCCGTCAGTACAATATGTACCGAATATGTAAGGCAGTAATGGAACATAACTGATTAAACTTAAAATGATACTGAAAGTAACTGAGTAGAAGGGATAAGGACATAACCTGAATAACTTAACTTCCTACTGTCTAATCTATCAGTAAACAGTGCAAACAAGAACCTTACCTAGCCCCCATAAGCCGGAAGGTACAAACAACACAGAATAAACCACTCGGGGCCCCCATAAGCTTTGGCGAGCAAACTTCAATCTATATACCCCCTAACAAGGTCAAAATGAGTCAACTAGTAACTATAGCCAACCTACCGGTTCCCTGGGTCTGCAACTGAGCCTACTCGGCCCCTGAACTATAGCTGTGTCTGAGTCTAGTGGACTCCTAATAACTGCACCCCGGGCACCAGGGTCGATGGGGGTGTGATGCCGATACGGCATAGAATTGGTAGTCCAGCCAGGGAATGGACTGTATAAGGCCCTTGGGCCTCATCATCGTCCCTTGGGATGGCATACCGCTCCTTGGAGCGACATCATATAGCCCCTGGTAGACAACGACACAGCTAGTAACCCTGGGGTTGGTCGTGGAAGGTTATACAGGGCAATGTCAATCCCAAACTAAACATAAGTACTGGTCTCAGCTAACAGCAACAACTAATCACAACAACAATACTTCTGACTCTCTTACTAGGATTCAAACTGTATTACAATGCTATAGAAACTAACTTGCCGAACGAATTCGCCTTAACATACCACGATTGCCGTTTCCCGAATATTTGATGAGTTTCAATTTGCATTCAACAGCTCTTCCCAAAATAACCATAATACTTGGAGAAAGAGACTAAATTCAATATCAAATTCCGCTTAAAATGATAACTTTTAATATTAATAGCAACGAAATTCAACTACGTAAAACACGGCCGAAAACCTATAATTTCCCGAGAGTTCAGAAGGGAGAAATGCTTACCTGATGTCTGTGATCGTTTAGGAATCAGTTTGGAGCCAATTCTGACAACTTTTGCTCGGCGGGGTTCCGATTTGCCGGGCGTATTTTGTGAAAATAACTCTGTAGTAACGCTCCCTGCGAGCTTAGAACTCAATACCTAAAGTTAATTTGAGTTTGGATGGCGTTTGATAGCGTAATCGGGTGAAAAACTAGAGAAATCTTTGTTTTCCTCTTTCTCTGGCCTAAGCAAACATTTAGAAATGAATTACGATTAAATGGAGGGGCCTTATATGTAGGTGAGGTCGGTGGCAGGGGGCGCCCGGCGCCGGCCATAGCGCCAGAGGACCCCCCGCGTCGCGCCTCCCCTTGTGCCAGTGTGCTGGCGCGCCGCGCTGCCCGGTGCCCTGCCGGCTGGCGTGTCGCTCTGGCCCTTCGCGGCCTAACCTCGCCCGATTCTGCTTCCGAGGCTTTTCTACACGCGTCATACTCTCTCTATTCATCACGAATCAACATGTACGCTTACTGATCGTTAATTTTTACGGAGTGTAACATAATTAATCTAGACACAGAAGGGCACACTAATTTTTTTGCTAAGGTAATTTTATATGTGAAGCCAGCATCAAGTAATTGCTGGTGGTGTGAAACAGTTACACTCAAAAACCGGTCCTTACTGACAGTGAAAAGAGCCGATAAAAATGCAAGAGCACACTAATTTGAAGTGTTTAAGAAAGTATCTAAATCTTAGTTTGAACATTGATGTATCTAAGAACTGAAGTTAAGTAAAATAAGAGTGCAAATTCATCACCAAGTAACCATTCTCATTACAAACAGACATTTGGGAGGGGTGAGGAATGAGAATCCTACCCAAAGAACTTAGGGAGATGATTAACTTAAGTAATAAATTGCAAAAGGATTAATTTTAAGAAATCAACAATGTTTACTAGTTCTATAACGATCACACACACCCGTGTTGTCTAGGACAACTCCCGTAATTCGACTAATTCCACGGGGTACCATTATCTTCCACTAGTAAAGGTATCAGGTAATTTTCTTTTTATTAATCATGGTGTTTGGGCCAGCTTGCATGCACCTCGACTAATTCCACTTGATACCTTCCACTTCACACCAACAGGAGGTACCTGGTATGGTAACTCTATCCACCAAGATTAGGAAAAATGAGAAAAAATCAACTAATTTTTTTGTCTTTGCTGGATTTGAACCCGAGACCTCGGGGTTCTTAAACCACTTCATTGACTACTGGGCCACACCCTTGGGTGCAAGATATTAGATAACGTTGTCCACCAATACTTGGGCCGCGCGGAGAAAACCACCTAGTGTTTTTGAAGATACTAGATATAAATTTTGGACGCCAAGAAAGGTTTAACATCATTTAATTGGTGAAAATATGATAAGATAAAGATCCTTGGTGTTATGCTTTTCCGCCCTGGATTTTATAAGATGTGAATTTCATCCTTCAACTTAGTTCATAAATCTGTGCAACTCCCCGCTTGAACTTTTGAGCTCGTGTTGAAAATCATACATAGTTTTAAATTTAATTTTAAAGTTTAAAGTGTTTGATTTGTGTTGGAGGAATGTCCCTTTCCTAATTGTGTCAACTCTAAATAGCTAAATTCTGGAACTGTTTATTCGTCATATGTCATTGCTCGTCATTGTTTCCACGGGAAACATCGAAGTCATTTGTGCTTGAGCAGTTTAAAATTTTTAATTTCCAAAGTTCTGTGGATTATGTTGCAATGTTTGTGTAATACACAATGATAACTCTCCATCATCATACATGTACACAGTGAAAAAGTTGCTCTTCAGGCTTTGAAGATCTGTGATTGGAATCTTGAAGGAGCATTTGATGTATTTTACAACCAGGCACAAGCCAAGTCATCTGCTGACACAAGGCGGTTGGAGGAGCTTTACAATAGATACAAAGGCAAGCTTAGTATCATACATATTTCTTAACTCGATACCACTTTTTTGTTTTTGCAATTTATTGTTCACTCTTTTGATATTGTGTAGTCTTGATATGCTCTATCAAGAAACAAAAAGATTTGAGCTATCCTGATTTAACTTTGTTCCTTTATTCAATATTTGTTTTTGCGCGTGTTCCTGTCATGTCTTTGAGTGAAAATATTGGAAGTCCCATAAATATTGTTAAAACTGTGTTTGAGTTACAAAATAATAATTAAAGGAAAATGTTTAAGTTCTTGAAAATAATGAATGGTGATCCTGTTTAGCTAACTCAACAAAAAGAATATCCTAGGATGCCTTATTTTTATTATCTTGATATAAGGATTCTGCATTTGCTTTAGAATCCCAGACAAAGTAGCACAAACTATCTAACATAACCATGCTTGCCAGTCTCTAGGGGTGTCAAATTTAGCCCAAACTCATGTCCTACCCAAGTTTTAATGGCTTGGGCATGTGCTTTGTTACAAATGGGTTATGTTTGGGCTCAACTCATCTTAATCCACGGCGAAAGCTAGCCCAAACTCAACGCACGAAGCAGCCCAAATTCAACCTGTCACATCTCAAACTTCAACCCCAATAATTAGAGCTCAACTCGTGTCTATCCAAGATGGATAATGTTTGGGTCTGAAAGTTTTAGATCTGTCACTTGCTCACTTGTAAGTGCTCGTCTAGCTTCCTCTCCTTTATCTCTTCTTTTTGTTTTTAGTTGGATCCCTTCGATCAATCCTACGTTTTTCTTTTTTTCCCTGCGTATTTCGGATGCTTGAAGGCTCCGCTGACACGAAGTGATTTAGAAAGATTCTTCTTTATTGATGGTGATTGGTCATGGTATCCATAGGCTTGTATTCTATCATCCATCTATATTATCTAAATATTTACTTAAGTTTTTGGTGTAAAAAGTTTTTAGTCGAACATGCATCCCAGCATGACTGCCACCTCATTAATGATTTTTTTTATTATTAGCTCTATGAAATTCTCTCGGAAACTACCTCTCTCTATCACTGAGGTAAGGGTAAGATCTGCATAGTGTTCAGGAAAGTGTACGGTTCATCGCTTTAAGCGTGAAGTGACGTGAAGCAACCCATAAACCGCTGCAGGGGCTTGAAGTGACCTCGGCTAACAGAAGCGCATGCTTCAATGGCTGAAGTGTAAAGCGCACAGAAGTGTGAAGCGCATCAGAAGCGTCGCTTCTTGTTTTCTGTCTTTTAAATGCACTGGTTTAAATTTATTTTTAAAAAATCGCGACTTAATGAAGTGCAAAGTCCTCGACATTTCAGACTGTAGAGTCCTCCTCCACATCATGAGTCTAGGGTTTTCACGTCTGGTTGTCTGCTGATTCTTCCTCTTTCTTCACAGGGAAACTTCAGGTATGTATGCTAACTTTCTTCTTCTTTCTTCTCCTGCTTTGACATTGACCTTCAGTCTAGGTTTTTTTTTTCTACTCTCTTCTTTACCCTGTTTTTGCGCTGGTTTTCTTCTTCTTTCTTCTACTTTGTTTTGCTGTTTTGCTGTTTTGCTGCTGCTCTGTTGGTTTTTCTTCTTCTTCTTCTTCTTTCTTCCTTCTTCTTTTTTCTGCTCTGTTTTGCTGTTTTGCTGCCGCCAGTGTTCAGGGAAGCGTAAAACAGAGCAGGAGCTGCTGTTTTGCTGATAGTTACTCTGTTTTTCTGCTGTTATTGTCTCTATTTATTTTGGTCTTTGTTCTTTAAAATTCCGCTTCATTTCAATGAAGCGAGCGCTTCGCTTCACGCTTTAAGCGAAGCAGGGCCTTGTCGCTTTTTTCCGCTTTACGCTTCCCTGAACACTGGGTCTGCATACGCTCTACCCGCCCCAAACCCTACTTTGTGGGAGTACACTGGATACATTGTTGTTGTACCTCTATGAAATTCTAATTACCTCGTAAATAACGGATATTATGCAGTTAATATATTAAAGTATAAAAATGTATTTTATGACATTTTGTATCTTGATTTAAAATAGATCCAATTCTATTAATGAAAAAAATGGAAAAAAGAAATTAAAAACCGCAATTTATTTATTTCCCTAATATTTAGGATTTCAAAATCAACTGAAATTTTGCTTAATAATTTTTTTATTTGACCTATGTAGAATAACCTAATATGCAGGACTTCAAGATAAATCCTAATATCTAGGACTTTAAACTAATATCTAGGACTTTAAACTAAATTAAGACATTATCGTAGATTAATTATTCTCTTCTTTCAACAATGGGACATAGTTTTAATTACTTTCATGACTCTTTTGTTTCTCATCTTTGGATAAAAAATTTCTATCAGTTAATGATGCTAGCAATAATGGTGTTCAAAGTCTGTACATATACTTCAGCTAAAAATCCATAGCAAATTTGAAATTTATTGGTTGAAATCTTTTTAAAAAAAAGTTTGAGATGTATTTGACTATATTCATCGGCGACAATGAGGAATGTCGTGATATTTAAAAAAAGAGAGAATACATCATTACTTTCCTGAACTAAAACCTTTCTTTTAAGAAGACACTTGAACTTTGAGGGTCCTATTACTCCCCTGAATAATTTTAAACTGGTATTATTACATCCTTTTTCGGCCACCTGGTATAGAGAGTTAAGAGGGTGAGGAACCGAAAAAAATAATTATAATTTTATTTTATAAGTTTTTTTTTTATAAAATGTATTATCCTATTATTCTCATTTTAACTATAATTTTTTGATTCTTTTTTTCTTTCTTTCTTCTTTCTTCTTCATAACACAGTTGAGAATACCATCATTTCTTCATCTTCGCCCCCTACCTCTACTTCTAATGCCACCATTTCTGTCGTAAATCCTCCCACCTTTTACTATTATTGCTTTAATTCTCTTCAACTCCAAAATCTTATCTAAACAATTTCTTTACATTTCGAATAAATTTGTAGAATCCATTAGATTTCAAGATCAACTAGGAGCCATTATTCAATTTTTATAATCAATAACTCAATAAAGTCTAAAAAGTAGTATGAAAAAGAGTTTTAAAATGCTCTTAGTTGAAGTGACTAGTGAGAGGAAAGGGAAATTAGATGCTTTAAAAGAAGAAGAAAGAGGAAAGAATGAAAAAATGATAT
>JACEIK010001050.1:205360-227289 GCA_018107945.1 Datura stramonium | reverse complement strand
CAATAACTTTTTTCAGCTTCAACACTTTTATCCAAACACATAACTGCTTATTTGTAAAATAAGTTTCAGCACTTAAAATATGCTTTAAACACTAATGTCTAAAAGCCATTTTTTTTCAGTTAAACCAAACGGGCTCTAAAGCTTTCAGCGACAGTCTAAGCTGGATAGACCTTGTGAATTTGTAATCATTTTAGGCCTTCTTAGACCTCATGGGTTTGTCATGACTTGGGCACTTCCTATTTTCTCGATAGTGGTTAGACCCGAAGCTAGAAAAGATTGATTATTATTTGTGTGATGTTCAATGATGCAACTGAGTTTCAATAAACAAGTATACCGTTCATTTCATGTAATAAAAGAATGCGTAAATTGCCGTTTCACAGAGTGTAATAACTAGACAACATGGAAATCCTCTTATTAGTGTTGTTTAGGAGGTAGAAAATTGAAGTCTTGATGGAGTAATCATTAAGTGAAGACTAAACTAAGTAACTAATATTAAGAAAAGAAATCAAACAGTTCGAAATAAATAAGGAAATATCTATGAGGATAGGCATTAACTTCAGCTACACCTTTTGTCTCTTGTTTTATTCATTAGATTTTTAGTATTAACCAATGTTCTTAAAAATGAAAAGTACAATAAGGCAACAAGGCTCTTGAGGCTTGAAGTGAAAAGCGAGAAATGAAGAGTATGCTTCCTTGGAAGTAAAGCACAAAATTACCTAACATATTAATTTAGTCCTATGATAATTATATTGCAACTAGAATAACAAATATTACCATTCCTTCTAAAACAGTAACTATAACATCAACATCCAATACACAATAATGCTGATATTAATCCAACTCCTCCAAGTTGAGATTCAATGAATCAATCGTGTTTGTTTGGATCATTTTACAAGCCATTGTTTGAAGCCCACAGTCTTCTGAAGTGCAGGGATTCATGTATCCTGTATGAGTTTCCTTTTGAGGTTGCCAAGGTCAGGAGCACAGTAGGTTCATTGTGGTTACAAGAGAAGGCGAAAAGGAAGAGGATGTCATCAGTAAAGGTGGACAGGTTTTCCTTGTTGGAAACAATTGGGAAAGGGGATAGTGAAGAAGCTGTGAGGATGTGCTTGCAATGGAAGGGGAAATAGGCAGTGGGTGTTGGTTTTTGGGGGTGCTTGGGGCTGAAGAAGAGGACAAGGAGCTGATGCTGGTGTCAGGAATAAGAGAAGAGTTTGCACCGAGAAGAAGCAGATGGGTGTTGGTAAGTGTAAAGATGAGCAGCATAGAGGGATTGGGGTTCTTTTTGTTGAGAATGGGTTGCCCTCCCATGTGGATTTTGTATATGTTCCTTAGTGTAGAAATTAAGGGAAACCATTTTTAGCCTTATGACTACCAATCAAGTACGTAGATTTTGACCTTACACTAAACAATCTTAAAAAACAAATTTGGAAAATGGACACAATTTGCTAGATATAATTTGGAAGACAAAGCTACCTCCAAAGGTGATTTGCTTTAGCTGGATAGGCCTCTATGCCTCACTCAGGACAACCTTAGAAAGAGAAAGCTCCACATGGTCAACAGATGCTTTATGTGTCAGCAGACCTATGAAACCAACAAACATCTTCTTTTACATTGCGCAGCTGCTGCAAATTTATGGAACACGTTCCTGTCAGCTTTTGGTCTCAGATGGGTAATGCTTGAGACAATTCTGGAGCTCATGGAACATGGGAAAACCAATTAGAAAAGTCTGGAAGATGATCCATGCTTTCATTTGTTGGTGTATTCGGACCGAAAGGAATGCTAGATCTTTGAAGGCACTCTTACTCCAAGCTACAAACTTAAAGCAAGATGTTTAACAAGTTTCTGTAGCTGGAGCAACCTATCCCCTGATATGTTTTTGGACTTTTGTTAGCTCCTTAACTCTAGATTAGACCTTTTGTAATAGAGCTAACACTGTCTTTTCTTTTATTACTACTCTGTAAATTTTGCATCTCCTTGATGCCTTATATGCAATTCATTACTTTATCAAAATATAAAGTTGCATGGCTGTAAACAATAACAGCTTAGAGTTTACTATTGTTACTGGAAATTTAAAGTTGCATCCACATGCATCTTTTACACATGACTATCACGGAACATCTGGTCTGTGTTTCAACTTGCATTTTCTTACTGATTATCATTTCTTTAATGGCCATTCTTTTCTTTTGCAGACCCGTATTCTGACATGATTTTGGCTGACGGGATTAGCCTCCTCTGCAATGACATTCAGGTGGGTTAGTCTAGTTGGTTGATCTAATGATTCAAGGGCCGAAGCCTAACACCCCATCATCATGGTGGACCTTTTGATTAAAATAAAAAGAGCCACTTATTATATTGTTAGTGTTGTCAGACAAATTCTGTTAAGGTGTCGTCTGTGGTTTAGTTGGTTGTATAATTTTTCCTTTCAAACTTGTTCAAAATTTCAGGTTGTATTAACATAATAATGTGTAGGTATATTGCACTTTTAGCTTCTCCTACCTATTTTCTGTTAAGTTTATTTCTTATATGCGCGAGTAAATTTTAACTCTTTGATTTATTGTCAGGTTGATCCTCAGGATATTGTTATGGTATGCACTATTAACTTTACCCTCTCATCTAGTTTTCTGTTTCTATTTCTCTATTCCCTTTTAAGGATTCATTTTGGAGGGAGGATTTGGCTCAAAGAAGATGTTTATCAATAGACTTATTGTGAATAAGTAATTGCATTGAAGAAATTACCATTTATTGTACTTTTAGCTCTCGTTTTACCATAGATTTTGAAGTTGAAACTTGAAAATTTTGAATTTTTGAAGTTGTGATTTTTGGAATTTGAAGTGTGTTTGGACATGCATTTTACTTGAAATTTTCAAATTTGAAGTTTTGAGAGTGGAAGTTCCAAAAGTATTTGAAGATCATATTTTCAAAATCTACTCCTAATATCTATGCGAAGCGCTCGCTTAGCGTGGGCCATATGGTTTTTAAATTTTAAGGTGATGCAATTGTCCTTGACTTAATCAAACCCAGAAAATTGGACCCAAACAACCAATTATGTTTTTTAAATTAAGATGATGATCGCACGACGCACCCAAGGGTGTGGCTTAGTGGTCATTGAAGTGGGTTGAGAACCATGAGGTCTTAGATACAAATCCCAGTAGAGACAACACTAGGTAATTTCTTCTCATTTGTCCTGGCATTGGTAAACAAGTTACCTGGTACCTGTTGTTGGTGGGAGGTAATAGGTTTCCCATGGGGCGTGGAATTAGCCGAAGTGCGTGCGAGCTATCCCGGACACCACAATTATCACAAAAACAATAATTAAGATGGTGATTTTTCACTTAACAGACACGCTTTAAATTTCTGCTTAAAAGACTGAAAATAATAATAATNATAATAATAATAGTAGTAGTAGTAGTAGTAGTAGTAGTAGTAGTAGTATCATCCCTAAGAATAATTTTCCCCCTACTCCAAAAAAGTAATAAAAGCAAAGCAAGATGAAAGGGGAGAGGGAAAAAAGTACATTTAGGAGTTGCTTGATATTTGATTGACATAAAAGATTGAATTCAATTTCAGTTGGTTCTTTCATGGCACATGAAAGCTGCAACCATGTGTGAATTCTCCAAGCAGGAGTTCGTTGGTGGATTACAATCTCTTGGGTAAGCCTAGGTTAAGAGCTGTTGACTTTTATAGTATTATGACTATTATCTCTTTTACGCTGTCAATTACAACTGATCTAATGAAGCTGTCTCCTGGATGGCAGAATAGATTCATTGGAGAAGCTCAGAGAAAAATTGCCATTTATGCGTTCAGAGATGAGAGATGAACGTATGTGATGACACGGAACTCTCCTTGTGTTGTTAAAAAAGTTCTTGCCTTGTTTTGTTAGTCTCTTATATCAACTCTGAATCTAGATACAAGCTCTTTGAAAATTTTATTTTATTTAATCAGATGAAAAGTTCCTGATTTTTAATTTTTTATTTTACTTTGTTCAGATAAGTTCCGAGAGATTTACAACTTTGCTTTCAGCTGGGCAAAGGAGAAGGTTTGTCTTACTGATCCCTCGCCTTTCCCTTGCTAGTTCATAGGCCATTTGAGTTTTTGCTTGTTTGAATTGATCAATATGAATTAAGAGTATTTAGGCTTCCCCCTTTTTTAATCCCACTTTTGTGCGTTCATTTCATTTTGTTAAATACCAGTGATATTGATAATGGTGTCTATGAAACAGCAACATGTCACTTGTTTAATGACCATTTTGAAGTATTTCCTTTTCATTTATTTTTTCTGTTTTCAGTTAAAACGAAAATCCAGTCTAAGTTTCTCAATTTTGTACCACAGTAGAGGAGGTATTTAAGCCTGTATACTGCTTAGTCTAATAAATGAATAACCGTATTTTAAAAGCTACTTGGTAGCTTGTATCAAACATCTTTAGGTATGATTGCTTTTAACTCTTGATGCGGGTTCGGAGGCATAAGAGAATCTAAAACAAACCAAACCACCTTTTCTAGGGCTGTCACAATTCTCCAATGGTTTTGAATTGCAAAGGAAAATTCATTAACCACACATGGCTTTAACAGCTGTTCAGTTTCTTTTTCCCTTTTCTTGTGAGAAAAGACCCAATTTGCTTACTCAGCTAACATTTCCTTAAGCTCTTGGATGAAAAACTCAAAATAATTGGCAGAATTCAGAAGACAGATATTGATAGTTGTCTTTTTTAAGTCATCTGAAGTTAGTAATTGGAACCCTGGATGAAATGTGCCCATACCTGTGGTCATTTTAACACCATTCTGTTTTTGCATTGTGAAGATGTTTATTCTACTTAACATATTTCAATTCCAGGTGATGTGATATCCAATGAGGTATATACTGGTAGATGAGATTTGCAGGATTAATATATGAGAAATAGTGCTACCTGTCTATGAATTCTTCTGTTTATCTAATGGTAATGGGAAAATTGAAAACAAATATTGGTTAGTCAGAGATGTTCACAAAAAATGCTCATGTTTGCAGTCCTCTTCATAAAGAAAGAAATAAAGTTAAAACAACTCTGTAACAGATAGCTGAGATGATCAAAACTGCAAATGAAAAATCTTAATTCCAATTTGCAGCAGCTGTTTATGTTTTCTGCTCTTCTTTGCTTTGTATTAGTTCTACATACTGCTTCTTTCAACCAGAAAGCTGTCTGTATTTAGCCTAATGTCTAAATTATTAAATCGTGGTTTTGGGAGGAAATGCTTCTGAAGTTTCTCCAGTTTGCCTTTGTAATCTCGCTTTGTTATTGGAAGGGAGTAGGAGTACAATGTCATTTTTTAGATAAGAACCTCGTCTTCTTAAATTTCAGGGTCAGAAATCTTTGGCCTTGGACACGGCTATTGGGATGTGGCAATTGCTGTTTGCTGAAAATAAGTGGCCATTGGTTGACCATTGGTGTCAGTTTCTACAGGTAGCTGAAAGGACAGGAAGTACTGAATTTTGTTGTTCACTGGATTCTGTTTGCTTCATGTACATGTCTTTAAATGATTTCTCTTTCCCTTTGTGTCTGCTTCTGTATCTACATTTGGTCTTTATTACCACAAACTTTAACAAAGCTGCTCTAGAAGTGATCATCTGCTTAAAGAGGATGCCATAACTCACCTCTACTCCCTACTTTGATCTGCCACGTAATTCAGGCAAGGCATAACAAGGCTATTTCACGGGATACTTGGTCTCAGCTGCTGGAATTTGCAAGGGTAGGTTACTCTTCATCTACTTTAGAGTATTAGCTTTTGAACTCACCCACCATACATCCATTACCACCTCCCCACCTTCCATCTCTTGCTGATGTATTTATGTTAAAGTTTTACATCAGTATATATTACTTTAGTTGACAATTGTGATTATCAAAGCAGAATGTGGACCCTGCATTATCAAATTATGATGCTGAAGGAGCTTGGCCATATCTTATAGATGAATTTGTCGAATACTTGACTGAAAATAGTATTGTCCAAATTGGTCAAATGAGTGATTGGAGCCAGAAATGCTGATGGTTTGCCGCAGTTGCTACTATGCTGTGTAGCGTTATTGTTTGGTGTTTGAACTATTTCCAGTTTTCAAGAACAAATTTATGTACAAAATACGCGAGGAAAGGACTACTCTAAATGCAAAGTTATTGTTAACTTGATTTGGATTTCTTGGACAAATTAAAGACCTGTACATGGGAGCCAATCATTTGAGTCCCAGGAGAAGCAAAAAATGGAGCCAATGTTATTTCCCGACACTTGTCTAACAATGTAAGAAATTCAAGCTAGCTTCCATATTCTATTATTTGTCTCCTCTGGTTGATCATCTAAAAACGAAAGCTACAAAAAGGAAATGAGTTGCTAGAGTAACCCGTATCACTAGGTACTTGAACTCAATTGCACTCTGAAATGAAAACCAAAACGATGCATTTACACACTCCATAGTTATGTCAAATACAAGTGCTTTTGTTTGCACTAAACTTTGCAACATCAGCTGGCTCTTATTCCTGTGTTTCGTTTGGTCCCTACAACCTGGGGTTCAACACTTCACTGCAGAATAAAAAAGTCCAAACAGAATAATGTTACAAGTAATTCTTCTTTCTTGGAATCGGGGATCAAGATCGTAGGGAGAGTTCAAAGAAAAAGAGCATACTCATATATTCGTTCTGTCCAAAAGAAATGGCTGACTGACAGTACCCTTATTGAAAAGATTCTCCTTGACCATTAAGACAAGTTCAGAAACCCCCTTGAAGTATTAGCTGTGGAAAGCATACTTTATGGCTTCTTTCACATCATCATATGAAGCACTCATTCTCGAGCGGACAGAGACATTAGGCGTTGGAACACGAAAAGCCATTCCCAGTCCCAGTGAGCTTTCCTTTAAGTTCAGGAAGAACCTTTCCCACAGCCTACCCATCCAAATGGGCTAATAGTATTGTATGAGGCGGAGAAACGGCTCAAGCCACGTGGAACAATGATATTGTCAAAGAAAGTAACAAAGACATAGATCCAGTGGATTAATCGATACCCGAAGAAGGTTTCACGAAAGAGTGATTCAGGAGTTTTTTTTGGCTGGAACTAGAAGATCGAGGTGTGTTTGTGGGCCTGTGTCCCAATAAAGTTGCACGTACCTAGGACAAAAAAGGATAAAAAGCGTCATGATCTCTCTGTCAGGTAGAAAGAAATATTAGCAGGTATTATTAACGGTTTGTACGATGTGGAGGACTACCACTGGGCAAGACGTCCTAGGACTCACGTGGAGCTCTCTGATTAGTTAGTATATTACTTTTATACAGTATAAGTAGAAGTGGAGACACAATTATAAATGGCATTTTTCTGAACAATATATGTATATAAATAAATACAATACTTTCTCATCTGTCATCAAATCTCTTTTGTTCACTTCTGTTTCCGAAAGTGAAATCAGAATGATAGCCGGATAAAAGCTCACACATTATCGGATCCATCATCCGCATATTGCCATCGAATTTGGTTGCTTGATAATATAGTTTTTATTCTCGTAATCCTTAATTCTAGCAATATTCAAACTATTAAACAGCTAAACTTAAACTAAGTTCTATCGCGACACCACCCAAAGTGCTGTCCTGTATCTATTTAATGAGTACCTTCGCAGCAGCAGTTGAACTAGGGATGATTTTCTGCCCAGTACCACGATCTCCTTGACAATCCTTCATAATCATGGAAGGACCATCAACAGTAATTTGCGTAGCTGAGGAACATAGCAACTCGAATTTTCATACAAGGAAGAATCAAAAACAAGAAGAGTTATATATATGTAGAGAGACAGAGCTAGCTGTCATGATAGGGAATCACGTAATCATGACCTTCTTCATTCTACTGAGAAGGAAGAAAGTTAAAAAGTGATAGTAGAAACTCTTGAATTTGAGAATATACCAGCCGAAAACAATCTCACCTTAATTTGCATAGACATATTTTGATTCACAATTTTCTACAGAAAACATATATCAATGATTTTATGTTACTCGTCTCCCAAAAATAATAAGAATACTAATTATTGTGTAGACGTTGGACCGAAAGTATAACTAACAACATATTTAAACTACTATTTTTTAAAAAAAATTTATAATACAAAGAATAAAATATGATTCAGCAACCACTTCATGAGAGATATATATGTGTGAAGACATTTGAAAACTCTCAAATCAAATCGATTTTATATATATTCTTGGATCTTTGAATAAAATAACTCAGTAGTTTTTTTTCAAGTTAAATAGTACATGTAGTGTTTTTAATGTAGTAAGAAAAAAAGAAGAAAATAAATAAAATATTTGAGGAAGATTTTCATATTAAAAAAAAAAAACTAAAAGGAAAGTGAGAAATTCCTATATATTTTACTCCTCTTATAAAGGGTGAACCAGAAAGTGTGTAGTACGTGTAAGCAACTGCAATCTGAGGGTCCAAGTAACTAACTAACTAACGACCCGACCGACCGACCGACCGACCCATTTGTCTCTTACGTAGAGGGAAAGCAAAAGAGCATAATCAAATTTAATTCCCTTTGTGTATTCGGAGGCAAAGAGGCTCTCTCTCCTCTTCCTCAGGTACCTTTCTGTACGTCTGCTTTTATTTTCTTTCTTTCTTTCTTTCTTTCATTCATATACATTTCTACATATACCTGAATTAAAGCCTCTTATTAATTTTACGTGAATGGAGGCTCCACTTTTCTTTGTATTATCTACCTTCCCTTTCCAAAAATTCTAACCTTCATTTTTTCATCCGAAGGCAATTTAGATGGATATATATTGTCAAAATTAACATTAATATATGGCGTGATTTATTGGTTGTTTTCCAGCAACACTATACTTGATAATTTTTCAATTTCATGAATGATCATAGCTAGTATTTGTTTCATTCTTTCTTGCAGATCTTCATGCTTCCTCCTTGTGTTGGATGCAGTGAAGATAGTTAACTTCAAAAATGGCTTCCGTTAGCTTCAAATACTGGGATGATTGTGTGGATCCTCATGATCTGGAAGCTATGTGGGTCAATCCAGATGTTAGAGCCGAATGGCTAAGCGCCGGAGAAACTAAGGGATCAAAAGTCCACCTCTCACGTGATCCTGATGGTCAGCCTTATCTAACGCAGACAGAAATGAAGGTAACCAGAGACTAGAATTCTATGAAGAAATCCAGCCATATAGATTGATTTCACCGCATTGCAATTCCCACATGTTGATGCTAATAGCCTAATACTATTTCCTCTATGTATTACTCTCTCCAACCAACAATCTCTTCCAGAAGTTGTGGATTTGACAGAATATTTTGCCTGCAAAAGCTATTTTTGACCATTGTTCCTTCTATTGTTCTTTATGCAACTTGTGTTGGATTTTGTCTTAACAGGCAGTAGCAGGTATTATCGTCCGAAGGCATTTTGTATCACAGATTGACTCGGTATGATTTCCAAAATCTAGCATGTATTACAACTACATGTTATAGAGGATCAGTTGTCAAATTTAGGAAATATTGAATTGTTCAAAGCATTGTTGCCTAAAACTTTCTGTTTTTAGGATTAAAAAGGGCACCGTATTATTGATGACGTTGGAGGAGGGTGGTGGTGGTGGTGGTGGTGGGGGATAGTGATTCACCGAGTCCATTGTTTTTGTGCATGATAAGTGGCAAGCAGCAGTCATCTAAACATAACATCAAAGTCTGTTTAGTATATCTCTCACGGAAGACCTTTTTAATCATCAACAGCTGAAACGCTCAAAGTGTTTTTTGTTTCAATTTCCTCTTCAACTGAATCCCTATTGCCTTATGTAAATTTTGATCTTGGAGCTGAAACTTAATTCATGTTAACTTGTGGATGACCTTGTTTTCTCCTCAAACTTGAATGTCACTACTTCTTGTTCAGCGCATGTAGTTTTGAAATATATATACATATGTTTGTGTGTGTGTGTGTCTCTCTCTCTCTCTGTGTGTATGCTATGTTGCTCTTTTTCTACCATTACATGCTTTGCACAAGTTGCATTTCATGAAGTCTAAGTCGGGACTTTTTACAAATACGTGTCTTATCTCCACTAGAATCTTTCATCGTCTCAACCTGCAACTATTGTTAGGTTATTCAGTCAAAGGATAAATCAATTGAATTTAGCAATTATCAACATTTTCTCGGTAGTTCTCCTACGAGGTGTCCTTCCCATATTTTCAGGATATGCTTTGCGCTATTGCTGAGCTTGAAAGTGACCGGCAGCTTCTTGCAACACGGTACAATAAAAAGTCAAAAGAGATTACAATGGGAATTATGCAGATTTTGCCAAACACTGCTGACTGGTTGGTGAGGTATTTGATTTTCTTTTTCCTTCTTGAGATTACGGGGAATCATGCGAATCTTACCAAAAACTGCGGACTTGTCTTCTTTTCTTTTTTCTGATTGAAACAAGCTTAAGTTACAATTTGTTTCAGTGATTTGGGTTACCGAACATATGAGGTGGCAACGGATTCAAAACTTCTTTACAAGCCTTTTGTAAATGTATATCTTGGAGCTGCATATCTTAAGTGGCTATCAAATTATGAACAAAAGTAAGTTCGTATGTTTATTTGTTCCTGTGGTATCTTCTTTCTATTTCATGTATCTTTCATGTATCAGTGCTAAGGAATCCTAAAGATATTGTCTGCAAGTGCCTAACTGTGGAGATTTATGAGCAGAGAGAGAAGTGAAGAGTTCATGGTGAGAGCTTACAGGGGTGGTGCTAAGAAGGCAACTCATAAGTCCACTTTACAATTTTGGAGAAGTTATCTCTCTGTCAAAGAGACCCTACCATCGAGGTAGTTGTTCACATTCCATGATATCATTTTGGTTTGATCATTAAATTTTTGTGAGTTTAAACAGCATTAAGGACAGGAGAGTGCACCCCTGTGGTACTATATGGTTTAACATAGTGGACATTATATCGTATAAGCAAGTGGTATGCAGAAGAACGCTGCCGTGGGTATATACCTTTTCTGAAGACGTGTTTTGAAAAAAAATAATTAGGGGATTTATCATTTATTGAACTTCTGTAATTTTGTTGCTTGTGGTTATACTAAAAGAACCCAGAACAAATTTCTTGAGTTCAGTCATCCGTGGTATTGTCCACAACTCTCTACATATGATACCATATGACCCAATATGATGCCAACTTAGCGCTTGGATGCAGAAAATAGTATGATCTCATGTGATACTTGGGCACCACTTTAAACATATTTTCTTCCGAAGAGAAATCAAGGTCTACTAGAGTTCATAAACCTCCCTATTAGAACATCAGGTCTTACCAGTGGAAGGCATAGCTTGAGGAAGTGGCTTGATCTAAATTTCCATTGCTGGACTAATTTGGGAAGAATGTACACGCAGTGATTTATTCTAAATGTCACTATTGTATCATAAGATCTGTTTATTCCTCACAAAATAAGTTTTTCTTTTTCTTTTATATATATATATATATATGAGAGATTAATTCTGAACTATTTGGTAAGTATGTATTCAAACACAATTGACGTTCTAAATAATCAACTATTTTGAAAGAGGTCACTATAAAGTCTGGTGAATACTTCAAATGGAGGTCCTTGTATATTGTGACATCCTGATGAGTCCTAGACAGAGAATTAATCTTCAAATCGGAAGATCTACAGAATCTGTTGTATAAATCAAATAAGGTTGGGTTAGAGACAAGCGGAAATGAGGTTTAGAATTGTTGCAATCCCATCTGAACAGTCTGCTTATCATGTCTAGCTTCTGATAACGTGGTATTGGGGAGAGTGCTATTTGAAAATTAGGAGTTAAAATAGCAAGGATGTGATGGGAGCATATTTCTAGTCTCAAGCCCCATGAGCCATCTCTAGAGTTTTATTACCTGTCGATCCTTGATGAGGATGCAATCTTGGTAAAGGGGGCAGCCTGTGACACCATTTTTAGTCTCACATTTGGGTGTATTCATTTGTAAAATTAAATCTTCTATTTGAGATTCTTTTATGCATCTTTCATCAGTTCTCGTGATTGATAACATTTCAGTAAGATCTCAGCAAAGGAAGATCACCATTTTTGCATAGTAAGCAGCAGGGAGAGTCATGCTCATAATCAAAAGGGTCATCTGAAAACTAGTGACAAAGTGAAGACATACTCTTATTAGGCACCTTGGGTTCATGAGAAGGTTAAATGCTACTGTTGGTATATGATTGTGTTAGTATGCAAGAAGACTATCTTCTTGACAATTACATGAACCAAGTAGATGCTTTTGATTTATACATACTGCCATTTGTTAATAAGTAAATGGATGATGTACTTGTTCCTAATATTTGCTATACTATCTATGACTTTTGTAGGAAAATCTTTGACGTCAATCCTTTGCCCCCTTCAGCATCTGCTTCTGGAGTTCCTGAAAAGAAAGGTCGTGTGAGCATCACTAATAAAGCATTCATCTCCTCTGTGTGTGTGTGTGTCTTGTTCTTGCAAAGTGTGTATAACCATTTATGTGAGAATGTACAGTAGGATCACTTAAATGTGGTGGGAAGGTCATGAAGCTTGATTACATTCTCTATATCAGTTCATTCAGCGCCTTAGGCAAGTGAAAAATTAGTACATTTGTCCAATTCAGTGTATGCCAATCTCTTAACGGCTACAGAGACTTAAAGAGAAGAAACTTAGCATGTTTGTCACACAACACTTCGTATGCTTGGATGTTCTACGGCTATAGAGACTTAAAAGACAAAAATTAGCATGTTCATCATGCGACCCTTATGCTCGAATATCCTTTATGTTTTCTGAAAGACAGTTGATCATTGATGTTAAGAAATAGCTAGGATCACTTAAATGTGGCAGGAAGGGAATGAAGCTTGATTACATTCTCTATATCAGTTCATTCAGTTCCTTAAGACATGAAGTGAAATTTTCAGGTATTCTCTTGAGTTTATTTCATGGATAAATTAGAATAAGATCTCTAATTTGTATGTTTTATAAACACACTTCAGTTATGGTTAAATTTCTCCTCCCCGCCCTCTGACGTAGGCATAATTAGATGAACCATGTAACTCTCCGTGTTTCTACTTCTCTTACCATATTATTATATTTTGACTATCATTCTATAATCAAAGTATTACTTGATCCTCCACAATGTAACAAATTGGTTCTAAACCTAGAGGCACTTTGTCCATATCAAGGCATGGTTCACACTTATTTGTACATTTTTTCCGTGTCTCTCCATAAGTTCAGAATGTTGACAACAAATATGGTGTGATTATGTGAGTTCTCTTTTATGCCCTAGCATTTTTGGGGTTCTGATGGATGTAAGGCGACTTCACCTGTATCCCAGCCACTTGTGAGTTTGCAATGAGTCCTAAATACCTAGTCATTTGTAGGGTTACAATGGATGGAAAGTGAGATCTTAAACTTGATGAAATATCTTAGTCAATGTTATTCAAGGTGGAGCACTCTATTGTGTTAGAAAATTCAAATCAAGGTGGAGATTTGTCTGAAAAATATGTATTATTTTTTTTATTTGCATTTGGTAAGTTGTTTGGTTGCCACTTTTTGCAAGTTTGGAAAAGTTTACAACTTGATTGGAACCTCGAGGATGATTTGCAACTTGATGACAATCTAAAGTTAGTCTGCTACTTCATTTCAATGTCAATATTTCCCACCTAAGTGATCAAGTTGACAATTTGAACTGGTGAAAGAATCACCCTGTGAATAGCCACCTTTTGCTCATTGTTATCCATGGGATTCAAAAGTAAAAAAATGTTAGTGGAAGGTAGAGAGAGTTCTCGCGTAATATGAGGAGTTGAGTGATCAAGGTAGACTCAGGAAATCATGAGAAATATTAAAGAAGTGTTAGGATAAACTTGTACATTCGTTGTCTACTCTTTTCTTTCCAGTATCTTGATTATGATTATTTTTTCGTATTCTATTTTACGCATCACAACAATTAGGAATTGAGAATCTATATCTTTAGATCAAAGAAGGGTCTAGAGGTAGGACGAAATTCATTACAAAGAAAATTTGTATATTAAGTGGGATCTATATTCCGTATATATTTTGGTTAGAGTGAACTACTCTCCATATGTTTTGGTTAAAGTGAAATTCATCCTCCTCGACCCGTGTGATACAAATATAGTTGGCTGTACCACATAACTTGGTGTCTCAATTGCTGTAACTGCTATTATCATATTTTCTCTGTCCTGTGTCAACCAAAAGTACCACTCAGTCTTTTCTGCAGGGTAACAATCTCTTATATGTTTTTTCATTTGGTGAAGGTCCGGTTAATACAACTTGGGACTCTAGAACTTCTGCAGAAGACATGGAAGAAATGTGGAATCATCCCAGCGTGAGCAAGGAGTGGAGCAAGTCAGGAGAGAAAAGAGGCCATGTGCGGTTTTCTCATGATACTGAAAAGAGACCATATCTTTCTCGGGTAGAACTGAGGGTAAGAATGCATGGTTAGTATACGTAGAACTGTAAAATCCAGTAAGAGTTGTCGGATGCTTCCTGTCCTGGAGATTATGCCATTTGACTTTGATGATCTTCAATTGTTAAAACTAGCTGTTTGTTTTTCAGCTTAAACTGCTTGCACCAATTAAACTTAACAAACTGTAAGATCGTTTCTAGTTATACCTTGATAAACTGGAAAGATGGAGAGCTACTTCGCAATCCACTATAATTGCAGCTTATAAGAATTTTACTTCTATTTTGAGTATTTTCATTTTGGGAACTTTTTATGCCCTGTTACATCTGTTGAAGGGTAAAAGGGTAAACATATTACTTTTGTTTGATGGAAACAGGTTCCTTAACCTGCATCATTACTAGAGTTGTTTGGATATCAATTTTCTGCAAGTTCTTAATTTCTAAATGATCTGAATTTTTCTGACATACCCATCATGTTGCAGGCAGTTGCAGAAGTAATTATTTCAAACTATTTCAGCACAAGAGGGCTGAAACCTGTAAGTGTTAGGTCCCTGGAGGACATCTCTTTTGAGCAAGAAGCTACTGAAGTGATTAAAGTTAACTAATAATACAGTATTATTTATCATAAAAGCTTTGCAGAGAATGAAGAGAGATATCTATGAATGTAAAATAGAGTTGTTAAGCTCCATTTTGGACAATTAAACAGGAAAATTATTGATGTAATCACCTTTATAACTCTAGAGAGATTTGTTGACAGAAAGAAGAGGGGTAGAGGATTTCAAGTTTCATGACACACCTGGTGATTTTAGTATATCGTATTGGTTAGTTTACAATCTAAAGGAATTATTTTTTCGACCATCTAAAGGGATTTGCCAGAAGAATGCTTGCGTTTTTTTCTCCTCTTCCACCACTTGGTAGAACGAGAAAACATAATGAGGATGTTTCCTTTTTATTGCAGACTGTCCTGTGTGCTATTGCTGAGATTGTGACCATGCGTTTTGTTGAGGGAATTGGACAGCGTACTGGGTTAATGGGAATTGACTATTCCACAGCACGCTGGCTTTACAAGTATGTGATCAATACCATCCTGTAACGAAATGTCATTTTGGTCTGGTTTGATCTGGTCTAGATTACTTTTTACTTTCCATTTTACTTTATTCTTTAGCAATTTGGTAACCTATGCTCACTTGGGTTAAGTTTCTCTAATATTAGACTTCCAAAATCTATTCTGAGAGTTGCTTAACTAATTTGACCAGTTGAAGTAAGAAAAGAAACG
Organism: Datura stramonium; assembly: GCA_018107945.1. Classification (NCBI taxonomy): domain Eukaryota; kingdom Viridiplantae; phylum Streptophyta; class Magnoliopsida; order Solanales; family Solanaceae; genus Datura; species Datura stramonium. Next base: position 211,608 of record JACEIK010001050.1, on the reverse strand, counting down.
TTACAGTAGGCCAATGAGATAAAATAATTTAAGTGCTCATGCATCCTCTGAACTTGTTGTTTAACATGTACACTAGGGACTTGGGCTACAAGGCTTACAGAGTGGAGTCAGTTGAGGATCTTAGAAAGCCATTTGTTTCCATGTACTTTGGTGCAGCCTATGTGGCTTGGCTATCAGAATACGAGGGAAGGTTGGTACTGATTAAATTGGAACTATGTGATACTACTACTATATGTATAAAATTGATTGATTGATTGATTGATTGATTTCTGTGCCAAATATTTACTGTTAGAGAAAGGAGTCTCCAGTTTGTTGTCCAGGCTTATCTTGCTGGACCCCAGAATGTGAACCTGCAGGAGACCGGTCCTATGTGGCTTAAGTTTGAGGAAGCACTGAGCCGTTATGAAGATTTAAAAAGGTAGGCGTCAGTTATATTTCTGATTGACAGACCAAATGGCCTTGAATTCTGATGAAGGTTTTGTATTTTCAGGGAAGCAGCAGGTAGTTGTAATATCTTGTGAGGTTGTGGTACCGACTACCAAGTCCAACTATTTCACCAAATCCTTGAATGGTTGCTCAACAATATATGTACATTCCATGCAGTCTTGCTTGTTCTTACAATTTTCCTTGTATGTATTTGTGTCATATTGCACCATTGTAAAATATAATTTTCATTTACTATTATGCTGAGAATATTCATGTAAACATAACGTTTTCACCCTGTAATGGAAAGGGGATTCAATTGAATTTCTTTTGTCCAAATATTATAACGTGCAAAATAGGATAGTATTTTTGGTTTTATAAAAGGTCGAGTGAAATCAGAAAAGGGGGTTTAAAATTTGGTTTGAAGTCGTCGGTTGAAATTTTCAGTGTGATATTTTATTATTTTTCGCAATTCTCTCTGCATAAATTAATGGCTCCGGAAGAATGGATATGAAGTACGAACTACTCCAAAATAATAACATGAAGGACAAGGGACTGCGGCATAGCAAAAGGTGGATCTAAGAATTTAAAATCAGTCCAAGTGGGAATTGGGAATGGAGCTAATTAATGAATGATGAGTAAAAATAAAGTAAGATGCACGAATTTCGGTGATCAAATTGCCCCCCAAAAAATAAATTTATACTAAATGACTATAATTTTTTGTGGTCAAATTGATAATTTTTTTTTTTACTATTTTGATGGTTTAAACACCTTGTGCAAGTAACCCATTTTATATGTCACGATGTCGACAGAAATGCAGTTAATTTTTGTATCATTTCAAAATTATGATAATTTATTCTCGTCTACCAACTTTTTGTGATAAAAAAGGAGACTTAAGGAGGAGGGGAAAGAGAAAAGAAAGAATTTGACAGAGAAGTGAAAGAAATAAGTTGGGCAAACAAAAGAAGCTTAGGGGTTTGAGGATAATTTGGAGTGAAAAAAGACAAAAGCCGTCACTCTGTATTGTCTTTCTCTTTCTGGTAGATAGAGAAAGAGACGGGAATGAAAGGTGAAGGAAGAGATGAATATACTACTCCCTACTCCCTACTCCCTACTCCCTACTCCCTAGTCTGGTCAGTACATATTCAAATGTCAAAATGGCGGTTTTATCTGCCCTATTTCCTTTGTCCTTCTTATTCTTATGGCTTCTCCGCTGATTTTACCAGCTATTCATTGTTTTCCCATTCAACATTTTGTTTTTAAAATTATTATTTAGATTTTATACAACAGATGATGAGTTTTCCGCTCTTAGGTTTCAGGAACGCAGTGAAATGCAAGACCGCCTAATTATATCCTTCAACTTTAATTCAGCTTCAAATGTAGGAACAAAGGTTTGTCTCCATGGCGAAGCTTCAACTTTCTGCCACTTTTTGTTCACCTCAAATCTATGCATTTTAGAGTTTGCTTTGGAACCATAGATCTCGGCTAGTCAGTTGGCACTGACTTTATTTCGCCCTGAAGCTAAGAGCGGATAGGACAAAGTCTTCCTTGATATGCTAAACTTTGATAGGAAGGTAATAGGAGAGCTAGGTTTGGAGAATAGGTAGATATGAATACATCTTGAATACTAAAAACACAATGACAACTTCTTCAAGACAGAGGCTTGGTTGCCAACGTCAACTATACTCTTGAATGCCTTGAGATTAGCACTTACGACCTCCAGTCTTCTGGGGCAGAGGTCACTTGATACAGTGTAGTTCCACTAAAGTTGAAAAGAAAAATACGGTGAAGATAGATAATCTGGAATTTTGAGCAAGAAACTTCTGCACTAAGATTTCTTGCGTGGCTTTCTTTTAGGACTTGTGTCTTCTTCAGAGCTTCAAACTTATTGTTCACTGCAATGTGAATATGAATTAAAGGGCATGGGCTATGTGTAGGAATTGAATGTCATAGCCTTGGATTATTTCAGGAAGTAAATTAGAAAAACTGAAAAGGCTGATGGATGTAAAGCTCAAGCTAGAGGGGGAATATCTGTATGATATAAGTTATTGTTGAATATCACTGAAGAAGCCTATGTAAGAATAGTCCACTTCTTCTTAACTTTCAGAAGTTTGTAGTGTGTTAATAATTTGTTTGATATCTTTTTAATTTTCTGCACTGTTAATAAGTCGAAATCTCCTCATATACAATTCTTTTCTCCTTTTGTGCAGCATTAATGGTTTAAGAAGTGTACTTGGAGGGTTTCTGGCTTGAAAGAGAAGTCCCCTTTCGTGAAATAATTGAAAATTTGAATCTTGTTATCGCAATGTCATGTCAGTAGCTAGTAATGTGCCTCCTATTGTCCATCACTTCCAGTGCATATGTATTGGGAAACTTTGGATAAACCTGTTCTAAGCAAAGTGTTTGATATTTGCATTTAGGTTCGTGCTGCTCCTTTATAGGCTTAGCTAAGTAGTTTGTCATCTGCATCTGTTACCATTGAGTTGAAGTTATAGGGGCTGTGGTCTAATTTGCTATGGATCAATCAAATGATGAGAACTGTATTCAGTTCGCTTCCGCTGAACATCCAAATGCAGAATTTCGACCTGAACCTCAGGTTTTTGCATTGGACCCTCCTGATCATCCACATCATAATTTAAAGGCTCCAAAGGATAATTGTTCCGAGGCTAAGCCTGTGCTTAATTTCTCTCTACAAACAGGAGAAGAGTTTGTACTTGAGTTCATGCGTGATCGTGTTAATCCCGGGAAAAATTATGTTCCCAGTACTTCAGGCGATCCTAGTTTTCCGCAAGGTTACTTGGAGCTAAAGGGCATCTTAGGCATAAGTCATACTGGATGTGAAAATGGTTCAGAGACTTCCATGCTAGCAATGGTTGAAAAAGGTCCAAAAGAGTTTGAGAAACAGAACTCTTCCTTACATGATGGCAAAAATTACAATGGGTCAGCGCAACAAATATCATCAGATTACAATAGTTTTGGCTCTCTCATGTATACCTCATCTGGAACATGTGATGATTCAGTGGAAACGCTTAAGGCAATGTGTAGCTTTGGTGGTAAGATATTACCTCGGCCTAGTGATGGGAAGCTCAGGTATGTTGGTGGTGAAACACGGGTTATCCGCATCAGGAAGGATATTACATGGAAAGTATTATGGCAGAAAGTTCTTGCAATATATGATCTAACTCATATTGTAAAATATCAACTTCCTGGAGAGGACTTTGATGCTTTGGTTACTGTGTCCTGCGACGAGGATTTGCAGAATATGTTGGAGGAATGCAATGTCCTAGAAGATGGAGATACTTCAAGAAAGCTTAGGATTTTCCTGTTTTCCATCTCTGACTTGGATGATGCACATTCTAGTTTAACGAATTCGGATGCAGATTCTGAATTTCAGTATGTAGTGGCCATCAATGGCTTGGAAATGGGATCAAGAAATAGCTCAACTTTGCATTATCTAGGTTCTTCTGTGAACAACTTAGCCGAATTGGATGAGAATAACATTGAGGACTCGAGTAGATCTGTTATGGGTTTTGTTGGTGTGAGTAACTTACCTTCAGCTGGTTTTGATAACTCATCATTGATTGCTAAATCTGCTCAGGCTAATGTCCCTAGCCTCTCCAGTGCTTATGACATTGATTTACGCGTTCATTATGGCCCGATGGAAACTTGTGATAACAGTAGGCAGCAGCAGTTCCAATTTGGTTTCAACTCTAATTCTCATTTCAAAAATGATATTGAAGGTCAAGGTTCCCATACACAAGAAAAACAATATGGACCTGATATGTATAATAAAGCTTTTGTTCCTGAGTCTGTCACTTCAGTGGTTGATTCAACAGATTTAAGCTTCTTTGATCCTGCTCCACCAACTCAGAGGGGTTTCTGTTCTATGCAAATTCCAAGAGGGCAGGTAGAGTTGCTCAACAGGTTATCGAAGTCGGATGATTCACACAATTCACAGTTTCTTGCAACTAATTCACGTACAGATTTTGCACAGACAGATATTCTTAAAGAATCCATTGACAAAATGCAAAATCGGAACATGAATGAGCAGCTTGTTTCTACTGAAAAGTCATTATGCTGTGGTCCTCAAACTGCAGCACATGATCTTGGAGTGCCTCAGAATTTGAAGCAGGTTATTCCAAATGCTGCAAATATGAAAAATGCTGTGCATGTGGATCAGGTTCCCGTAGCTAATCAGCAAACCATATGCACGGATAATAAGTATACAAACTTCTTAGTCAAGCGGATGGAGGATAGAGGATCAAGGCCAAACCCACTGGCCCAGGTGGATGCTGAGAACCTCCATGAAGATGTAGGGGATATTCATCTTAAAATTCATCAGGGTGATTGGGATGGCAGTAACTCTCACGAGCAACCGCAACCTTCAGATTGGACGGGAAATTACAAAGAGTGTGTTTTTCAAGGAGAACCGTCAGTTGTGTTACCCAGGTCTGAGCAAGGAGATATCTTGATTGATATTAATGACCGGTTCCCTCGTGATATCCTATCTGATATATTTGCAAAAGCTATACTTTCTAATAGTTCATCCAATGTTTCTCCAGTGCAGCAAGATGGAGCTGGTATGAGTTTAAACATGCAAAATGAGGAACCAAAGCACTGGTCATTTTTTCAAAAATTGGCAGGGGATGAATTTGTTAGGAAAGATATTTCGCTAATTGACCAAGATCACATTGCATTCTCACCTGGTCTCCGAAAAGTTGATGAAGAGACTCCTTCAACAATCAACTTAGATCCGCAAAGAAATAGTGTTGAGGATGGTCCCAAAGAGCTTCCTCATGCACTCGGCGATGTTGATAGTCAACTTCAATTAGGGTTTGGTGCAACCCAAACAGAAGTTTGCGAGGACATGCATGATGATGATATGATGGATAAATCTAGGGCGTTAGACATCGATTCTGAGGTGCGTTTCTCTGCCAATATATGATTTAATAGAGCTTGTCTTAGTTTATATTGTTTTCCTAAGAATTCTTTGATCCCTTGTGCTCTTAGGATGGCTTTAAAAATGTTGGACTGCCGCTAGGTCGTACACTTGCGGAAATTGACATTAACTCTCTGCAGGTAATCTTTCAAATTGTGCATTCTTGAATCTAAAGATGAGTGAGGCACTTAAGGAATGCCTATTTTATGCAGCTCTTGCAACCTGTAGGGTGATTATTGTGATGAAAATTACTAACAGTAGAAGGTTTGGCTCTAATTTCTTGTGCACCAGTCTGTTGTAATTGAAGTGTTGGTAAATTATGGATTTAGGAAATGAAATAGATATGTTCCTGGAGTAAAAAGGCTGGGAGATGAAAGCATTTTTGTGTGCTCGTTAAGGGAGGAGAGGCAGGGGCAACTTACCTTTCCGTTCATTTGCATGCAAGAAGGTGCAGTTTAGGAAGGAAATAGATACTGTTATTGAAATTAAAAGGCTGAGAAAGGAAATGAGTTTAGGTAATCTGATGGGAGGAAAGGCACGGGACATAATGGACTTTCCACTGGAGAGAAGTAATGTCTAACGACGAATATTCTGTACATTTGCTAGGAAGAAAGTTTGGGTAGTCTGCAGCTGGAAGCTTTTCATGTGGTAGAGGAGAAGTTTTCAAATTCATTGAATGTTCATTCCTTTCCTGTTGCTCGGATACTATATTTACACCATTCTCTGAGATATCGCTTTACCAACCCTCTTATTTCCTGCTGTCAAAAGTACCCCTATAAACTGGCTAGAAGAGTGGGTGTAGGATCTGCTATACTTGCTGTCAATTCATTTCCATGAACTCTTTGCTTAAGAAGCCAAAGCTTCTCCTAGGTTTCATTATTTGTAC
>JACEIK010001050.1:180806-205329 GCA_018107945.1 Datura stramonium | reverse complement strand
AAAGGATTTCTAAGTAAACCTCATTTCACGTGGATTACTTGCAGATTATTAAGAATGAAGACCTTGAGGAACTGAAAGAACTTGGTTCAGGCACATTTGGCACAGTGTATCATGGAAAATGGAGAGGAACAGATGTTGCCATTAAGCGGATAAAGAAGAGTTGCTTCACTGGGCAATTATCGGAACTAGAGAGATTGGTAACCTTTCTTAACTACTACTGATCCAAGCTGTTCTCCCCCTCTTTCTCTTCATATCTTTGTCTAATGCCTAAATGTTAAACTCTATTAGATCAGCTACTTATATCTTTCCACTTTCCAGGCCATAGAGTTCTGGAGAGAAGCTGAGATTTTGTCAAAGCTTCACCACCCAAATGTTGTGGCATTTTATGGTGTGGTGCAAGATGGACCAGGGGGTACACTAGCTACTGTGGCAGAGTACATGGCTGATGGTTCGCTAAGACATGTTTTGATCCGCAAAGATAGGTAGAACCCCATTACTATTAGCTTTCAGATGTTTTCCACTCCTATTTTGAGCTTTGTTCCCCTGTTTGATATTATATTCACCTTTTACAGGCATCTTGATCGCCGTAAACGACTCATAATAGCAATGGATGCGGCATTTGGTATGGAGTACTTGCATTCTAAGAATATTGTGCATTTTGATCTGAAATGTGACAATTTGCTGGTGAATTTGAAAGATCCATCACGACCAATCTGCAAGGTCTGATCATGATATTATTGGTGTTTGATTACGTGTTCTTAACTTTATTTTTTTGTTTTCTAATGATATTGCATGTAATTTGAGTTACCTATCCCAAAACAAATGTTCAAGTTAAGGTTTACTAATAAACTATCTGCCAGCAATTTTAAAATCAATATCTGATTTTGTTGTGATGGACTTGTTAGGTAGGTGATTTTGGTTTGTCAAAGATAAAGCAAAACACCTTGGTTTCTGGTGGTGTGAGAGGAACGCTACCATGGATGGCTCCAGAGTTGCTAAATGGTAGCAGCAGCAAAGTTTCTGAAAAGGTAAGATGCCAACCTCATGTTTCTCTGTTTATCTCACTTAGGAAACTGAGAATTTCAAGTCTGGCTGGTATGAACCAGACATTTTTTGTTTTCATCTTTAACTTATACTCCCTCTGTCCCAATTTATATGACATACTTTCCCTTTTAGTCTATTCGACACCTTTCTGTATTTAGAAACTATTTAATTTTAAAATTCAATTTTACCCTTAATGAGATGATTTATATCCGCACAAATGTCTAAGGCCCTTTTTAAGACCACAAGTTCCAAAAGTCCGCACTTTGTGCTGTCATAAGACATCTTTAAATTTTGTAAATACAATAGAGATAGAAGAGATAAAAGTTTTAAGCACAAGAATAGAAAAGATACTTTGACATTGAGAATTATGTTACTATGATACCATGAATCAACTGAAGAAGTAGATATTAAAGCACCATATGTAGCCATAAAAGATATCTTAGCACTTCATGGTAATGCATTTGCTTCAAATGCAAGAGCAACTGAAACAATTTTCAAGCCCCCGATTGTCCAATGAGTTCAATCTTAATGGTAAATAGAAATCATGATTGCATGTTTCTTTGGGTATTTTAACTAAAGAATGACATACATTCACTGAAATGATCGACATTAATTTGCATGGACTATGGATTGTTTCTAAGCATTTTCATAGCACAAAAAAAAAAAAAAAGAAGCAATCTCTGCTTAGGATAACACCAGCTTTCAAGCAGCTATCTTCATCGGCTAAAGTATCAATCTGGAATGATATATTGCATTTTCTGCCGTTGGTATCCATCTATAAACATGTTCGTTTCAGTTTGATGCCTACTCCATACAACAAATAGATCTCCATGTCATAAGTATTTGGTAACCTGCAGATAAATCAAATCAAAACAAAATGCAACTAAGAACCCAGTCTCCTCATGGACTTTCCAATTTGATTAAACTCTCGGATAACTCCGAAATGGGAAAGAAAAACATAAGAGAACTTAAGAGAAGAGAGTCTAAATAACAGTTCATACAATTCCCATGAACTGCAAGAAAACAAAATTATCTAAAAGGGCTTGTGATTTTAACTGTTTCCGGTTAAAAATAACATCTAAGCCAGCAAGAAAAGGCATTACCAGTTTTTAAGAACTTTAAGCTCAACAAAGACATAAATATGTAGTAGCTGAAGAATACAGGACGGTGGCACACAGTCACAGTTAACCTGCCCCCTCAAGCTGCCAGAGAAGGAGACCTATTGTCAGTGAAATACCTGCCTTTTTTAGCTTTTTAGTTTTCTCAAATATAACATTCATAGAATTTTAGAGAACATAAGATACATGAGATGTGCTTTTTTTTCGAGGAAGGTAATGTATTTTATCAATGTACAACACTAATATTCTTTTCTTTTTTTTTTTTAAACTGGTAACTTTAATATACAACACTAATATAGTGCTAGATTACAAAAGATATGCACAGTAGCAAAAACCTCCCTTATCTGTAGGTGGTGCAAGAACATTTTTTCTTTTTTCTTTTTTTAAAGATACTGGCCTAATGCAGCTTGATATGCAAATACATTATCAATTATAAAATTGGAGGAAATCAGAGAATGGGCAAAATAATCAACCTCAATAATCTCTTTGGAAAATGTTAATTAATTTATTTAAGAACATAAGAAACATTAGATAGTGAATTCCACAGTAAACTTTGAATTCCTTTGTTAGAAAGGTCAGATGGTACTCAAGGAGACTATTGTTGCCTCCAACCCCGCTCTATTCTAGCGAGAAGAAAGAGAAACAAATAATGATCTAACAATACTGGAGATTCTTGTCCAAGTGAAAGCTAATGATATTTCTTTACTACAGAAGGATAGAGCTTTACTGCCTAAAAGTGTTTATTCTTTCTTCAAATTGGAAACAGTTTTAGATTTTGTGTTTATTTTTAAAGGAAGATAGTCAAGATGTAACTCTAAAGGCAAATTTAGTTTTGATTCTTGAACTTCAACCTATATAGTTAAAGACCTCTTTTTCATCTTATCTGAAAGGATTCAAATAACAACTACATAATAGGACACCAAAAAGCAAAAATCAGAGGTCTGTCTTTGTTTCCAATAGATTTGACTGATATTTGTGGTCTGAATTTTCAGTTTAACTATAATAATAGTTCATCTACTAAAAGCGAGAAAGGTTTATTACCTCAATCAGTAAAGTGAGAAAGACAGACGAACTTCATAAGATTTTTTGTCCCTATATTTTCATAGTTTTTTGAAAAAAATTGAATTTCCCTCAAAATTGCAAGTGAAGTATTATTAACATCTGCACAAGTACAAGACAGGACGTAAATCTACCCAAAGGCCTAAAACTAAATGAATCCACCATTAAGCTTTCAAAAATAGATTTGAACAAATTAGGACGTCAAATTTCCTGTTAAACTCCTCATTTGTTCATTCCCATCAACCATCTCTTGTTTCTTTTGCCTTATCCTAAAGTTTGGCATGCATAGACTTCTTGTCCCCCACAAAAAAGGACTTATTCGAAACAGACAAAGTCTATCAATAGGTTAGGCAAGATCTCTTAAACTTGTTTTGCCGAATAGTTTCCACAAAATTACATGTCCATTCACATATCAAGTGCAAGAATAACACAAAACCCACAACTCTATGATTACTCATGCAAAAATCGCAACTCTTTGCATCTCCTTGTTTTATACTTCCTTCTACCTCCAAAATTTTTACAACAATATTTAACTTCTAAGGTTCTCAAACCATAAGTTGATACCGATCAATATATATAGTCAACAAAAGATCACATCAAAATTTCAGTTAAAATGTAATAGAAGTCCACATACTAAAGTAAGAGGTTTATTGAAAGAAATTACCATCTAAGTAAAAATATGAAGGGTAGAGGAATTTCATAAGATTTTTGTCCTGTTGTATAGACTTCTTATGCAAAGAAAAAAAGGACTTGCCCGAAACCAACAGAATTTTCTAATAAATTGGAAAGATCTCTTAAACTGAAAGGACTTTCCTGAAACCGACAGAATTTTCCAATAAATTGGAAAGATCTCTTAAACTTGTTTTCTCGAGAAATAATGGCCGCTAAATTACATGCCCATTTAAGTTAAAAGTGAAAAGAAAAAAGCAAAGATAGAACTCCTTGAGTACTCACATAGTTTACTGATATCAACAGTTAGATCCCTTCATGACTTGCCTCAAAACTACCATTAGCCCTTTTTTTTGCATCTTCTTATTTTATACTTTTTTCTGCGTCCAAAGAATCTACAATAATGGTTTAACTTTTACAATTCTCAAATCATAAGTTGATGTCGAGCATAAAACATAGATAATTGTGAAAAGAAACTCATTATTTACCATATAGAAAAACTTCATAGTCAAAAATTAAAATTCACGGGAGAAAGATCCTAAGTTTCCCGTGAGCATCCATGATAATTTCTTGTAAACTCTACTAATAAATTCAAATGACAGGGAAAATAATATGCTAGAACTATAAGATAACCCAGAATGAATATATATCCCCGTTCAAAGAATTAAACATCTAATGGAGCATCAGCTAAATCCAATGTGTTAGTTTTTTATATTGAATAATAATATAGCCTGCAATTATATCAATTAACAAAGAATATTTACAGAAAATGTTAAAGGCAATAACAGTTTGTCTTGCTTTAAGCATGGAAGTCATTTCCTCCTTAATTGCTCGTAAAGTAACTGCACCTTGCCCCATTTCAATCTTTTTGGACTTGATAGTATCATGGGAAGTTGCAACAGTCTTTTCGGATGTTATCTTCCAGTTTGATAGATAATTACAATAGTTAGAGCGTTGGGGGTTTGCATCTATACTGTCTTAATTTAGGTACTTATCTGCTTATGGGAACTTTGAACGATCTTCTTTTCTCTTGACTATTCAACAGGTTGACGTGTTTTCTTTTGGTATTGTCCTGTGGGAGATTCTCACTGGAGAGGAACCTTATGCCAACATGCATTATGGTGCTATTATTGGTCAGTTCTTTACTTTTCCATGAATGAAGTTTTAGCTGGTGTCAAATGGCGTGTTATGAGCTAGGATAGATCTTGAACAATTTTGTAAGCATGGAAGCTACTTTTCTTTTTGGTTGCAAATCAGATGCTAAGTAGGAAGCTGGATTTTGACTATTATGAGCTAGGTTTTTGTGTCTTGAGCCAATTTGTATATCCATTAGTCATCTCTCCGGCAGCCATTTATGCATAAGCTCCTCTCTAGCAATTGTTTAGGAGTCCCCTTTAGTGATCGTTCTAGTGCTACTATGTCTCCGGCAAGCAGCGCTAGTTTCACCCTACTCTAAACATTGAATGTCTTGTTGTTCTGCCAATTCAAGTTGTGCTGATAATGTCGGGTAGATCAGTGTTATCAAAAGCAAAAAAAGCTCTAAGGTCTATTGGGGCTTTAAACGCTAATAAAGTGTGGGTTATAATGGAAAAAGGCGCAAAGGGATAAAAATATAAACATATATGTTTTGTCCAAAACTAATAATTATAAATATGAATGACAAATATTTGAACAAAGAAGTTGAAAAAAAGTTATGATAAAGTGAAATATGAATTGTTTAGTTTCTCCTCTTCAGAAGAGGCTAATTGGCAAGGGAAAGTATATCTTAAAACCTTGATGACAACACAGAAGTGCATGTTAGGCGAGGCGAATTGTTCAACACGTTTCGAGCCTCGCTTCATGGCTTAAGCGTGCCTTTGATAACACTGGGGTAGATTTGCAAAATCATATATCCTTCTCATGATTAAGAATTCCTTTCGGTATATAGTGCAAGAAACATTATGCAGTTACCAACGACTTTCTCGAGGAAAAAATTTTGAACACTGTTTTTTAAAAATGATTGTGCATTATTCCAACAAGATTTTGGTGTCAACTTTTATGTCTCAACATAAGCAAACTCAAGTTGGTTTCTGACTTTGAATTTGAGGAGGCCTACAATATCAGGAGAATACATGTCTAGATTCATACCTGTTTTGCACCAAAGGATATGCCCCAGTGGTCAATGAAGTGGTTGAGAGTCATGAGGTCTTAGGTTCAAACCCCAGCAGAGAGAAAAAATGTATTAGGTGATTTCTTCCCATCTGTCCTAGCCTTAGTGGACAGAGTTATTTGGTACCTGTTGGTGGGAGTTGACAGGTATCCTGTGGTATTAGTCGAGGTGCACGAAAGTTGGCGGGGACACCACGATTATCAAAAAACTAAAATAAAGTTCATACCTGTTTAGATTCATTTTACTAAATAAGGAAAAATCTTATAGAATAGAAGTTAGCATCTTGGAAAAGGCAATACTCTTCATTTGGTGGGAGATTAACTTTAACAAATAATGTATTGGATGGTATTCAAACATATTGTTACATTCTAATTCCAGTTCCAACAAAGGTGGAGCAGAAATAAAACATGTTGATGATTTCTTATGGGAAAGAAATTCTGGAAGGGGGAAAATACATTTAGTTAAACGGTCCACTATTATGAAGATGAAGAGAGGGGAATGGGAGTAAAGTATCTAAGACTTCACAGTAAAAGCTTATTGTATATGTGGCTTTGGAGATTTAATGATGATACTAATGATTAATGGAAGGAAGTGATGATCTCAAATTATGTAAAGGATGGAAACTTTTGTTCCAATCCAGTGATGGCTCCTAATGGTGTTGCAGTGTGGAAGCAAATAAGAGGGTTATGGAAAGAGTTTAATGAAAATACTTAATTAGAAGTGGGCAATGGAGAAAAGATTAAACTGTTGAGTGAAAAATGGTTTGAGGATATGACTTAAAAAGATCTTTTTCCAGAATTCTTCTCTCGTTAACACAAGGATTGCAGGATTGGTGATTGCTCTTCTGAAAATTGACGGAACTTGCAGTTTAGGAGACAGCCTAATGATTGGGAGATTGAAGGTGTTAACCTTCTGCTGCAAAAATTGACTTCAGTGGTGATTGCTGAGGATAGGGAGGACCCATACACTGGACAACCAGTAAAGATGGGAAGTTCTCTGTTAAATCCTGTTATAAATAGCTTCCTTGTTTATTGGTCAAAACGGATTCGGAATTATTTTTCATTCCAACACATAACTTGTATCCATGCGCTTCATATTCTCCCAGAGTTTGCTCCTAGGAATATAGTCATGCCTGCCCCCGAAATGTTGCAAGCTCAAGGATACAAAGCAGATGAACAATGGCCTGCTATGATGACTTGTGCGACTAAAGTCCGTCCGAAATTAGCATGTTTGTATGTGTTGCAGCACATGATTCTTGCCATGTTGCTTGCTTGACTCAAGAGAAGCTACAAAGACTTTGAATCAACCAGGAAGCTTTTCATGCATTACAGTCAAATTTTGGCAAATCTGGGACCCTTTGTTCTTAAATTTATTTGGTTTTCACTCGGTGATTCTTGAGGACCCAAAACAATTGCTTAAGTGCTGGCAGCATCCGAGGTTTACCATATGGCAAAGGCAAAGCTGGTAGTCAATACCATTATGCATAATCTTGTTTGCAACTTATGTCCTGGTTTAAACCTTTTTTATAAGATGTTGACCCTTAGTGCTATTCTCCACTTCTGTTTGTCTGTCAATTTGCTATTTTGATCAGGCTAGTCACTTTGATACATTCTTCCTTATGCCTAACCTTGTTTGCAACTTATGTCTCTGTTTGAACCTTTTGTATAATGTTGATCCCAAGTGCTATTCAACAGTTTTATTCTTTTCTTGGTCTGCTATTTTGATCAGGCTAGTCATTCTTATAAATTCCTCCTCGTATACAGGAGGTATTGTGAACAATACTCTGAGGCCAACAATTCCTAGCTACTGCGATCCAGAATGGAGGTGCTTGATGGAGCAATGTTGGGCCCCAAATCCTGCATCACGGCCCTCTTTTACAGAAATTGCTAGTCGATTACGGTTATTGTCGTCTGCTTCCCAGAACAAAACAACCGGTCACAAGGCATCTAAATAATTGTTGTCTACCTGTTGATGTGGTAAATTAGCTCAGTTTGTTGAAACAGCAAGCATTATGCTCAGGAATTTATATAAACAATTACTTTAGATATGAGTATTACACTTTTTGTATCAGGGAGAGCTACTTATATTTGTGTATCCTGTTCGGGGAAAGCAAGAAACAAATCTTTTATCATTTACAATTCTCCTTTGGCATGCTAATCATTATGCATTTCACAGTTGAAAAATTCATTGCCCTTGGCATTCAATTCTGTTCTGCCTTTTGACCTGCAGCGTCTCTGTGAGTTTTGCACCTGTCCTTGAGATTTACATGAAGTACCATGACAAGCGAAGAAATAATCCTCCTTTTTGGAGTTCAGTAATCTTCTGCTACTGAGGAAGGAATTAGTTTATTTATTGCAACATTCCTTACCTGGAGGTCTATTATTATCAGAAAGCATCTTCTTTTAAGTTTGGTGCCATAAGTTTTTAGCTTTCCTGTGCTTTCAGCTAAATAGGGATTCCGCACCGGATTTCACATCTTCTAAGTTGGGTATCAAAAAGTGAATCTATTGAAACTCACAATACAAGTGGATGTTATGGAAATATAGAGAGCCCTAACACTTTAAAGCAAGCATCTGCTGATGCTCCAGTGGAGTAATCATCAATCACTAGGAACCTCCCTTGTCAATTAGTATTATTTTCTTAATGGGGTGACTCAATAGCAAGATTTGTCCATCAGTATCTCAGGAGGATGCAACATTTTGGACTTCCCAAGCAGATGCAAACATTATTGACCTTCCTTTCCATCCCAGCAGAAGGCAGTCCTTGTCACTGGCTAGAGTATAACCATTGGAACAATAGATTGAAAGCATCATCCGAGACTGGCTCATACACTTCAGTCCTACTACCTGAAAACTGGTACGTCCAAGTTGCTGCGCCATTGGTCTGCCCTTTCATGCCTCTCGATTCTATCCGATCCTTCTTAGACCACAATGTTCCGAATCTCCTCTGCAGAATGACACTTCTCTATCTTAATTCTTGTGGCAGAGTAACGTGGGAGACTAGCCTCAAGCGAATCAAAAATGGCAGAATAACAGTGAAGTGATTACAAGAATCTTCTCAGAAAGAAATGGCCATTGTGGTCGGCATCCTGTTCCACCACAGAAAGCAGAGCAGGGCCTAATTTTTTTGATGGCTTGAAGAATGGTGTTCAGAGATCCTCTGCTCTCTTTCGCGTACTTGTGCAACTGCTTGATGCTATTCACAGTTAAAGCCTCCCCTTCTCTTACATCAAACCTCTCACTGGTGAAGAGCGACGCTGTTACTGGCTCCTTGATCACCTGGAACTCTAGGCGAATGCCCGAACAAGGAGCAGCAACCTCCTCCATAAGGCTCTTCAATCCTACTTCAAGCTCCAAAAGATCCCGAGGATCTTCAACAATGCCCGTGAGAAGGGTCTGCTTGCTTAGTTAATGTTCTAATTAAGGAAGGCCATTGAAGAATATGGAGCATGCCAAGATCAATGATGTGCAAACATTCCCTCCCTCTAGAAGCATGGCAGATAGCATCATTTGCAGCCATGAAACCAAAAGCCATATACGGAGTGGTTTGGTGCAGCCAATGATAAGCTTCTTATTTCTCTGCTCTAGAAGCTGCTAATTGGTCCAAAATTAATGTTGCAATTGCATTATTATTTCTACACTGAAGAAGCGTTAGTCTGGATTGAAGTCCCGAAGCAAAGAAATAGGAGACCCTTTGGAGGGAGTCACCAAAAGGGGTGACAGCATGCCAGATTTGAGTAAGCAATGAATTAGAAAGTCGAGTGTCCCTACAGGCTACGACCCACGGCCTCAGCACAAGCCAAAAGCAAATGGACAAGCTGAAGCCCCTGATCCACCACGCGGTCATGCTTAATTGTGGCCTTCTCTTCTTCGTCTTATTCACTAGGCATTTCAGGCCGCTCTGTTCCAACAAGCCTCCTGTGCAGAATACCTTGGTTCTTCATCGGTCAGCATGGATTGATCTTCGTAAGAATCATTGGTGTATCATTGATGTGAAGTCTCCAAGCTCTTCATTATAATTATTCATATGCATGACAATCCATGTTGAAGAAACTATCAACAAATTCTTGCTCCTCCTGGGGAGAGGCTGAATGATCAGTTGTTGGGTCAGAACAAAATTGTCGAATGGCAAAATTATGGTTGTAACTCTGATCATAGGAGAGCACCCAATCCGACTTCATTGCTTTGTGCAGAGCAGCAAAAAATAATTTATGTGCAGGTACGTAATAAAAGTTAAGATGGAGCAGTTGGACGAGGCAAAACTTGGGGGGCCGAGAGAATTTACAATATTTGAGGAAAACTATTTATTCTTTTTAATTTTAACTCATGATCAAAAGTTTCTCTGGATTATTGTTTTCCCTTTCTATGTCCTGGTTGGCAATTGTTATGATTTTCTATTTAAACCAACAATAATTCAAGGAAAAGGATTCCCCAACGTAATTAACAACATAAAGTATGGTTGGAGGTTAAAGCCGAAGAAGACATTGAGAAGTGGAGTCATGATCCTATATTTATCATGACAAAACAAGTTTATATTGGACGTTTAGATGTAAGTCCAAGATTATGTTAGTTTCATTTCATTTTAATGGTTAGATACGCTAATAATAGTTATTTTAAAACTCAAGAGATAATTGATCATATATTTTTAATTTTATCTTTAGTACTTAAAGTTATTCTAAAATGTGAAAAAAATTATTATTGTATATTTTCAAAAAATTAATAGGGTTATATTAGTTAAATTATCATCCCTATTAATTTGGAGTACTATTCTACTTTTATTTTATTTATTTTGTTAAATAAGTGAGGAGAAAATATTATTAGTGTTATTAAATAAAAAATACATATAAAAATTGCCAAAGAATTGATTACTACACCGGAAGGGATTATTTTAAAGAAAAATTTTCATAAATAGCACTATGTAACAAAATAATTACAAAAAGTAGCGGTATATATCAAATTTACATTTATTAGCAATTTTTTTATTGTTTTGATACCGTTTTTCTATAAGGACTGAGATTGTATCAAAGTATCAAACCCTTAAATAACTCCTTATTGTAAGCTGATTGTTACATAATAACGCACTCTGAAAAGTAAGTCTTTTCTTATTATACGATATCTTCGCCATGGATGATAGAATTCCTCCCGGAAGCGAAGGCAGGAGAAAAGCCTATTGATTCACCAGTTTGCTAACCTACTTGTCGGCTAACCGCACTCTGTAACCAAAATAGGATTCATTCCTCCGGCCCAGAATACGACTAATCCATGAGCCCCTAGTAGTTTACCAGATAAATTGATAAGAGTGCAACTAATTCCCTATTTTACTGAAAAAATTAATATACTAATAACAAATTGGTACAGTGTATACACACAAAACAATATATTGGTACATAACAATTCTGGATTATCAAAAATCTAATACTGATACATATATCAATTCCGTCATTAATACACAAAGACAAGAAAAAGCTTGAAAAAATCGCAGTGTATCAATTCTTCTTCCTTGAATCTCCTCTCAGAATGTATGACAACAGCAACTGCACTTGTACCAAGTAGTTGTTCTTGAGTTAAAAGACACAGATCAAATTATGGACAATATTGTGTAGATTGTTCATTAGATGATGTACCTCGGGTTAGCCTTCTAGGGGATGATTTATCCACCATTTTTAAGCAAAATTATATCTTGATAAAAATTCTAAAATTTAAAGATATTGAAAAAGTTGATAGTATATGAAATATGAAGTAAAACTCGTAAAAACTTATACAAGAATCACAAAATAGTGGAGAGAAAAATCGAATGAAGATCGTGAAAGTGAAACACAGAGGAAATATTGATACGGCTAATGAGATTGGAAAAAAAAATATTTAAAATTTGATACATGGTAACTTACTGTAAAAAACTATTTGTGTAATTATTTTATTATTTTATAATATTTAAAAGCATTATTATATATTATAAATATACATTAACATTTGCCAATGTGTAAACTTTTCCTTGAATCGTCATACCTGTACGTGGTCCCACTAGTTAAATGGAGGAGGATCCTTTTGCAGATCACGAGACGGCTGTCCGTTGATCATAACTACTACATCTTTTATAGTTATTATTTATTATATATATATATATATATATATAATCCCTCGTAACAAACGCTTCCACTCTTACATTTCATTGAACGAGAGGGGTAATGGAGTCCGAGTCTCCTTTCAAGTCAGACATACTCAAAGGGAAAGTAGCACTTTTGACCGGAGGCGGTTCTGGCATCGGCCTTGAGATCTCCACTCAGTTCGGCAAACATGGTGCCTCCGTTGCCATCATGGGCCGCCGCAAGTCCGTCCTCGACTCCGCCGTTTCCTACCTCCAATCCTTTGGTATTCCGGTAATACTTGTCTTCCCTTTCTTTTGATACCGATCGTTTGCTCTATTCCTAATCCACAAATTCACTTTTATCCTCTACAATCATTTCTCTGTCTTTTTCTATTTCATTTCTTTGTAATCTGCAAGCAGCAGCCCGTCCTTTTACCTAATTTCTTATTTAATATGTTGATCAGGGTTAACACATGTACAAAATACACTTCTTTGGTTCTTTGATGTGTCGGCTTAATTATCAGATATCAAAATTGATTTTGCTTTATCCTAAAGTGCCACTTCATCAACAGTTCTGGTATCTTTGCTTTTGAATATACGGTAAACTGTCACATATTCAGCTCACAAGCTTAATTGGAAGAAGAAGAAAGGAAAAGTTTTTCCATTGCATTGAATCAACTAGCTGAGAAATTGAATACAACCGTGACTTCAATACTAGCACCAGCCGACCTAACAAATTAGTTAAGCCAACTAACCAATAACTGCTTGGGCTAAGTTAAGTTAACTAGAACTAAGCTAACTACTAATAGCTAATTGACTGTTCTAGGTAATTGCTGTACAACCGGCATTATCCTTTACACACCCCCATCCCTCAAGCTAGGGGAAATGAAAACATTTTCCATTCCTAGCTTGGAAAGCAAATAGTCGTGCTGATGCCTAGTGAGCAGGTCAGCCTGTTGATCAGCAGAAGCCAAGTAGAAGTCAAACTCATTTGCGACACTGCTCTGCTGCTTCACTTGTGATAATCTTGTCTAACCTTCCTTTTGTTTCTATTACACATCGCTAGGCAATTGGCTTTCAGGGGGACGTCCGGAAACAAGAAGATGCAAAAAGAGTTGTAGAGTTAACTGTCAAACAATTTGGGAAGCTTGACATTCTTGTTAATGCTGCAGCTGGCAATTTCCTAGTGTCTCCTGAGGATTTGTCTCCTAATGGCTTTAGGACAGGTTTGTTTCATAAGGATTGTGAATAGATTATTCAGCTTCTTATGTATTAATACTCAACTGACCCTTCTAAAAAAATCCCATTCAAGTAGGAAGGAGAGGAAAACAGACATGATTTGATAACAACTTTTTATTACATTCATAACATCTTTATTAAGACCTTCACATAATCACGACCACTCTTAATGTTTAGCCCTTGGTGTTTTAGGAGATATGCTGTTCCAGTGGGTAACTTTACTTAAAAATTGTTAGTACCAACTCTATTAAATTCTAGCCAAGTTCTTGAAGATGACTAGTATATGAAGGTGATTCAAGGTTCAAGGCTGAGAGGTTGATTACAGAAACTGCCAGGTTATGAATGAAAAATTCCTTTCATAACCTTCTGTGTTGTCAGCTTGTCTTACCCTATTTTCCTAAAACAATAGTAGAAGAGGAAAGTTTACCATCTGTTTCTCCATTGATCTCTTGGGCTTATGGAAGCTTCTTGAGGAGGTACGGAAAGGAGGTTGAGTGAGGGGAGTTCTTGAGTAGTAAAAAGAGGATAGCAAGTCACTTTCCTCTCTTTAATTTGAAGTGAGGAGAAGGCATTCACAGATTACATATTGATTCTTTTTGTATGTTCATGATGGCTTTTGCAGTACTAGATATTGATTCTGTTGGTACATTCACTATGTGCCATGAAGCACTCCACTATATTAAGAAAGGGGGACCTGGGAGGAGTTCGACTTCTGGTGGAATGATATTGAACATCAGTGCTACTTTGCATTACACTGCAGCTTGGTATCAAATCCATGTAGCTGCTGCCAAGGTTTGGAACTGTAGCTTCAGCATAGTTTGCATTCATTTTTATTTTGTTACTTTTAATTCCCACATCATCTTCTGTACAGGCTGCTGTTGATGCAGTCACTAGAAATTTGGCTCTAGAGTGGGGAACAGACTATGATATTAGAGTCAATGGTATTGCACCAGGCCCCATAGGTGATACTGCTGGCATGCGTAAACTTGGACCGGAAGAGATAAGCAATAAGAGCAAAGAATACATGCCTCTGTACAAACTTGGGGAGAAATATGATATTGCCATGGCTGCTCTGTACCTTGCATCAGATGCTGGTTGGTACCTGATGCTTTTTAGACTTTCACTGAAGTATTACTCCTATTTGTTAATTTTAATTGGTCGCATTGTTGATCTGGATGAATTTTAAGATTAAATAAAAATTGAATAGATGCATCTTGGCAGTAGTGGCATGGTTAATATTAAGTGACAGACAACTTCCACCTCTAATCCCTGCTCTTGCCTCACCACCTGTGCCATGTCCAAGTTCACTACTGATGTGACCAGTTATTGTCAGTTTCTTGCAATGCCCAGCTACTGTCAGTTCTTGTTATCCACTTGTGGCATCTTTTTTCCTCTTCCTTATACTGGTTGAATTTGCAATGAGGACTCACTTTTCCCCTCTTGTCCCTGCACTGGGTGTTCAGACTGACTTGAACCTGACTACCACTTCTACATTGTCCTTCGGGGAAATACATGCTACGAATCAGTGTGGACCTAGTGTTTATGCATTGGGTCTGGATAAATTGCTTTTGACTCCAATCTTGAATATTTTGGTGGAAATCCATATTTGGACCAATTTCTTTTATCTTCGACCTTGAAATATGTATGTTAAATTCCATATTTAAACCAAACTGCTTTTAGCTCTGGTCTTGAAAATGTGTGCGGAAGTTCATATCAGAATACATTGCTTTTAGAACCGACCTCAAATATGTATGTAAAAATTCATTCGTATTGGTACATATCGAAAGAACCTAACACGATGCTTCAATAGAAGCAATGATGCAGTGATGTTGGCTTCGAACCCGCCGATAATACATCCTGAACCGGCTCCTGCTTCCAATGAAAAACAACGAGAGAGCAACCACCATTTATCGTGTACTTGAAAGAGGTTGTCCTCTTTGATTTACCAGTTGAGGTTGTTTTAAAGCCTCAACTGTGCTCTCTCTTGCTGTTGGCTTCTGCGGACTTGTTCAAGGATCTTCTGTTTTTACTGTGAGATAAGAGTGTGCCATACTTCAAGTGCTTACCTTGTTCGTAAACATGCTATTACTGCTATGACTTCTCAATTTGTATTGGTTTTAAAATGTTTATACACAGGGCATTTGAAGAAAGCTCATTTCATTACTGTGAAACATAGTTTTTTTACCTGAAGAGTATGCATATTTATAGGATCGTGCATTCATGTACTGCATCAATGTGGAACATCCATCCTACTTGCAGTTTTGGCTAAATCAAGACTTAAAAATTAGAAACCCACAATTTGCTTCTTGCTTGTAGTAATCTCCTTTTTTATTGCAAATGTTCTTGTGCATGTAGGCAAATATATCAACGGAACGATCATGGCTGTTGATGGAGGACTCTGGCTTAGCAGACCTCGACATCTACCTAAAGATGCAGTCAAAGAGCTCTCTCGAACAGTCGAGAAGAAATCAAGAAATGCACCAGTAGGAGTTCCTCCCAGCAAGCTTTGAGTTTATCAACTATTCTTATATAAGGCATTGTGGTTAAACAGCACAGGGAGCAATTACAATGTAGTTGCAGCAAGGAACTCGTTGAAAAATTTTACTATTATTTCTGACTAGTGTCCATTGACATACATTTAAATATACTACACAATTGGAAACGAGCTTATTAGAAGTTTAAGCAATTGGAACAGACCCTCAGCAGGTTTTGTACCAGTCAATAAAAGTGGGGGCCCGTTTAAGGGAAAAAATAAAAAAGATTTCCTAGAAGTGTTCCCTTTCATATCTCAGGCTATGAAATCAACAGCCGTCTGCAGCTTCATCTCTTTCTACCTTTCCTATTATTCACAATCCCCTCATCAGGTTAAGACGTTAAAGGCAGAATTATATGAGCTATTTCTTTTAGAAACGGAAATGAATAGTTTAGTTGTAAGAGTACATTCGACAGGAAGACGATCTATAAACACCAGACTTGGTTTTTACTCCAGTATTATTATGTCCCAAAACAATCACCTCGAGGATTAAACAATAGCTGAAAATATGGGTTGCCAGAAACTATACCAAATTGACTATCAGCCTTCATTTGGTTGTTGCCTTGATTCTGTGCACAGGCGTTAGTAGCAGTAATGTTGGCTCGAAAAGATAAATATCTGCAATCCCCAACCTCTGCCTAAACATTCATGTATTCTTTTTCAGCAAATACAAGTTCAAAGAGGTAATTGTTTGACTGCTTCTGCTTAAAAGATTGAGTGAGCTTAATTGTTTACACTGTTACAAGATGAAATTACAATGACTTTTCTTTTCGTCCTTACCCTTTTGTTACAACATTCTCGCCCCTTACGAGAAAAATAAGCTAAATATTTCCATGGAACGTCATCAGTGGATGCTAGATGCAGGATTCTTTCTGACCCTAACTTTAAGATTCTGCTCCTAAGCTCACAGCATAAAAGCTGCTCACCTAAAAATCATAGAAAAATAGCATGTTCCCTTTGAGGAACTATCGCTCTGCAAGGTCAAAGCTCAGACATCTCCATGGGCCCAAGAACCTTCAACGCTTCTCTGCTAGCTCCAGTTGAGACATTTCATAGCAGTATATATGCGTGGCCAAGTTAAAATCAAATGAGAACACCAGGATCTCCTCTCTCCTTACAGCTAAATGCCTCAGCACACCCTGCATTTAATTGTCCAAAAAATTATTCTTATTTTATATTCATATACGCGCTAGTAATATCCTGACTTTGCAGATGAAGAAGGGATAAGAATCACCTCTACCAGCACTACAATATCTTTTTGCTTTCCGAGCTTCACTTTTTCATAGACATGGCTTCCTCAATTTTTTTAATGACCATACTCAGACTGCATCCACTCTCAATAGCTTTTACAGCAGCTCGATGTGCTTGTTTGTGCCACTTCAGCAGATTATAAGATTGCAGCACTGACCACCTTGCTTGATTTGACATCTGTTTGAAAACTTCAAATGTTGCATTATAAAAGCAAAGAGTTACTGGACAAGCAAATAACTTTAACCAAAGAAAGACCTGTGCCACAGAGAGTGGGGGTTCTAGAAGAATACTGATGCTTCGGAAGAGATTTTCATCATTTTCTCCACCTTCAGCCTCTCCATATATAAGAGCTTCAGCTGCAATCCCAGCAAATAGAACCATGCAGTACCTGACAATTTTATTTTAATAACCTTGGTGCAAGGAACTGCAGCAAACAAAATAGTCAAAAAAAGGTTTCTTGATCTCCTTTTATATGGAGATTTGACGAGACTTCGTGCAAAGAACTCAATAATGTGGCTTGCAGAAAATCCAGAGAGCTGGTTCCAGCATAGAAATACATTTTGTCCAAGGAATAATTGTAAGCAAAATGACAGGCTAGGACATCCACCTGTCAAATGCGGTACCACTTAACTGGCCTTCAGCAAGCTCATTTTCAAGTTTTTCATCCCAAAACTGTGTTCCTGCCTGCATGAGAGAAAAAGTTCACAAGTCAAAATGAGCAAATTTTAACTGTTCAAATAGTTCTAAAATGGGTCCACAACCTTATGTGTGGAAGACAACTTTGATTTCCAAGAAAATAAGAAACCGAAGATCTCACTATTTGAATTGTAAATTCTTCACATGGAACAAGGACAGCCACTACTGAGGAAAAGGGAAAAATGAGGATGCCTACATAATTATGTTGCGCTGTGCCATGTAGAAAAG
This sequence comes from Datura stramonium, assembly GCA_018107945.1. Classification (NCBI taxonomy): domain Eukaryota; kingdom Viridiplantae; phylum Streptophyta; class Magnoliopsida; order Solanales; family Solanaceae; genus Datura; species Datura stramonium. The sequence continues at coordinate 187,259 of JACEIK010001050.1, read as the reverse complement.
AAATTATTTATGCGCCATTCAACCACTATTCTTCAATAGACAAATACTGACTAGATAACTGCAAGAGTCTACACTGACACGTAGCCAATACTTGTTCTACAACTGGTCCTCTCAAAGGGTATAAATTTGGAAGCTTCTAGAAGATGATAAGAAAAGGTTGTATCATATCATGAATTAAATTGTTGTACAGTCTGTGGGTCTAATTGAATACTGTTCGTGTATGTTTAGTCAGAAAGAAATGTCTTGAATTTCCATCTGTTCGCCTTAAAGACTTAAGGAGAAGGTCAAGAAATGGAAAGCAGATGTGTGTTGACTGCAAGAAACAAAGATAGAAGACTCGGCCATCAATATGATTCATCAAATCTGGGGGAATAGATGGGTAAACTGGGCTGAGTTAAAAGCAAACGAAACCAGAGGTGGTATAATCTTCATGTGGGACAAAAGACTCTGGAATTGTGTTGAAATTCAGCAGGGAACTTTCTCTCTCTCCGTTATGTTGGAAAATCTTCAAGAGGAATTTAGGTGGTGTTTCACAGAGGTCTACGGTCCTCATACAAATCAGGAAAGGGAAGAACTTTGGCATGAACTGGATGCAATCAGGGGCCTACAGAATGAACAACGGGTGATAGGGGGTGCAGATTTGAGAATAAAAGATATAACTGTATTAGGAGATCTGGGCAATGAAAAGCTTCTCTAACATCATACAAGACCTAAGCCTAATCGATCTACCACTTCATGGTGCTTTCTACACATGGTCCAAGGAGGAGGAGGAGGAGATACAAGCTACTAGTCCTAGATATGATAGATTTTTAAATTCTACGGAATGGGATGCAGATTTCAAATCAGTGAAACAAATAGCACTTTGTAGTCCCATCGGATCACAAACCTATCCTTTTAAAAGTGGGGAATGGGATACTGCCTCTTCATATTTCAAGTTTGAAAATGTGGTGGCTTCAAGTTGATGGTTTTCTTGATAAAGTTAAGGGTGGTGGCCGAACTATGCAATTGGAGGCAGTCCTGGTTTCATATTACTAGAAAAGCTGAGATGTCTAAAAAAGGATATCACTGACCAGAATAGGACATAGTTAGGCAAAGTAGGAGCTCAGAGAAGCAAAGCACTTGAACAAGGTACAGGGAACAGAGCCCCAACACAAGAGAAAAAAATGAAGTTTTTGTCGCTTCAATCAGAACTTCAACAACTGATAAAAGTTGAGGAAACTTCTTGGAGATAAAAGTCGAGATGTCTATGGCTCAAAGAAGGTGACAGGAACACAAAGTGCTTTCAAAGGGTAGCTAATTCACACAGGAGAAATAATTGCATCAATAGACTCAAGGTAGGAGATGATATCACTGAAGATAAAGAATAAAATCAGAGAGGAAATTCTTGATTACTATCGAAAGTTGTACACTTAGAGTAAAGTCTGGAGGCCTACATCAAACCTTGAGGATTTGACCAGCATTTCTGGGGAGAAAAATGTTTGGCTGGAACGAAAGTTTGAGGAGGAGAGGTACTCTCTGTGATCAAATCATGTGCACCAGATAAAGCCCTTCCTGATGGTTACATCATGGGGTTTTCCAAAAATCATAGGATTTCATAAAACATGATGGTCTGGCAGCACTCAACCACTTCCATCATAACTGTCATATGGTGAGATCATGCAATGCATCCTTTATTGCTTTGATCCCTAAAAAGAAGAGGGCAATTGAGGTTTTTTTTAAAAAAAATCAAGTAATAATTTTCATATAAATAGGGCGTAAAAAGTGCCCGTATACAAGAAGTATACCAAAAAGTAGAGAAACTCACAGGTATATTAGTCTCGGAGGAAATGTACAGAAAATTGCAGAAAAGGTTCTAGCCGAAAGACTTAAAAAGGTCATTGGCAAGCTAGTTTCAGGACACCAAAATGTCTTCATTAAAAATAGACAGACCACAGATGCAGCCTCGATAGCCAATGAAGTCCTGGATTGGAGACTTAAAAATGGTTCCCCTGGTATTCTATGTAAATAGGATGCGGAAAAGGCTTTTGATCAAGTGAATTGGACATATCTCATAACTGTGTTGATGGTGAAAGATGGATAAAATGGATAAAGTTCAGCATCACTACAGTTAACTATTCTATCTTGGTAAATAGGAGCGCAGTTGGCTTTTTCTCCCCACAAAAGGGGCTTAGACAAGGCGACCCCCTTTCTCTTCATTTTGACATGGAAGGTCTGAGCAACATGCTTGATAAAGCAAAACAATTACAGTGGATCAAAGGTTTTGAGTTTGGAGCATCAGCAGGGGTACTATCTCAGTTTCTCATTTGTTATATGCCGATGAATCTTGTATTTTGTGAAGCAGAAAGGTCTCGGGTGCTATATCTTAATCTTGCACTCCTACTATTCGAAGATATCTCTGGTCTCCACATCAAAATGATGAAGAGTGTCCTTTGTCCAGTAAATAATGTTCTTAACACTGAAGAACTGGCAGAAATTTTGCAATGTAGCACTGGCTCTTTCCCTGCCACATATCTGGGCCTCCCCCTTGGGGCAAAATTCAAATCTGTTGATATTTTGAATGGGATCATTGAGAAGTTTGAAAGAAGATCAGCATCATGGAAAATGCAGTATTTATCAATGGGAGTCAGATTTGATCTTGATCAACAGTATGCTGGATAGTATTCCCACCTATTTCACGTCAACTTTTCCTATTCCTACTGAAGTTCTGAGACAACTAGAAAAGATCAGAAGAACCTTCCTTTGGGAAGGAAATAGCCAGAGCCATAAGTTCCATTTGGTCAAATGGAAAGAGTCACTCAGTTAAAACCCAACGTTGGCCTGGGCGTGAGAGATTTAGCATGCCCAAGAAGAGCATGTTCATGAAATGGTTATGGAGATATAGTGCAGGTGAACCTGGGTTGTGGAAAGAGGTGTCAAGTCAAAATATGGTGCACTAAAACACTTAGACTTCCCCGCGGTGTAGGTCCCTGGAAATACATAAGCACACTATGGAGTGAGTTCTCACAAAAGGTCGGGTTTAAAGCTGGTAATGGAACTCACATCAGGTTTTGGTTGGATAAATGGTTGGACAATGCCTCACTTAGGAGTCACATCCCATGCTTTCCCAGATTGCAACCAATCCAGACTCAACTATTTATGAAAATAGGAGTGGCAGCTCTTGGGCACTGAATCTGAGAAGAAATGTTCAGGACTGGGAGTTAAAAGAACTCCTTGACATGCTGGAAAAGCTTGGCAACCACAACATTGATGACCAGACTGAAGACAAGCTAATCTGAAGAGAATCTCAAGGGATATACACTATTTAATCTGGCTAAACGTATCTCAGTGCACACAACCTAATCACAGAGTTTTGGCCTTGGAAACTCATCTGAAAGACCAAACTACCACCAAAGATCATATGTTTTGTCTGGACAGTCCTTAAGGGGGCTTACCTAACACTGGACAATCTCAGTAGGAGGAGGATACAGCTGGTGAACAGATGCTACATGTGCTCAAACAACTTAGAAGATATCAATCACCTATTTCTCCACTGTACAGTTGCTGCTAAATTATGGAGCATGTTCTATTCTATTTACGGACTCAATTGGGTCATGCCTTTTAGTGTTAAAGATGCCTATGAAAGCTGGTGCAAATTGAGAGTTGACAAAACCATCAAGAAGATCTGGATAATGATTCCTGCAAGCAATTTTTGGAGTATCTGGACAGAAAGAAATCACGTATGTTTTGACGGAATTTCAACCCCAAATCATTCTTTAAAAGCTAGGTGTCTTCATAGTTTACTTTGTTGAAATAATCTAACCACTGTAACTAGTGCTGATGAATATTTGGATTTTGTTAGCTCCCTGTCTCTAGCATATATCAGGTGTTTTGGAGCTAACTTTCAGTTTTTGTTGAACTCCATGTATTTACTTTTGTTTTTGCTGCATCTTCTTGATGCCTAATTAATAAATCATCATACTTCATCAAAAAAAAAAAAACAGAAAAGGGAGAAGGGGAGGAGTTATCAATGTAATTACGGTCTTTGTTAGACGTTATTTTAACAAGTGGTCCAGCATTACACTGTGAATCAGAGAAACAATAAGAAGGATCTACAGTGACATACCTGTCCTTGAATGCCCATCTGCATTGCAACAATTGGGTCTAAAATTACACCACGAATTGGACAACCCATCAGATATGCTGCAGTCATATCAGTGGACAAATGAATTACTATAAGAGGTAGGTTTACATTCCTTTGAATGTTACAGACAATAAAGACTGATAGTAATAGAAAGGTCAAGACAGATATTCTGAGCAGTTGGTGTTGGGAAAACAAGCTGATGATATCTATGGCAAGTCATCCTATCGAAACTTAAAAACCCAAAAGTACAAATTATCCTAAATCTCTGAAAGATGGATGAATCAAATTTCTGAAGTTCTTTCATTCCATTACAGTAAGTTCCATCAAGTGTTTGCAGAAACATGGTTTACCAACAAGGAGATGGCCTGCTTCATGAACACAAATTCGACGTTTATAGGGAGGCCAGGAGCAGGAGATTTGTGCTAAGCAGGAACCACCAAGTAATATAGCATCTAGCATGGCAAGTCCCAAGACTGCAGCAATGTTAGGCCGAATATCTATTCCTTGATTCAGCAGAAATGAGACTCCAGCAAACAATGTAGCCAAAAGAAAGCTAGATGTTCCAGAAAGACCCCACTTCTTTGGCGAAAGTTTTGTCACTGAACTACAGAAGAGTTAAAAAGCATGTTACTAAATCAGTAAACTTTCTCCTTAAAAAAGTCAGAACAAGCAAAAACCAGATTTTTGTGTCAAATACTCCATGTTAGACATGCAAGTGCAAACAATTTAAGTGCTTCAGAGAGGTGGTATGGATTAGTACTGACCATCTAATCCAGTTGAAGATTTTAAGACGGTTGGCGTGACATCCCGTGGCCCTTCCAGAACTGCAGATATAGGCAATGTTGTTTGAATTTGTGACAAAGAATATGGCAAAATAGTGATATTAAAGTGAAAACTCTTTTGGAATGTGAAATAATCAACGATAACAGAATTATTTGGCAGCAAAAATATAATGCTTAGTTCTTTGATTTATACCAAAGTAGGGTTAAAGCTTTATAGTTTAGTGAAAGAGTTGAAGGCAATATTCTAACATATATGACTATGTGTGTGCGTGTGTCGCGCACGCAACTCTAACATGGAATTCTGTCTGTTTTTTTAATAAGGTAATGTATGTATTTAAATACGGGAAGTCTGTAAGAGAATAAAATAAAGAAAAAGAAGGAAGTTCACTCTATGAAACAGAAAATGGGTGTTTCACACATTGATGACATGAAATCAGCAACTCTCAGGAAATTGACCCGAAAATGCCACATAGAAATAGAACAGGGTAAAGCACATCATCAATTAGACAGTGATGAAATATTCTCACTCTTTATTAGAAATAAGGATCTTGGGAATTTTGTAAATAGCTGACGTTAATCTCACCTACTTCACATGGCCTATTCAGAATTGCCTTTGCTAGCTAATTAAACTGATATGCAGAAGCAAAATGATTCAGGGGTCTGTGTAGCTCTAATGTGTTTCCATTTCTAATTATAGGCCGGAACAGGATGTTCTCAGATATTCAACTTTGTGCTCTACTTGCATTGAACTGGCAAAATCAAATTCGTTGCATTCCCAGCAACAAAGCGACAGTGAAGTTCCAAATTTGGTCTCGCGTGGAGTCTAAACTAGAGGAGATACTTTAGCTAATTAAGATTCGAGTGGGAGAGGCATTAGAAAACTAGAAGAAGTGAAAATTAACGCTGGTCTTGGAATGCATTAATTGTGTAAAATTGGTGAAGTGAAGGTTACCAATACTGCGGTATTTCCCGAAATTGGGCAAGAGACCTTTGTCCTTGAGAAAAGCATAAGCACTCCCAACAAGCCTCATATCATCCGCATTCAAGCATGTATCTAATACCTCCCAGTCTCTTTCCAGCCGAAACCAATCCAACTCACCACCACCGCCCGGAGAACGTGAGGGATCGATTGAAGAGTCCTTGGGTTCAATTGGAATATCTCTCAAGAAGCGGAGAGCTCGAGACAGGTCTTTGTCCTTAACTGCTTGCTCGTATTCTTGCCACTCCCTTAAAGCTCTAATTTTTGGGTGACGATGGCTTTTTCTGTCGTACAATTGAAAAGGGTAACCCCAGCATGGGGTTGGAATACTGGAGCAAGTAAACGCATTTGGGAAAGAGGTGAAACTATGCACCAGAGTTATGGCGGAATACGGGTGACGCAGAGGAGAAAAACGAAGTGGAGTCATTGTATTCTTGTTTTCCCGATGAACTGGACGACCATATAGGGCTCGGACCAATTTCATTACCCGGTTCAAAGTAGTACCACGTAGTAATTGTTAGTAGCGCAATTTTTTCAAAGTTTTTGCCCAATTGCTTCTATATTTTAGGTAG
>JACEIK010001050.1:160597-180669 GCA_018107945.1 Datura stramonium | reverse complement strand
ATAAGTTCATGCTACTAGATGAAGTTTAATTGCATGAACTTTTATCCATCGGTACAAGTTTTCTACTGAATTTATGCCCAAGATATAATTTCATGTTATTGAACTTGTGTCTGTGGGCAGAAGTTCATGTAATTAAACTTGTGCCCCTTAGGCACAATTTCAATTACATGGGCACAAGTTCAATTACATGAACTTATGCCCTTTAGGCACAACTTATACTTGATAGGCATAATTTTATATTATTGAACTTGTGTCTATGAGTAGATTTATGTTACTTAACTTATGTCTAGTAGGCATAATTTCATGTTATTGAACTTGTGTCGTTTAGGCTACTTAACTTATGTCTAGTATGCATAATTTCATATTATTGAACTTGTGCCTATGGACAGAAGTAGGCACAAGCTCAATAACAATGACTTTATGTCTACCAGGCATAGGTCATGTTAATTAACTTATGTTTATCAGGTATAAGGCAATAACCTGTGCGAATTTATGCCTTAAGGCATTACTTTAAGCAAAAACTTATGTTTTGCAAATTTTATTCTTGTCTTGTGATTTTTTTTGTTGTGCCTTATGAAATTATGTCTTTAGGCATAATTTGGGCAAAAACTTATGTCTTGCGAATTTTATTATTGCGTTAATTTTTTTATTAAGGACATTTTTTTTCCTTTTTTCACTTAAAGTGCCGAAGGCAAAAATTAAAGACCACCAATTTGAGGGGCAAAAATTAAAAACTACCTCAAAATAAGAATATTTATGTGAATGACCCCATTTTTTCATAAATAGTTATAGTTTGGATCATAATTACTAATTATAGTTTAAATATTTATCATATGTATCAATTGTTTCGGATTTTCTAATCTCTTGATCTATCCGCTCACTATGAGATGGACTTGCAAGCGTCAACATCCCACAAGTAATTAAATTTATCATGATGATCTCTTATTGATTGTCTTTGAAGAATATTGAATACTTAATCCGTTTCAAAATAAGGAATGTTTTTAGTTTGGCCATTCCTTTAAGAAGTTACTCACTTCTAAAAAATAAAATTTATTTTTACTAACTTATCCTTAATAAATACCTTGAAAAAGTTGTAGTTTTTTAGTAGTTTATAAATCTTTCCTCATTTAAATAAGGGTAAAATTTAAAGAACATCATTAATGTCTTCTTGATAATGTGAAATACCACTTAGTTTGAAAAAAATGAAAAAGCTAAAACACCACTTAATTTGAAATTGAGGGAATATATAATAAGCAAATAAAGTTTAAAATTATTGTTAGTCAAGGTCATCGACTTTTTAAAAAAAACACAAAAAATATAAAAATGTTATAAACATATTTGTATTATAGTGAATGTCTATAAATGTATTTGTATTATAGTAGATACATGTGTTTATATTACAGTGCAAGTCCATCTTTTGGAGAAACATTAGGAGGAATTATCCCTATAAATAGAGGGGTTCTCCTTCATTGTATTTCATCCATCAAGAGAATTAAGAACTTCTCTCCTTCTCTACAATATTTCTTTATTATTTCATAATACGTTATCAGCACGAGTCTCTGCCTTGAGCACTCAAATTGAAAGATCTAAGGTAAGAAAAATTAAAATTTCTTTTTCGAAAGATGTATTACTTAACCACAAGAGTGATATTATTGCTCTACGACTCTACCGTCTCAAAATTTGAAGGCCAAGGTATTATTTTCTCTTTCTTTTAATATGGATAACCTTACGAAACTTGATTTTGTTGCCCTTAAAGTTTGAAAACAAAGCATCAAATCAAACTCAATGATATCTTTCGTCATGGAAATTCTGAAAATTGAATATCTCACGATTAAGGATCCATCTGTTTTGCTGAAGATGGTCATCCACTTAAAGGCATGATATGATTGGATCCATCAAGACTATAAATCTGTGTGTTAGTCCATGAATTTCTCTTCGATTGAGCGACTTCATTCGGCCCATCATTTTGTCAAGTCGGGTGATGATTACACATTCCATTTTGTTGGCCAGCATGACTCTCTTTTTTCATAAATGAGAATGTTAATATCCATAGATTTTTCTCAAAATTTGGTTTAACGACTCGTGTTTCGCCATTGTGTTCATAGTTGAATATAAAAGGAGTAAATTTGTGAGTTTGGATTTTGTGGTGGGAAGGAAAGAAGAAGCAATGAAGATATGTTGGGGGCAAGTGAACAATAAAAAAGAGGAAATTAAACCTCAACCTCAACTCAGCGATAAGAAAAATCCACTCGACGCCCATTTCCAACCTTATTCCTCCGCGTCCACTTTTTATTTCCTCCTCTATCTATACAATACAATACAATACAATCTCGAGAAGAGAACGCCAGTGACCTAGCGAGCAATGGCATCAGCTACTGCTTCTCACACTTTCTGCGCCATTCCCACCACCTCATCCTCTATTACCAACAGGGCGTCCACCCTCCCCGCCCCTTCTCCTCGCCTCCTTCTCAAAACTCCTCTCCGCCGCCTATGCTTCGCCGGCGCTGTTGCTGATTCTCTCTTCACCAATCACGTCGCTACCAAGCTCAGATCCCTCAGCGGCTCCTCCAAGCCTGTTAGGGCCGTTGTCTCCATGGCCAAGAAGAGCGTTGGAGATCTCACCGCTGCCGATTTGAAGGGCAAGAAGGTCTTCGTCAGGGCCGATTTGAATGTCCCACTTGATGATAGCCAGAACATTACCGACGACACTAGGATTAGAGCTGCCATCCCTACCATTAAGCACTTGATGGCCAATGGTGCTAAAGTTATTCTCTCCAGTCACCTGGTCAGTACCACTTCTTCAATTTCTGTCCTTATTTCTACAATATTTGTAATTGCACACTCGAGTCTAGTGTTTTTCTTATTACTGCCATTACCCTCCCCTCCTCCCAGATGGATCTTTGTTATGTATTTTGCTTTCAAAACAGATTTTCCCGTCAAAGTCTCTGCCTTTTCTTTTAATCATAAAATGCTTGGAACTGAAATTCAACTTATATACTGGCTCTAGGAAATTGTGTGTATATGGTTTTGATTAGTTTATCTAGAATTTAGTCAAATTCTCATAGCCTTTTACAAGTCACTCAACCGTCCCCTCCTATCTTGTTTGCTTTCTCTTTCTTCCACATTTTTTAAAGTAGTCAGGATATGTCCAACTTTTATTTATTTTGCTTATTGAAATTTCAGGGAAGGCCAAAAGGAGTCACTCCTAAATACAGCTTGACACCGCTTGTCCCCAGGCTATCTGAACTGCTTGGAATCCAGGTACATTCTGTTACCATTTTAATGCTTTTGTTATACAACAAGATAAAAAGAAAGAATTAAGGCAAAAGTAATATTTTGTGTTGATCCAAAGATGACTATCTAGTTTATTATACTATTGACTCCTTGTGTGCTTTACCAACAGGTTGTGAAGGCTGATGACTGCATTGGTCCGGAAGTTGAGAAGTTGGTTGCTTCACTTCCAGAGGGCGGTGTTCTTCTTCTTGAGAATGTAAGATTCTACAAGGAGGAAGAGAAGAATGAACCTGAGTTTGCAAAGAAACTTGCATCATTGGCAGATCTTTTCGTGAATGATGCATTTGGTACAGCTCACAGAGCACATGCCTCTACAGAGGGAGTTACTAAATTTTTGAAGCCTTCTGTTGCAGGTTTCCTTTTACAAAAGGTTAGCTTACTTATTTTGTCGCTTCCTTACATATTGTTTGCTTTGACAAACTGACGGACTATCATAAAAGGAATCTATTTTGCAAATTGCACTCTTTAGCAAATTCATTTGTCTAACTATTTTTTTATCTGCTTCAGGAATTGGACTATTTAGTTGGGGCAGTTTCAACTCCAAAGAGGCCATTTGCTGCTATTGTGGGTGGTTCAAAGGTTTCGTCCAAGATTGGAGTGATCGAATCACTTTTGGAGAAATGTGATATATTGCTCTTGGGTGGAGGAATGATCTTTACCTTCTACAAGGCTCAGGGTCTTTCAGTTGGTTCCTCCTTGGTTGAGGAAGACAAGCTAGAGCTAGCTACATCACTCCTGGAGAAGGCCAAGGCAAAAGGAGTCAGTCTCTTGTTACCATCTGATGTTGTGATTGCAGATAAATTTGCTCCTGATGCAAACAGCAAGGTTTGCATGCTAAGCTTTTCTCATATAAACCTATCTAACCTGGGAGCTTTTATCTCTTAAGATTCTTTAGACTTTGATCTTGCATCTATACTGTAATTGACACTTAATAATATCAGAGTTTGTTACTTATGGATTGTGTTGAAATATATATATATATTTTTTTGGTTACTGCAGATTGTGCCGGCATCTGCTATCCCAGACGGTTGGATGGGGTTAGACATTGGACCAGACTCTGTCAAGACATTCAACGATGCTTTGGATACCACAAAAACTGTGATCTGGAATGGACCTATGGGGGTGTTTGAATTTGACAAGTTTGCTGTTGGAACAGAGGTGCCAATTATCATCTAATTTGTTTTACCGTATGCCGAGACTTATAAAAGAAATGGAAAGGGCATAGAGCTGGTTTTACATGGTTTAAAATTTACAGCAAGATGAAAAAGCTGCTTTAATATGTCACTTAGTGTGTGAATTTATTCTTTACATATTATTCTAATTTTTTTGATGAGGGTGCAGTTGTGCTGTTTGTATATGTTGTTAGTGTTTACCTTCGACTTTGATAGAGTTGTTTCTGTAACTGAAGAGTTAATAGTAACAAGCATGCTATTGTGGTGATAGGCAATTGCAAAGAAGCTAGCAGACTTAAGTGGGAAAGGAGTGACCACTATCATTGGAGGAGGAGACTCTGTTGCAGCCGTTGAGAAAGTTGGAGTTGCTAGCGTGATGAGCCACATATCCACTGGTGGTGGTGCCAGTTTGGAGCTACTGGAAGGAAAGGAGCTGCCTGGTGTCATAGCTCTAGACGAAGCAGACGCCCCTGTTGCTGTGTAAAGCTATTTGTACTAAATTCATTTTTTTTTTCCGGTCAACCTACCTAAATCAGTGGTGATTTCCAGTTGGGAAACATTGAGTTGATGTTGTAGATTTTTCAGGAGATACTTGCAATATAAGGTCCTTATTCCACCCATGTTCTTTGTCTAAAAATAAAGGACGAGTATATCAGTTATAGACAGCTACAGACAGCTTTCATGTGTTTAAATAAAATTGGTTCATTTTGGACGCAAGAAGTTTGGCTCATGACATATTTGTTGTTGGAAGTGAGATTAGTATGTGCGCACACTACTAGTATGATAAGGTATATTTTTATTGTTGGAACTTGGAACATTAATTTTTAAGAAAAGAAACAGAATATAGCTGAAACGAGAAATTTGTGATAGCAAAATTAAAGATGGGAGTATCTTTGCAAAGAAAAGGCAAATACAGTACTTGAGAAATTGAATTGATCATAATAATTTTTACAAGGAAGTTGGAAATATATAAACTGAATCGGAACGGTTAAACTTTGATAATTCTCCAATTTAGTTTTTCTAAACAGCCTTTAATATGATATTATAGGTATTAACACTCATCCAGATCATAGTAATGAGAACCAAATTTCATAGTTGATGGAGTTTTATTTTAGCTTCGACCTACCAACTATCACGAATATTCTTTCTAATATATATAACAAATAAAAATATGCCTGGTTCTGTGGACGTTTCATGCTGCGTTTTCAATTAAAAAAAAGGAAAAGAGAATCTTATATTGCGCTCCTTTTTTTAATTGTTCATTTATTTGGTGGATGTAGAACGACGACGCTTTTGTGGCCCAGGCCCAAAACCCAAGCCCACAATATTGCCCTAAACAATGTGCGCCACGGAAAGTAAAGCGAGTGCGAAGAACGCGCCCCAATCCCAGAATTTCCCCTATTTAATACCCATCTTCGACCTTTCCAATCACTTCTAGACATCGCAGCGATCATAACATTGAATTTTCCGACGATATCAATTGTGAGTTTCTCATTCTGATCCTCACCTCTGCTTTTTTAGTTTTTATCAAATATCAAACACACACTTGTCTGATCTGCTGTGTTTTTCAGATTGAAGAATGGCGTCGAAGAAGAGCGTGGGATCACTCAAAGAAGCAGATCTGAAGGGGAAGAGAGTCTTCGTCAGAGTTGATCTGAACGTTCCATTAGATGACAACTTCAACATCACTGATGACACCAGAATCCGAGCCGCTGTACCTACCATCAAGTACTTGATGCAAAATGGTGCTCGGGTCATCCTTGCCTCTCATCTTGTAAGCTTAACTTTATCCATTTCTTTCACTTTTCAAATTCTCAACTATTTCTCTGCTTTTCTATTTTAATCTCGCCTGTTTATGCTTCCATGCTATAGATTCGGTCTCTCTTATTTAGTCTAAGTCTTTGGCTTTGATTTCAAGGTGTATCAATTTATGCTCTTGTGCATTTTCATTGTATGCCACTGTGCCTAGCACCAACAGTTAAATGGTTCTTTCTACTTCGGTTTTCTCCTTTTTTTTCCAGACGTACCTACTAGGTGTAAGGAAAAAAGGAAGAACATATGTAAGGTTAGAGTAAGAGATTAGAACTCTGGCTAAATCAGCATCTAGAGCTTAAGGAATTTGTGGCTTCATAGATATTGTAATACATGGATAAATTTGTTCAATGAATGGTAGTACACGGACATTGCTGCTCAAAACAAAGTTCGATTATCATTTTTCCCGAAAGCCAAGCTTTTCACTTAGCTGTGATAGCTGTCGCAGATAATACATACATACATATAAGAAAACCAAATAGAGAGATTCTGGCTTTATTTTTTCCAGCTTTCTTGTCGGTAACACTGAGTCACGTCTTGGTGTCTAGTCAATGTTTGTTCTGCTTTTCTTTTATGAATAACATTGATGTCTCAACCACCTTGCTTGCACCCGCACTAGTGCACTGGCTATCTGTCGTTTTTCATTCGGTCATGTACCGGGTAACTTAGTCTTGCAAGACTAAGACAGGTGAGAAGACATCATTTTTGCCCAACGGACCCTGGTCTCTCATGGTGCATTTTAACTTCATTGACCACTGCAGCACGCACCTTTTGTTTCCCGCTTTCTTCTTGTTTTTCGTTCCTGCTTTTGACAAAAGCGTGTGTTCTTGCTTTCGTGAAATTAGGAAAAATAAAACGAATTTCTTCTTGTCAAGTTCAAGAGCCTTTGAAGTTAAAAGGCGCACATGTTGTAAGGGGTTGGGTTGGGGGTATCTGTATGAGTATCCAAAGTGGAACTATAAACATGCATATAAAAGAGTGATGTTGCACAGGAGATTGAGAAACTAGTTTTGTTTCTCTTTTTTCCTAGATCTTTGGTTTGTGTTGTTAACTTTTTTTGTCAACTTTAGAATGTTCACTGATTGAAAGTTCCATTTAGGCTTTGTTACTTATAGTCTTTGCACGGCTGAGGAAATTTTCTACCGTATTCTCTGTTATTCTTTTTGTGCCTTTTCTTGTTCTCTGATTGTTGGTTTTTTGTCAGGGTCGCCCTAAAGGTGTCACTCCAAAGTACAGCTTAAAGCCACTTGTGCCTAGACTTTCAGAACTATTGGGAGTTGAGGTCTGTATGCTGTTCTGTTTTTATTTTCTGTTGACTCATTCTTTCTTTTAGTCTAATTCAAGTATGTTATTTTTTGGTGAGTTTGCTCAGGTCAAGATGGCAAATGATTCAGTTGGCCCAGAAGTTGAGAAATTGGTGGCTGAAATACCGGAAGGAGGAGTTGTGCTTCTGGAGAATGTGCGATTTTATAAAGAAGAGGAGAAGAATGATCCCGAGTTTGCCAAGAAGTTGGCATCTCTTGCAGATTTGTACGTCAATGATGCATTTGGGACTGCTCATAGAGCCCATGCTTCCACGGAAGGGGTTGCTAAGGTCTTGAAACCAGCCGTAGCTGGATTCCTTATGCAAAAGGTACTAATCTAAGATTCTTCTTGTCAAATAGAGGAAAGCATTTTCAAAAAAGTAAAAGGAATTATGCATAGTTCTAGAAAGAATTATTAGTTCGAGGGTTGCTTAATTGTGTTGAGTTGGATGGTTAATTGTGATTCAGCAGTTACTATACTCGCATAAGCTCTTTTACTGTATTTTGGTTGGCTTGATATTTTTGTTGTAATGTCTTACCCTGCATCATCAATGCTTTGTAGGAACTTGACTATTTAGTTGGAGCTGTGTCAAATCCACAGAAGCCATTTGCTGCTATTGTTGGTGGTTCAAAAGTATCAAGTAAGATTGGTGTTATAGAGTCCCTCTTGGAGAAGGTTGACGTGTTATTGCTCGGTGGGGGAATGATCTTTACTTTCTACAAGGCCCAAGGTTACTCTGTTGGATCATCACTAGTGGAGGAGGACAAGCTTGACTTGGCAACATCTCTCATGGAGAAGGCAAAGACAAAAGGAGTATCTCTATTGCTTCCCACTGATGTAGTGATTGCGGACAAGTTTGCTGCTGATGCGAACAGCAAGGTTCGACTCTTGTCTATATAAACGCTTTATTAGGTCAATTCTATCTTGAAAAGTAAGAACTAACTGTTGTATATGTTAACTGTTTTCTTGATTTGGATGATGGATTCTTTTTGTAGCAGTATCTGTTTTAGGGTTTTGGCTGACTTGATTTTCTTTGCCATTTTCAGATTGTTCCAGCTTCCGAAATTCCTGATGGCTGGATGGGATTAGATATCGGACCTGATGCAATCAAGTCCTTTGGCAGTGCCTTGGATGCCACCAGGACTGTCATTTGGAATGGACCAATGGGTGTGTTTGAGTTTGACAAGTTTGCTGCTGGAACGGAGGTATAGAATGGAGATTTTCTTAAGTTGTGCTGGTAGATTTGTACCTTTATGATTTAGGAGTTGTTATTCTACTTGGAATATTTCTAGTAATGCTTTGAGATATTGTAGATGTTTCCCTTTGACATTGGGGATTAATTGCATCTAATGTTATTTTTGTTGTCAGGCTATTGCAAAGAAATTGGCAGAGCTTAGCGGAAAGGGAGTGACAACCATCATAGGTGGTGGTGACTCTGTAGCTGCAGTCGAGAAGGTAGGACTTGCAGAGAAGATGAGCCACATATCAACTGGTGGGGGTGCTAGCTTGGAGCTTCTGGAGGGGAAACAACTTCCTGGAGTGCTTGCCCTAGATGACGCCTAAGCAATATATGTTCATGCTTGCTCCTTTTTTTGCACATTCTGTTAGCTTTCATGTCTGGATTTTAATCTAGAGCGGATTTGGATCTGTAGAGTCCTGTAAGGTGGTGGATCAAACTGTAATAAGCACTTTCTGAACCTCACTGAGGTACTTCCTCTTGTGATAAGAGAGAATCTTCCATGGTTGATAACTTGAAATAACTGATGAGTTACTATTAGTTATCAAAATCCTTTTTTTCGGATTGGAACGTACTTGCATGGAGCTTTACTTTTATTGTTTATTTTGCCTTTTCTGTTGGCTGCTTGGTCTCTCTATTAAATGGAGCTCTAGAGCTCATCTGTTGGCCACCACTGGTTTTATGGGGAGAAAGATTTTGGCTGGTGCTGGAAGCACAAGACTGGTGTGCTTCCTATCCTAAATGCTGCTGGCATGTGATGATCTCAAGTAGACATTTCAGAGCACTTGAAGATTGTATCGAATCAATCATCCAGTTTTGGCACTATGATGTAACGAAAAGAATTGTAGGTTGTAAGAAACAATACTGCGTTCTTATTCTAACAGTTAACACTTTCAAATAGAAAGCCCTGCTTAAATGATCAAAATGCTAGTCACTAAAGAAGACGGGAGGTTTATTTGCAGTGGCAAAAATTGGAAGGGATCTTTTGCTTCTTTCTCTATTTGTTTACTAGATTAGTCCAAATGATTTTATGTTTCATGAAAGAGTAAAATTTTCTGTTATAAAAGATAGGCTTAAGCATTAGAAAATAGAAAGAAATGAGTAGTGCCGAGTGAAGTAGTTAGAGCTATTTGCAAATGGAGGAAAGTTGTTTAGGTTGATATGACTGTGCCTGTGAGGTTATTGTTGCTTGCCAACTGAATTCTTCGTTGCTTCTGTTACAGTGATCCTACCAACACCTCTTTCAAATGTAGTTTTTCTTCTCCTTGGCCCAAGCGTCACGTCCGTGCAGCTTGGGGTTACCATTCTGGAGGGGTCAAAAACCTGTCCTCGCTTTAGGCTGTGAGACAGAATCCTAACTAGAGATTTTTATTACGATGATCGGCCAACTGATTTGCCTAGTATAATTTGATTGTAGTTTTATACTCTTAATAGTTCTCTAGTATATTGTAAGAGAGGAGAAAACTAACTCTCCAACTGGTGCTGGTTTATAAATGTTACTTCAGATTAGCTCTGGGAAATGCAGAGTGGGATTGTAGAAATAACATTGTCTTGCCACTTTGCCATTCAGTGGTGGGGTTAGAGAAACCAGCTCCTCTTGCTTTGAGAAAACACCTTTAGACCTTAAAGAAAACAGTGATATGGGTGTTAGTTGGTAGTAATAGCACTTCTTAGGTGTGTCATAATCAAGCAGTATCGGTACCCATTTATCATAAGATTTCTTCCCCAGGGATAAAGTAACTAGGTTGGAACAAAATTAATAAAAACAACGCAGCGATCGCGATGGGACTCGAACCCACAATCTCCCGCTCCGGAGGCGAGCGCCTTATCCATTAGGCCACGCGATCACATGTTGTTGTTGATTTACTCATCGCTAATATAATAAAAAAGGGACCTTTGTAACATAACAACACATATACATCATAGTTATTATATTAAGTAACTTCATTACACAACAAAAATATAGTTTTAACAGGGGAAAAGGGGGATAACAGACATAGGATATGATAGCTTTAATTTAGAGAGGACGCGGTGGAGGAGGAGGAGGAGGAGGATGATTCTTGACCAGGTGATCTCTCCAGAGACGATAAAACAATAATAAGGTGGAGCGACCTCTTTTCATGTTGTTTTGTAGTAGTACTGGCTTTGCACCGTTGTTGGCTTGTTTAGGAATAGTAGGTAATTCCCCAATGTGAAGGTTTGATATAAGGTCTTCCATCGATGCCTCCTTGTCAAGATTCATGTCTTCATCAGTACCATGACATGTCGACATCTCGCCTTTCAAGTCATATTCATCATTCCGCACTCCTGTTGTGGATGGATCACTGCTGCTTTGTGCCTCATCATGAACTTGTTCGAGAATAATACTGGCCTTATTAATCATGTCCTTCAATAATATATGAGGAGGGTCGTTTGCATTGGCGGCGGCCATTTCTTTTGAGGGTGACGGCTAATTTGGGGAATGAGTCTACAATCTCAAACTCTGTATTTATTATTATATATAAATATGAAGAAGATAAAGAAAATGTCAAAAGGGAAGTTGGAAGCAGTTAAGGAAACGGTGGCACCTTTTGCCTTTTGGTTTTGAAAGGAAACGCCGCAACCCGTGAAGAAAGAATATTTGTTTCCTATTCGTATACTTGACTTGTTAAAATACTCTCTTTATGCTGTCTTACCTGAATGATACTTCCCACTTTAAAATGCACATGAGGTTATTCTTCTTTCTTGCTAATTACTATTAACATACCATCTAAATCTAATTAATTTTGTTATCATCAAATTGCAAGGGACAAATAAATTTCCCCCGTCTCAAAAACAGGTCTGATTTCCTCTACATCCATCCAAGTCCTACCACAACAATGTCGCATATAAACAATAATAATCCATTGGCAACTCGTCTCCAGGCCCTCTCATTTCGCTATCACATATTTTGAATATCATACTATTCATTATTCCATGATACAAAAACAAGAAATTTAACAGACAAAGTTGACCTCGTAAAGTCATATGTAGAAGCACTCGTCCAAAGCATGCATCTATGTAGAAGCTACGCTTCAGATGTGGCAACTGGTGCATCTGGATGCCCTCCCCATTCTGTCCACGAACCATCATAGACTGGAACATCAGTCTTTCCAAGTTGATGGAGTCCCTACAAAGATGAACATAGTCAGAATATCTCCTTTGCACCAACACGAAATCAAAAGCCGGATACAGCACATTGATTATACGATCCGAAAGAGAGAAATAGAGAGTTCGACTAACCAAGGCAAGTATGCAAGCTGTTACCCCTGTGCCACAGGAAGTTACTATAGGTTTGTCCAAAGAGATACCTATAGAAGAATAGGTTATCATACAAGCAACGGCAAAATCAAAAGCCTGATACAGCACATTGATTATACGATCCGAAAGAGAGAAATAGAGGAGTTCAATTTAATCTCAAGGCAAGTATGCAAGCTGTTACCCCTGTGCCACAGGAAGTTACTATAGGTTTGTCCAAAGAGAGGCCTTATAGAAGAATAGGTTATCATGGCTAAGCAATCAAAGTCAGATAATTTATAATATATGATTAAAGAGGCAGATGCAACGATACCTAAATTATGAGCTTAGATAATATACAATCAACTCTTTATTTCACAAGGGACGCCTTTTCAAATTTACCATCACATTGAAACTTGGGGCCTGTACTATATCCAATTTTTTACATATGCAAATGCATTAACATTTTACTCTCCCTATGCAAGTCCATCAAGCAACGGGAAGCTGCTCTTACCTTCCTGATCAAATTTTTTCTTGAGCTCTTCATTAGATAATAGTGTCTGAGAGCTATCAAGCATCTGCATGCAATCACCAAAGTGAACCAGATATGAATACATGATTACAGAGCTTAATCTAGGAATTAGTCAGCAGGGATCAATATATTTTAAAAAAAAAAAAGATTAGGGCCAGAATAATTACCCTTGGTTGTATTGATGGTTTCCACAAATAATAGAACTCTACTCATACATGATTACAGAGCTTAATCCAGGAATTAATCAGTAGGGGTCAACACTCAGAAACAAAGAATACGCTAGAATGATTACACTTGTATTAAGGGGGCACTCGACACACTACCGAACAATCTCTATATTATTGGCAAAGAACACATAAGGAAGGGCACACTCAGGCTTTAGGTGCAATATGCAATAGGTGCTCCCTGGTGGGTGGGGGGGTTTGAAGATAGGCTTAAGGTGCAATACCCACCATTTTAGTGTAAAAGTTATACCGCGATTAGCTAATGCCGCAAACCAAACATGGGATAAAATTAATCCCAAATTTTATCCCGGAATTATTATGCTTATTTAGGGTCTTACACATGGTCGTTGTGGTATTATTGTTAAGGGTGGTAGCTTCTAATCATTATCAACATGGGACACCTACAATATCATACAATATCATGCGCTGGATAATCTGGAGTACCAATGATTAAAGTCAACTTCCAAACTAGATCGAAAGGTATCAAATGCCTCAACAAATAATCTAACGAGTTAAATCCGAAATCCTAATCCATTCATCCACTGCAGACAATGGCTTTTAGCAGAGAGAAATTTTGAAAAATCAAATCTCTTTAACTAATGAATCTTCACCTGTGGAAAAGGAATGCACTTGCTCCCAGGTACATGACCACTTCTTATTCCTTTACGAGGCTCTGGTGCAACACCATCAAACCTGAAAAGGGGCAAGCAAAAATCAGAACTTCAGATTCAATTCAGTTGTGTAAAATGAATTTTAGAAAATCCAATTCAGACATTAAGTTTTGATAACCAAATTCACAGTACTTGACTAGAACAATGGATTTTGAATCCATTTTGTATAATACTGACAACAGATACATTAATTTTTTCTAAAAACCAACAAACATTATGGTTCATTCATAATAGAACACAAGTGTTCATGTACAAATTTATATTAGCTATGTGCTTACCCCCAAAATCAAAAAACTTATATTAGCTATGTGGTAAATTTATCAGCATCTTGACCATCTACATGCTGCATATCTCTTCCTAACCTACTACTCCACCAAGGATAGCAGATTACAGGACATGCCAAAAAGATATTACTCATGCCCTCGATTTACTCGAGATTATTTGACGGGTGCAGAACCAATAATACTTGCATATTGAACAAATTGTTGAGAGAAATCATCAGCTTGAAGTCTTAAATTATGTTGTAAATTAGGTTTCACTTCCTAAAGTTTATGGAACAAGAATTTATAGTATTACTTAAATGACCCATGTGTCATCTCATCCAAACAATAATGGAAAAAAATAGCTTAGCTACTAGAGCATCATATATTAAGAATTAGTTCTCCCACAACTAAAGTACCTAGCTTTGGATCGAGCATCTATATGCTGATATGTTGTCCCATCAATGTTCTTCCAAACCTGAAGCATCGACAATAAAATCACATATTCAATTACTAACTAAGGAAAATATAATGAAAGAACTATTGACAACAAAAAATTGCATTATTTACTTATAAGTATATTAAAAAACTTCAATCTGCTTGATATATCCAGCAGAAGGACGAAGAATTTGTTAGTTGACTACCACCCACTAATAAAACCATTAGACCCAAGTGTTGATATAAGATACACTAAAGAAAACCTCCAAAACCCATGGCCCAGATTTACTTCCAAACTTTGTGGAGTTTTACATCTCACTCAAGGGAAGCAGATAGAGGCGGAGTCGGGATTTGTAGTTTATGGGTTTTGAACTAGATCTTTTTTTGTTTACTGGGTTCAAAATAAATTATTTGTACATATCAAATGAATTTTTTTAACACAAATACAAGGTTTGAGCCAGTGCTACTGGGTTTTGCCGAAGCCGTAGCCAGTACTATGGCTCCGCCACTGGAATTAGATGTGTTTTTTTTATTGGCTGAATACAGCAGAAAAAAAGATCCAAGGATGAATGAGCACACTTGCAATTTGAAACACACAACATTACAATCTGTAAGTTTCTGCATGATCTATATGTTCCTAGACCTACCATAAGTTTTAAATTGCACCGAGATAGCAAGTGATGTGATTGAGTGATGGTGAAGAGAATTAGAGAATATAGCTTAAATAGTGATATCCAGCACCACAATAGCGTAAAGTTACAAAGAGAGCTGCAGGAGAAAGCACACCAACCTGATCAAGGGTCCATACGAGATGTGGCCGAAACTTGGTCTGAAAGGTAATAGGTGCAACCTGCAGAACAAGTTCTTACAGTAATATTAAGCAATGCACATTAGAAGCAGAATTCAAATAGCTAGAAGGAACGTAGGTATAAAAATTAATAAAAGAACGTATAAGACATTTGTAGTGTGGCATGCCCAAGTATAAGACATATCAATCCCTCACTCACTCACCCCACCTCTCCAGGAAACAATAAAGCATTCATGTCGGAGGAAACTCTCAATCATCAAATTGTTTACTCTTCATAAAAGAATAACTCATTCAAGAAGAGGAAACTGTCAAATGTCAAATTGTTTATTTCTTTTTGGTGTACCCGTAACTTATGTTAGGGTGATTAAGGACATGTATGATGGAGCTAAGGCTTGGGTAAGGGCAATGAGAGAAGACCCGGAGCACTTCCCCGTCACGAGAGGGTTGCACCAGGGATTGGCTCTTAGCCCGTTTTTATTGCGTTGGTGTTAGATGAATTGACTCGACATGTCCAAGGGGAGGTGTCATGGTGTTTGCTATTTGCAGATGATATTAGTTTTGAGCGGTGGAGTTAATGATAGGCTGGAGTTTGGAGATAAACCCTGGAATTAAAGTGTTCAGGTTGAGCAGGAGTAAGAAAGAGTACTTGGAGCGCAAATTAAGTGATGTAATGCATGAGACAGACGTGAAAGTGAGGATTGATACTCAAGTCATCCCCACGAGAGGAAGTTTCAAGCACCTAGGATCAATAATCCAAGGAACTTGGGAGATTGATGACGATGTTACACATCGCATTAGAACAACGTGAATGAGATAGAGGCTCACATCGGGTGGTCTGTGTGATAAGAATGTGCCGCCAAGACTTAAAGGTAAGTTTTATAGAGTGGTGGTTAGACCAACTATGTTATAGGGGGTGAAGTGTTGGTCGATCAAGAACTCTCACATCTAGAAGATAATGATAACGAAAATGAGGATGTTGAGATAGATGTGCGGGCATACTAGGAGAGATATGATTAGAAACGAAAATATCTGGGACAAGGTGGAATTGGCCTCTATGGTTGATAAGATGAGAGAAGCGAGATTGAGATGATTCAGACATGTAAAGAGAAGATGCCCCGATACCAAGGTGTAAAAGGTTGGATATGTAGGGTCTGAGGAAAAGTAGAGGTAGACCGAAAAAGCATTGGGTATGGGTGATTGGCACTTTGGCAACTTGCCAAGGACATGACTCTAGATAGGAAGGTATGAAGGTCGGCGATTAGTGGACAGTCATGCGCTGTCTGGTTTTCCTTACCAGTATTATTATTACTATCGTTCTCTTATCTCTCTGCGATTTTTATTACCAATTATTATCTCCTTTGCTTCCGTATCAAATTATTTGATGTTGTAACTATTATTTTGTCTAATATTTTCAAATGACTTCTTCACTAATGTATTTCTTTTTTCAAACCTGCTTTGAATTGTTTTCTTGAGCTGAGGGTCTCTCAGAAAGGGCCTCCTTGTCTTAACTAGGCAGGGATAAGGTTTGCATACACACCACCCTCCTCAGACCCCACTCGTGGGATTACACTGGGTATGTTGTTGTATTGTTTCAAAAAACTCATGAACTGTCT
The DNA here is from genome assembly GCA_018107945.1 of Datura stramonium. Taxonomy (NCBI): domain Eukaryota; kingdom Viridiplantae; phylum Streptophyta; class Magnoliopsida; order Solanales; family Solanaceae; genus Datura; species Datura stramonium. Next base: position 164,048 of record JACEIK010001050.1, on the reverse strand, counting down.
ACTTGGATTTCTCCTCATCAAGATAGAACCATATTTATGAAACGTATCTTATAAATGTTACACAAGAAAGATTTGAGTTTTTCCCACAGAGGTCTTTTCTTTTAAACCGAGAAATCCCCGAGGGTAGTGGCCTACAATTCGAACAGTGACGTGCGACACACTCACACATCACACTCTATGCTCGTTCCTATGGACCAAAATCCCTGGGGGCAATTTTGCACAGAGATCTTGCCACCACTAAATTTAGTCCTATTGCTTCAACAGTGCCATGTTATCAGGGTTAAGGAAAGATTCTTTGTTGTAGCAATTTTCTGTTTTAAGATACATAAGAAAATGCAGCTCACAGGAAATATGCTTTTACTTACCGTCTGTCCTTGATATACTTTCTCTATTGCTTCACTGGCAGCACTAGCTTTCAAAATTGCGTCACCAGATGCACTGGATTCAACATCATATCCAGAAGCACGCCATCTGGGCAAGCCACCATCTAAAACCCAAACTCTGTCATGTCCAAAAACTCGAAACATCCTGATTATCCATTTTGTAATTTGTTAAGTCATTTCGTACAAAATGAGCTTATCTGCCTTTCACAATAATCAGTTAACTCACCACCATACACGAGCTGCACTAAAGATGCCCTTCCCATCATAGACAACAACCCCGTCTTTGTTCTCGATTCCAAGAGCAGATACAGCAGCTGCAAATGCTTCTTCAGATGGCAGCATATGCGGCAACTGATTACATAAGGTGAGAAATAAAGCTTTCTATATGATAAAAAGGAGATGTGATCAATCTCAAAAGCATGTTGGACAGCTAGGTAAACATCTCTTATGGTATAGATTCTATAGAGACAGATGAGTTAAAATGAAAAAGGAGGGAATGTGATAGAGATACTGACACCAGATTAGATGTTTCATGATGTGAAAGATTACATTATGAAGCAAAATATTCTCAAAAAAAAAAAAAAATTAAAATTTGAACAAGTCTTACATTTGTAGTACGATCAGATATACCATCTACATCAAAGAAAAGTGCTCCAGGAATGTGTGCGACCTGTTCAAATAGAAGAAAGTAAAATTATACCCCAAAACAAAAATACAAAGAAAAGAATTAAAAAAGGAGAGAGAGTTGAGCAAATATGTTCTCTAAGCATAGAAAATAACTAAAAGAGAAAAGCACACTAGTAGAGGATGAAATTTTTCAATCCACGAATATGGTCAACAAAAGCAATGCAGGCATTTGAATCAAGATAAAGTAGTTCCATTTAGTTTTGTGATCATGTAAAAATAAGGTAGTTCCATTTATATAGGTCTCAATTCAGGGTCAGCACCTGATACTCTTGAAGAGGGTTTCTCTGCTCGTTTGGCATGTACCAAGATGCATCCAATACCTTTATGAAAAAGAAAAAGAAAAATCTAAGTTCTCTAAGCATAGGAAAAGAACTAAAAGAGAAATGCTTTGCCCTTAATTGACTAGATTGAACAACATCACCATCTTAAATGAGCTTGAATCCCCCGAGGAAGGATTAACAAGTAAATAGTTCAATCACAAACCTTTATATCAGGCTCTTTGAGGTTTGCATGGAGCCAGTCAACTGAAACAACAGATTCATTGGAGGAGACAGCCAGTTTTGAGAATGCTGCCCGTGTTCCTACCCTTGATGAAGCAATGCAACAAGTAACAGAACCCACCACCTTGTAAGAGAAATAGGTTGGTGCAGCTTGGGAGTAGAATGGTTTCTTCTGATAGGATTAAGCAAATGAGGAACATTTTCTTTTAATAAATTAACCAAATCAGAAACATACTCGTCAGCTTTCAACGGCAAATGAATACAAGAACTGACAATCTACAGGCAAAGCCAGGTAATATTGCTAGCATGATTTACAAGATATCACAAATTTTCTCATGTGACTTCAAAGTACTAAATTCCTTTGATCAAGAACGTATTTTTTGACAGGTTAACTAACCCAGTAGACTTAAAGTGCAACAGAAACTGTAAAAGAATAGAGGAAGGAATCAAACTCATCAAATCAGATGCACTAATGAGATTGTAATTTTGTTTTCATATAGCAAAAGGAGATAGCGAAGGATCAACAACTATGTAAGATATTCATGTGCGTGAAAAAGATTACAATTTTGGAAGCCAGGTAGAACACCAATACATAAACATATGAATTTCGCCATTAATATGCAGAGAACTCCACATGACTGACATATGACGTGCGACAAATAAGAGAATCTGCTCACAGAAACCGGCTTCTCAACGTAGCTACTGAATACAGAAAAGACCCTGGTAATGCACCTAAAAGTCAAATTCAATGATAATGATCGCATATTTACTGTCACGCTAAGCAAAAACCAGAAAGAAAATCGAAAATTGGAAGCGGAAACAACAATTTTTTTATCACAACATGCACTGGAAATAGGGCAACTTACGTTAATGGCAGAAAGAAAGAATTGGGGCTTGCTGGAGGGTAAGAAAGTGGAAGACTTCAGAAGACGGTGGGCAAAGAGAGTCTTGGATAATAGCCCCGACGCCATTTCAATTCACAACATAAGAAAATCAACAGCGAGATTGATGCTCGTGTGTCTGAGACCAAACAATTTCTTCTTCGGAAGAGGAAAACGTTGTTGAATCGGAATCGTCCGCAGCTGAGCTCAAACCCTAAGCCGACTATCCAGTAGTGAAACTGATGAGTGATCAACGAACTCGTTGTGCTAACCGCCGGCGTCCTAAAAGGGACCCAAAAACTTGAGGCGACGTATTCGCAAATTGACCCCTCAAAGCTCAATTCAAATTCAACCCCCATCTTTTTTCCATTTCAATTTGGTCACATATTTTTACCTTATTATTAAAACTATTTTTCCTAACAAAAGGTAAACTCAATTTTGCTCAAATTCACAAAAAGTTACTAATTTTTTTTATTTTTTATTTACTAAAAGAAGTACACAATTTTAGCTAAATATCATAGAAACTCATAAGGAGGAATAAAAGATATGATAGTTAAATAAAGTAAAATGAAATTTTATTTCAATCACAAATAATAAATAAGTAATTCTCCCTTGTTTTACTATTTAAGGGACTTTGTTTTATTTATTTGATCTTGTATGACCCCGATTATAATAAATTGAACTTGACAAAGAGTTGAACTACATAGGATAAACAAATTAGCTAGGTCGACATACATTTCCAGTAATTGGGTTAGTTTGTTGAATGATATACATCAAGAACTTTGTTATTCATATAGTAATTTTATATTATGTTTGGTTGGTAGGTTTCAAATATTGTATGAAAGTTATTCATGTATTAATTTTATGCGGTGTTTGATTGTGTCTTAGTAATTCTACATAACTAATACTTACATAACTTATGAGAAAATTTATGTATAATTTTATGCGGGGTAGAAGGTGGAATAAGTTATGTGAGTATTAGTTATACATGGATTAAAAT
>JACEIK010001050.1:130107-143671 GCA_018107945.1 Datura stramonium | reverse complement strand
AAACTTATATATATATATATTATCTATCGAAAACGGTCTTTTTATCTATTAGGTAGAGATAAGGTCAGCATATATTCTACTCTTTTACAGCTCACTTGGTGGAATTATACTGAATAATTGTTTCTTGTTGTAGTATATTTCAAAATTATAGATCAAAATTTTCTATACATATTAAAATTTAAATACTCAAAACAAAATATTAGGTATGAAACCTGGTAGCTTTTGGTGAAATATGTATAACTTAATAACTAAACTAAGCTATGAATTTAGCGATAAATTGAAAATACATATACTTTATATTGTGAGGGCAGCCGCAAGTGCTACATTATTTTAAAATTTTAAAGTAAGGTTTGTGTAATTTGATATAAATGTAGAGGTAGGTATATAATTGTTGGTGAAATATATTTGTATAAATTAATAAATTAGGTGTTGAAGAAGAGGAAATAATGTAAATACTAAGGAATCCAAGAAGCTTACGCATTGGAATAATTGGGAAACTGGAATTGAAGGTATTAAAACCATTGAAAAGTCTGTCTAACCTAAGCCCACTTAATTACTCCAAGTGTTGTGTGTATATATCTGATTGACTTTGTTTGCTTCAAGGTGCTTATTATGGCAATTAATACTGCATTCATTTTGTACCTAACTTTAATTTAATTATTACTACCACTATACTCTAACTTTCATTTAATGAATTTATGAATTTGTTCCTGTTGAATTCAAGTTGCTCACCCACTCCCCCTCCCCCCAAAATCCCTTTGCACAATATTACTACAATTATATATTTATACGTTATGTATTTAGATATTTAGACTCGTTATTTCAAGAGAATGAAATGACATATGAAAATGTAATTCATATATGATTGAAATGGAGAAATCTTATCAGGGTGTGACATGTCAACATGAAAGTTAAATTTTATAGAAATCGACTATCTTATACGATAGTAACCACATTCTACGATGGACGTACCGTTATACCAGATTCAATAAAATTAGAAATGACCATATTCTACAAAAGATATATAAGTAGCACACATTAAGAATAAAATATGAAAAGATCAATTAAAATAATTTGAATATGTTTTGCGTCGATCCATCAGTTTGTACGTGCGAAACTATGGTAAGTGAAGAAATTTCAGTTAATTATAACGAAAAGGAACAAATGGGGAAAATTTCAGGCAGAAGTAAATATATGATTGAGTTTTACAAGACTTTGCATTTGAGATTTCAAAAGGGTTGGTGAACTACAACATGTTTGGATATATTAGCCACATTGACATTTAAATATTTAGTTGCTAGCAACAACTGAACATTGAATGTCGTTACAACAGAAAGACTTCTTGTGAGAACTACAATGTTGACTTGCTTGCCGCCTCATATTTTTTTCAAAATAAATGTGAAAATTGAATAAATGTGTTATGAAATAATAAAGAAAGAACAAGAATATCTTTCTTGATGGAATGAAATACAATGAAGGAGAACCCCTTTTAGTTTATGTTTGTATGTGATTTTGTGAATTTTACTTCATTGTATGTGATTTTGTCATCATACTTGCTACAAACAAAAAAAACATCTTTTACATAAATATTTATTACCCGCTTCAATTGTAGTAAAATGAAAATATTAGATATTTCCATAATTTATAGTCTCAGTTTTTTTTCTTTGGAACTTATAAGTTTCCAATCATATCGTGGCTTTGGGTGGATGACCATCTTCAGGTGGTCATACCTTTCTTTTAGGCTACAAAACAAGTGAATCCTTAATTCCGAGATATTCAATTTTCAGAATTTTGTCATGATGATGACACACGAATATTATAGCCTTAACACGATCTTGGTTTGATGTTTTGTTTTCACTTTTAATGGTGTCTCCAAGATCCATTGCATCCATATGGATTTCAGCATCCAACACTTATAAAAGGTGGTTCTTGTTAGAACTTTGAAGGGCAACAAAATCAAGTTTCGTAAGGTTAGCCATATTAAAAGAAAGAGAAATAATACATTGGCCTTCAAATTTTGAGACGGTAGATTCGTAGAGCAACAATATAGGAATATTATTCCTGTGGTTAAGTAATACATCTTTCGAAAAAGAAATTTTAATTTTTTTTTCTTATCTCAGATCTTTCAAAGTGAGTGTTCAAGGTAGAGACTCGTGCTGATAACGTATTATGAAATAATAAAGAAAGAACAAGAATATTGTAGAGAAGGAGAGAAGTTCTTAATTCTCTTGATGAGATGAAATACAGTGAAGGAGAACCCCTGTAGGGATAATTCCTCATAACTTTTCTTCAAAAAATAGACTTTTCACTATAATATAAATACATGTATCCACTACAATACAAATACTTTTATAGACATTCACTATAATACAAATATGTTTATAACAAAATGGACATTTTTTTTTCTTCAAATTTTTAATCTTGCGACATTTCCAATGTCTACCATATTAGAGGAAAATAGCGAAATCAAACTGTAGTTTTACATGGTCTCTTCTCAAATTGGATTAGACCGAATGGACTGAAGCCCACAATAGTAACAATCTCGCTTGAGCCAGCGGCCCATAATTAAAAATGGATCTGCTTACATCTTGATGTCCGACCAAATAGTTGCTACCCCTTTCAAGTATTTCTAGCCCATTTAATTTAATTCCTTTGAGGTCTCACTGATTTGGAAGTAAATGCTTTTATTATAAAATGATCAGACTAAGCATGTCCAAGTAATGTTTAATCACTTGATTTGTTTCATAAAAAGGTTCGTTTTGTATGATTAATCACCCTCTTCCCGGCCACAAATATAGTAGTACTGCAGCTTAATAACAACAAAGGAGGGAGCGCGTTAAATATATTACGTTTTCACCTAGCTATTTGTTTTTATTAATGTTTGAATTATGTAAGTTACTGCGTTCATAATTCAATTCTCCCATTTCCGCTCTAGCTAGCTCTTCCTCGTTGATTCAGTATCCATTTTCAATCTTTTAATAGATATGCTTATAATAATTGGATTGTGAGATTAAAAAAGAAAAAAGCATCTGCCTTAGGTTGTGTTTCTTTTTAGTATTGGCATCAAGTTGAATAGTAGTTATTATATATCATGTGAGCAAAGAAATAGGTAGCTTCCCATTTGTGTGTGAAACTTGTAGGATCAATCATTGAAGAAAAGATGCTTGCAAATTTCTATCACGTTGCCTCCCATATATAGCTAGTTCCCAAATGTAATTAGAAACTATGGTTAGTATAATATGATCACTAGTAGTAGCTAGTTACTTAAAATGTGAGTTTTATATGATTTGTGTTGAGGGAGGTTTAAGTGGTGGCATCCATGTGCAACGTTAAGTGATCACATGTTAACACTGTGCATGCAGGGCTGGCCCCCATTTTTTGGATCCTAGTTAAGGTTTTTCTTCCGGTAAATATGGAATCTTCTAACAAGTTAATTAGTGCAAAGCAAAAATACCTTGGCATCTTCAAACACAATATAGTCTGCAATAGGAATTGAACTCTCATAATAATAATATATGCCTGCAAGTTGAACTAAAACTATAATTACATCAGATTGCATGTGGCTTTTGCGTTAATTAAGGGGTATTTTTTGACATTGATTTTATTTCATTCCGTACAAACCACTAAAATAAACTAACCTAAAATTCATTAAACTATACAACAAATGATTGATGAATATCAAGTTACATTTTTTTGGAGATTTGCCAGTTCCATCAACAATCAACATATATATTTTTTTGCCAACTGCCATTTCACATGATAAGCTGTGCACACCTTATTTTCATATATGCGTGGAAGAAAGAAGAACGCAAGGCGACGTTACAATGTTTCTTTTAATTATATAAGAATTAACTCGAATAAATGAAATTGTGTATATATATTATTAAGGTATAATCTATTTATAATATATATAAGATTAAATTTCTTGGTTTTGTGTAAAAATATAATGATTATTAATATATCGGTTATATATGCCTTTTCATTCCTACCTATTACTTACCAGCCAAACATCCGCACAGGGACAACTTTCAAGTGCTACTTACAACTAAAAACAAGAAAAATTGCACAAAGAAACAAAGTTAGGAAAGAAGTCATATATGGACAATTGGACGTGATGAATGTAGAATATTCCTTACAAGTCTTTCTCAAAGCCAACAATTTATGATACTCTCGTTATTTTAATTAATTTATGTGATATTGTTTGATCGTGCATGAGATGAGAACAATTGCATATCGTTTTTAATAATGTAAAAGAAAGAAAAATGAAATATTTAATTTTCTTTTTACTGAAAAAGTTAAAGGTAAAGTTTCCACACATTTTTTTTTTCGATCCCTTACAGAATTACTAGTTATGCTGTAGTTGTTTTATTGAAAAAGTTCCAAGCTTGATTTCATTGAACATGTTAATCAACATTCTTTAAAATCACTAATTTACCAATCTTCCACTTAAATACTCATGCATGTTGATAAAAGGACCATTCTCCAAACTAAGTCAGCTGATCCATTATTATTTAATTCATCCATTCATAGTTTCTTTTCGTTTTAATTTTTTTTTTTCCTCTTGGATAAGAAAATATATTTGTGTTAACAAAAGAAAAAGATAAGTAATTAGAAACTGTCAGGATCATCCACCTAACCTGTTTTTCTTTTTACTCCTCACAATATTTAACTTGCTTGAAAAAGTAGTTGTAAGATAACAAGACGGTTTCCCTAACTCGACCACCAATAATAGTTACAATCAAACAATAAATTAATAATTATACTTATGAGAAATTAAATTAAATCCAGATAGGCAACAACCTTCTAAATTAATTTTTTTCTAAAATAAAATAAAATGAAGGAAGACGTTTTATTAAGGAATGTAAATAGTTTTTTTGGCTAGATTATTAGTAATTGCTTCAAGACTGCTTACTTAGATTTAAAAATGAGGTAAAATGATTTAAAGCATGAAGCTAAAATGTTATAGGCCATGTCCTTTGTTTAAAGAAACCTATAATTGTTGGCGCTTTCACTCCACGTCTGATACTTGATTTTGAATTTAATTAATTTAAAATTTAATTAATTATTATTCTCATCGTGAACTCAAAATCTCTAGTTAAGGATCAAATCATTTCATTGAAATCTTTGATGATTAAATTAAAATAAAATAATCAGTGCAGAGTCCACGTATATAGACATTGGTGGTATTGTTTTTCTAAACTTGAAGAAATTATGTGTGCGCACCGTACGGCATGGGTACAATATGTTGACATAATATTGTGAAGGGGTCCAAGTCTTACCTAATCAAATTAGGTGTCACTAGTTTTTAGAGATGATCAAAGACGTCCACATTGTTTTAGGTGAGACAATTGAGGAACAAACCTAATACACTTCTTTAGCTTCATTAACTTTTACCCTTTCTTCATGATTTACTTGTAAGACCCTATCTAATTAATATGAAATCAATGATCTTTTACTGTTTGACTAGTTATAATTATGTATGCATATAATTTAATTGATATTCTTGTCTAACGTTGAATTTTTTTTCATGAAAATCTATGTAAAATAAATTGTTGAAGGCAGATAGTCCACACGCGCTGTCCGTGATCGATCCCACCTTAATGCCTTCTGAGTCTAAGTTTGTCGCACAGGACTTGCCTAGTGCGGTTTACATTCTCTGTGTGGTTTGCAGACTACTATACAGTGGGAGTTTACCCAATGCGGATAAAGTGCTCACCACAGAATGCTCACCCGAAGGGCAGAGGTTGTAGCAGCTGCAGGTTTTTCTGGGATTCCAAAAAAAAATTAATTATTCTATCCAACTTTTATCAAATTCGTGTTAGCTAGTTTTGCCAGATTTAAACGCAATAGAACACCACTATCTTTAATAAGCCAATTAAAATAAAGAATCAGTCAAACGTCAGAAAGATACGAATTGCCGTAACCAAGACTCTGAACTCGGGGGGCCTAAGGGGCGCGAGAATGAAATGCCCTAAACCATCGAATATGTTTGAAAGATCCTTTCAAAATATATGGTATTTTTTTAAAATATATATACACATATACAATAGTTGTTTCCGAAGTTAACACGCGTCTGAACGCCCCTTCTAATAGGATAGATCGGACCCCTGCGGTTTGAACGTTACCTTCAAGTGATATAACTTTTAATTTGTCCTACATTTTCTTTTCCATAAGAGGGATCAATTAGTAAGATTGGTGTCCCCTCTGAGGCTCTGACTAAATCCTACTCACTCTTTTCCTTGTCGAAGTTGGAACTTAATCATCTCATTGCAAATATGCCATTTAAATTGACACTATTTTCCAGTAATAGTATCAACGATCTATAGACTCTTTTTAAGATACACAATCAATGTGCTCCTTAACAAAATGATTCTCAACATCTTCTAATTGAACATATTTTAGGAAATGATTCTCCCCAAATCTTTTTCCTGGAAAAAACAAAAGACGAATAGAAAAACCAGGCGAACCTTCCATGTTTTTTGCCCCTCTGTTTTCATCAACTTAAGGAGATTTTGGGATAATCGCAAATATTGTTTTTCTTAAAGTTGAGATAAGGGTAAAAAAGAATCTCATTTGATGTTTATATTAAATTTTTAATTAATATGTATTTTTATCTTATTAATTAATTTAATTATAATAAATATTCGAGAAGTATTTACGGTGCGAAAGGTTATCTTCCGAGTCCACGACTCTTCAACTCCCGGAGATACTATGAGTATGATTTGGTGTCTCGGTATTACGAAACTACCCCTAACTGTTACAGATCCAGATATGGAATAGTATAAAATTCCAGCTCAAAAACACGGCAGGATGAGAATGAAATTTGGCCGCGAATCTCGGAAATTACAGACAGGTCCCCACCTTCTTCAAATCACGCAAATCTCCGGCCAAACTCAGCACTTTAAGAGCCCGGCGACGTTTCGAAGGTGCAGAGGGGAAAATTTTCAAATTTAATTTGGAAAGATGAATTGCAATTGGCAACTACAATTACTTCAGAAATAGCAAAAATTGATTGGTAAAAAAGGAAAGATATACTAACAAAAATGTAAGTAGTAGTAGTAGTATATGTAAATCACATCTTCGTGTTTCTACTTTTCCTCAAATCCTCCTCCACCTTTTCTATCACAGAATATTTACACGACTCAGAAAGGGGGAAAAGGAGAAAAATAGAGAAAAAAAGACGATCTCGTAACTAATAGTATCGTCGAGATCTGCTCTACCTAACCGCTAATCCCACTGTTTCGTCGCAACGAAAAAAGCAGAGCAAAAAAAAGAAAAAAAAGAAAGAAGGAACAAATTAGAAACGTCTATATTAAACAGAGGTAGCGCTAAAGTAAGTCATCGGAGAGAGTATTAAGAAGATCCTGGAGGTCATCGCCGAGCCGAAGAGCCTCAAGTACTCGTTCGAAGATTAGGACATGACAGGGGATACGAAGAACACCTCTCTGCTCGTAACCGTACTCTTGAGCAGACTTATTGAGGAGCTCAACGAAGATCGGATGGTTGAGAAGCTCAGCACTGACGATAAATCTCTCCATCTCATCGCCTACGTAAACGGGGAGGTGTCCTTCAGGAACTCCGGTGCCGGATCTGAGCTTTCCGGCACGGAACGATTGGAGCCGACGGGGACGAGAGGAGGAGCGGGATTCAGAACGGAGCAAGGAATAGTTAGAGGAGGAATCAGCCACGCGCGATAAACGTCGAATGAGTTTCTTCATTTTTGTTGTATGGAGGGAGAAAGGGGGGGAAATAATGGAAGAAATAGTATTGAGAGAGGTTGGAGAGAAAGAGTGTGGGCGTTGTGTTTATATAGATGGTGTTATGGGAGTTTAAAAGAAAGAAGGGATAGTTGAGAGGTACAGATAGACGTACTTGGCAGGTACAATTATTGTTAGTGGGGTGGGGGAGAAAATGGGGGAGTGGGATGTGTGCTACATTTCTACATTTTATTTTTTTTTTGCATTAATTACCTAGTAATTTCAGTGCATTAATAAAACACTTAAAATTTGACTACTTCCGCCCATAACTTGTGCCCAATTATTTTCTTTCATTATGTTTGATAAATTTATTTTCTCCTAGGTTTGGGGAACAATCGATTTGGTTATATTCTCTTTAATTAAGAAAAGCTGAAAACCTGAAGCTTTAGTCAAATACAATGGTACAGTAAACAGTGGATTGCCACTAAAGTTACTCTGCTCCATCTGCAGGATAATATGAATAAATAATATAGCAGTGGTAGTAGAGTATTTCTTAAAAATGGTGCCAAATGCCAATTGTTTGTAGGAAGCTATGTCTGCCTCGTATATGAATAAAGAAAGAATATTGGTTACAAGGTACATCAGTACGAATGGACCGTATAACTAACGATACCTAATGTAGACAAAGCTTGGGGGAAAGTAATTTTAGGGCCAATTGTCTTAATTTTAGGTAGCATTCCCTTTGGGGACATCAGTAATTAAGTGTACTTAGACAAGTTTGAGATTGATTAGGCGCAAAAGGGTGCACGCATTGCTAAGGGTTGGTTTGGCGGCAAGTAGCAACAAAACTTTTTGTAGATTAATTGGAGTAATAATTAAGATAAGTAAATATTGTAGATATATAACAAAAACATTTTGCTGCCACCCAAACTTTCGCATATAATAAATGTTAGAGACGTAATTATAATTATTTATTTATTTTTGAATATTTAAATATGTAAGATTATCTTGTTTATGATGGTCGTAGATGGTGACTAGTAATATTATGAACGAGGTTGGTGGATATGGGAGATGGGAGGCGTCAATAATAGTTATTGATAGTGGCGGGTGACGGCAACAACAGTGAATGAATGAAATTGATAAACTGTTATTTTTGTACAAATATTTAATTAAACATCTTACTGTTATTAAAACTTTGTTGCATATCTTAATCATTCAAATATATTTATACATATTAAATGGTTGAATCATAAAAGAAACAAAGACATTTATTAGTTAAAATATTAATAAATAAGATTCAAACTTACAAAATAAACGAACTTAATAACTAAAATGTGAATAAATAAAATTAAGCGCAAATAAATGAGACCTTAAAACTATAAGCTAAGGTATGTTCAACATTCGTGGAATTGTATCTCCCGCATAAGCTGTTTACTAATGTGTCCATTGCTTGATTTTAAATAAACTGATTTTCTCACTCAAACACCTTTGCGACTTACAACACAAAGCTGCATCTTGCGTTTGGAATATGTAAAATAATATTACGAGCTTTACCACCAATAAAACTCAACATTCTCGTTGATTAAGGTGATTTTTTTATTAAACTCAAAAAAATTAATAAAATAAGATGAAGGTGATTTTATTAGAGGAGAAAAAGCAAGTGGGAACATTCTCGTTGAGTGAAATGCAAACAAACAAAAGAATGAAATGAGAAAGGACGAGGCGAAAATTAGTGGAAAACGTTGGAATCGTGATATTAATATTCATACTGTTTTGTAAGTAGGCGGAGCGTACAATTCTCACATGGTAAAGTTGTGTGTTTTGTGTGATCCAATATATGAAAGGTTCCATGATGAACATTCTCCTTTAATTGGTCTACATACCTCTTTAGTTGTTTGTTCATTCATGAATTTATACCAATAGTATTAATTTGATGATCACCATATATATGTATGCAACTTCAATTTTTTGGTTATTTTTTACTAAATATTTCATTCTTTTCTCAACAAAAGAAAAAGATGGAACTTTTCTTTTATGGGTCGATCTGGTACTGGTAGAGGATCAATTGAATTGAAAGCGTAGAAATGGGAAGAGATCGATTCTTATCTGCAGACAAAGAGTTATGCAACCCCCCATTCTCTCAGAGATCACAGCAACAAGTCAACTGACATCCAAATCCAAACCTACTAGAGTATTAATGGAATGATCAATCATTGCAACTATATACATTTATATATATATATATGAAAAACTATATTGACCAATCCTAACACCCCATTCATGTCCCACTACTCTTTAAACATTATTTGACTCCTTTTGTTCGGTCGACACATATTTGTTTAAGTTGTAAGGATTGACCAGCGCTTGTTCCTACAATTGGCAGAGGCGGATCTATAGTATTAGTGTAATTTTGGCATATAATTAACTTGTATTGATGGGGTGAGAAATCTAATAAACATGCGAACTCAATATATAGCAAAAATTAATTAGTTGTGGATTCAACGGCAAATAATAAGTTGACACTAACTCATAAACGTCAAATTCAAGATTCATATCTGATGCATATATATAGACACTATAACAATAACAATAATACTCGTACGATTTCGAAAACTAGTTGTTACATATGCAAATACAATATAATGAACATACACTACTTTTTCTTCCCTTCAACGCAACAATATTTAACATAATATATTAACTTATTAATTTCATAATATATGTGAAAATACTTGAACAAAATTAAAATTATATATTACGAACTTTATCGCTACGCTGTGTGTTAAATAGTTTTCCTATAGTAATTTTGGGGGCGGGTAATTAATTATCTATCCTCCATGCTTTGCAGAGTGAGAGCACGTGGGCAAGTCGAAAAAACCTCTGAGGATCAGCTGCCATTCTTCAACCCTATCATAATTCAGAATGGAGAGATACATACATTGAACTGCCAGCCATAACCAAATATTTCACCATGATCTTTTGGGATAAAAGGATAAAAGATCTTCTACACCAGCTGGATATATAACTACACCACTATGTACTGCACTTTTTCAAAATCCATGACAATTCATTATCTGGAAAAAAAAGAGATACATCCAACGACTACCGATAATTAGCTACACTATTTTATTTTGTGCCAGATCAGACATGTATATATATGTTGGAATTTTAGAGAAGTGGTTTAAAGTCGTTTTTGGCCGGAGAAACTAACATGCCAATGGAAGAAATTAGTGAATGCGACAACTACTGAATACAAATGAATACTAATTATGTACATTAATTATTTGTACCCCTTTTAATTTGTTATCTGTCCTATCCCAGCATGTGGGTATTTTTTTTTAAAAAAGAAACAACTATCTTGACAGTTCCATTTCACGTGAATGTCACGCTTTAAAAGGGGTGTCATTTTGAGTGATTTCACTAACCAAGTTTGAGTAATATAAGTTGCTGCCCCCATTGTTAAAATTTTCTTAAAGTAAATTGCCGTGATAAAAACTGTTCGTTTCTTCAAATAATAAACAATTCTTTTTCTTTTTTCTTTCGTGATGAGGTAGTATATGTTACATATATTAATGACNCTATAATTTATACACATACATTATAATATAAGAAAAATTTTACGCTGTCTGATCACCACCTAAAAGATACGTGCATATGACTTTACATACAAAGTGAAATGTACTTTTTTAAAGTCATGTTATCTAGTCTAGTGTAATATGTAATGATGACTTGTTGGTATTTGGCTAAAATAGTTCAAAAATATCAAAAGCTTATTAAATTATATAACAATTCAAAAATACATTTAATAAGAAGTGATATTATTCGTTGTTTAAAATCAAATACATTTAAACTTTTTTCGTCAAAAAACTTCACTAGCATTAAAAATGCACTAGACCTCATATATAAGTTCCATTGTTTTAGCTATTTGTTGGCAGAGGTGAGTAAACAAATAATATAAATCGGGAAGATATTATTAGTTAATTAGTTGAATTACCTCTTGGTAGTTTTTGTTAATGTAACAAGATTCTTCAGTACGGAAAAGTTGAAATGGGACCCACTCACAGGAGGACCCCTTAATTAGGAAAATGAATTTGGTTCTTCATCGGATTCTTTAATAATTTCCATTAATTAAAATAAAATAAAAAGCAAAGCTTCGACAGATAGGATAGGGGTGGCGTGATTTTTTCCTAGTTGCCGTACAGTCAAGTCGTACACGGAAAGCACCGACCCTACTCCCATTCAATAATTTTTTATTTTTTTATTTTGGGAAAAAAAAAGCAAAAGAAAGAGACAATTGGACGTGACGTGAATATCCACGAAAGGGGCCCATTGGGCTTTCTTTTTTGCGTCAGTTACGCTGCTTTTTACGTGCCACGCAAAGATGCCCTTTCCTATATTCCAAATTGCCAACGTTTTTTCCCCCTTAAAATTTCTCTTTTTTATATCTCATCTTTTAAATTCTTCTTCTTTTTTGTGAAAGAATATATGTCCTTTTTTCTTTTTCTTAAAAAATTCTACCTTCTTCATCCACAGTCTTAAAAATTCAATACATTTAATACTGAATATTACTCCTAACGTTTCAAAAAAGAAAAAAAATAAAGGGATTCAAATTGCCCTTAAGTAAGGGTTTCATATATAATATTCAAGTTGGACCCATTTTTTGCTGAAATTTGTACAGAAATCTTGACTCTTACAGTGGGAGAATGCTGATTGAATTCAATTTTCCGTTTATTCACACTTGGAGTATTAAGAAAATGAATATAGGGATAAATGATATTTTAGTCCTCTATAACTTTTTTTAGTTTTATAAATTTTTTTTGAATACATTCTCATTTTTACATATAAAAGATCATCATTTTTACGTATAAAAGATTTGAAAAGATTATTTTTTTCTATTCAAATTGTAAAAGTCAAAAGATCTCATTTCCTCGGATGCATGCATCTCACAAAAAATATAATTATAAAATTTTAATGTCGTAATACCCAAATAAATCTACAACTAGTTAATCCTAAGAACGTCAGTTAATTAACGCACATATGCGCCGTAATTAAGAAAATGAGTGTCTTTAGATATATGAAAGAGAATAAACAAATATAACTATCTTGGAATTGGCCAAATTGTGAGCTACTTTATTGAAGAGAGGTTAAAGTAGACATAAATTAAGGGCTATAAGATAAACAGCAAAGGATAGAAAGCATTGCACTCTGAATAATGATACGTATTTGATTTGAGGAGCAAAAAGTTGAAGATGTTCCCTTACACTTCGGCCCTACAAACGACTTCTTTTTTTGCGTACGAAATGGCTATACATTAAAGTCCATGCTATCAAAATGTATACCAATAATATAATATACTAGTTGGGGCAAGAATTTTACTCTCCTTCAAAGAGAGTCAATTAATACTCACTCGTCGAAAAAGTTATATTATATAAATAGATATAACTTTTATGCATATATTGTTGGCAATATACAAGAGCAAAGTGTTATACATGAAGCAGCTGTTGGGAGAGGGATTGTTGACTAAAGTCAAATATTCTACATACGGCAAGGCCTACAAAGGAGTTGGGTGGTCGAAGTCGAAGTCATGATCGAACATGACACTTGTTTGGTGGGTTTAATTAAGAAATAAATTAAAGTTGTCCCCTTACTATTAGCTATAGCTTTTGGCATGATGGTAAGTCTTTGATCCTAGCACATACGATAGTTGAATCTCTTTATAACAGTCATTTTATCTAATAATATTTCATTATAGTTACCAAGTTTATTTGAAAATGATTTTTTCTTGTTATGTATATATTTTCTATAGTAGCCAAAAGATATCTTAACAAAATATATCATTATTATAAAGAAGTTTGACCGTAATTTAT
>JACEIK010001050.1:29071-130071 GCA_018107945.1 Datura stramonium | reverse complement strand
TATTTTAACTTCTCTTAATTATTACTTTCTCGGTTCTAATTTAGGGTGCCCTAAAAAGGGGTCACTCCTTTTTAATTAGAAATAATTTAAAATTTTCAAAACTCTCTTCTTACCATTAATGAAATTATTTATAACCACATAAATATTTAAGATTTATTTTAGATCATTAATTTTAAAACAAAATTTTCCAACCATGCTTCGCAATCAAGCTAGAAAAAGACTAAGTAACTGTTTTCCTAATCAAATGACGTATAGTTTAGTATAACATTTCAGATCTTATAAAGAAGGTTTTTCAGTACCAGCTTCTACCTATAATTCAGTTGAAGCACCAAAAACAAGCAAGAGGTGGAAAGAGAAAATGTACCTACTAAAAATGTGATTTTGGTAATTGGGACAAAGATGAATTGTCAAAAACGTAGAGGAGGTAGGACTGATAGTTGGACAGATCTAATATGGATCGTACGTGGACGGTAGTTGGAGTCAGACTGACACTACAAATCAAATTCAAATAAAATATATATAAAAAAGTATAGAAGAGAGAATAAATAAATTAAAGAATAAGTGAAAAATAAAACTACAATTTACTTAGATTAATTAAATTCATAAAAAATAAAAATTATCAATATATCTTTATTCTCCATATTTTTGATTAATTTGCCAATAAAATATGTATGTAATATAGAGAATAAAAATCTGGATGATACTATTCATCCATTGGTGAAAGGTATTGTAATCAACTTTGCCGTACCCTACTATATAAGTTAGCCTGCTTGACCCGCAAACGACTTTAGGTTGCACGTGAAATTAACACTGCCATTTCCTTTACGTCTTTTCTCTTTTCATTTTGGGTTTAAGATTATCATGCAACCTCCTGAGATAAATAAATGACTCACCAAATCACTTTTGGTTACGTCCTAGTCCACTTTAGTCATCTAAGTGGTACTGGAGATGGAATGAACTTTTACAAAAAGCTACATAAAGATAACGTTTTTCACTTTAAAGACTAGACAAATATATATATATAATAAGCTTCTTCAAATTCTATACTAACAACTTTATCGTTTGGAATTAAGTAACGTATTAGCCGCCTTCCTGCTAATTGGAATTCATCTAGATCTAATAAAATGGTGAATCGATCTGAGTAGCTATATATATGTATATCGTGATGAACTAAAATCAGGTCTTGTGGCCCGGCTAATATCAATTTGGGTTGTTTAATTAACCCGGCCGATAATTGATATCAAAGTCGTAGTGCAGATGGTGAAGTGATGGCATGGGAACGGCCAACTGCTTTTGCCCTTTCATGGATCAGTTTACTACCTTTATCCGCAGCTTTGGATATGCATATACAAAAAGGAAGCCAATGTGCTTCTGTTTAACGAGTTTTATAGAAATTAGTTCGTGATGGGTGACGAAAATTATCGGGTGTGCCTACAAAATTTCATATAATTAACGACTCATGAAAAGAAAAATAGGTTACATATATATGGAAGCATATTCTTAATGGTGTGTGCAACACTTTCTTAAGAAGAGTCGTGTATGATAATATCATATCTTCATACGAGCATCTTTTAATTATTTTAACCTAATAATTATAAAATTACATGACTAAACATTTTATTATACGATCCATAATACAATTAATCAATTCAATCTAGAGTCTTCTATATAGGCGACTATTTCTTAAATGAAAAGACATTAAAAATAGAAATTTGAAAGTGGTATTTATTTGAAAATGGACATTTTAGTTGAGGAGTAAGCAAGAGGTAAGCGATGGTCAGTTAAGTTGGGTCACCATGTTGGGAAAGGGACGTAAGATGTCCAATTTTTGTGTTGAATGCAAACCAGGCAAGTTAGTTGAGACCGGGACCCCTCTACTAATTCAATATTTGCCTCGCAATTTACGGGAGAATTTTGGACCAGAAAACAACTATACTGGATCCTTATGAGTTATAAAACAGACAAGAAGAGATCTGGTATTGCTAGAATTATTATCACTACAGGTTTTGTTGTATAGTGAATTAATAAATTCATTCATTAAAGTCAAAATTATACGCTAAAAATTCTATCAATTGGGCTTAATTTTACGTTGAAGTCAAAAACTTAGTGACAATAAATTAAAGGTCTTAAACTCTATATTGATTACTGGGGCAGTATAAAAATTAATTTAGAATTGTTGGTAAAATTAATATCGTAGTTGGTTGGCAGTGTGTCCTTTAGGAATGTGAGGGAGTCATCAAACGATAACAGTATCTTCTTTTCCCCTTCATCAGTGGAATGCTGACTAAATAACAAAAAGTGTGGCCTTATCTTTTGAAAACAACCTTACACCTCCCCTCCCATCACCTACTTTTTTTCCCATTATGAATTTCGCGTCTGAAATTTCATGATTCGACTAATTTAGATAGCATTATATGTTTAAAAATAGATTTAATCGCGTATTCGAAACATCTTGTTAAAAATGAAGAAATCCTATATATTTCGTTACATTCCTAAGTAGTTTCACCTTTTATATTATTATAATTTGATGTTTCCTTATTTCGGTTAATTAAACACCAATCAATATGTTATTAACTACACTAATTGTACTTGGTTGCAAACGAATAAAAAGACGTTCATAAGATTTTGTGATAATTGCACCTTTAGTCCTTAAATTAGTTAATGAAAATTTCTAAGTTTAGTCCAGCACATTATCTTCAACTAACTAAAATAATGTGTATTTTTACTCATTTTATATCGAAAATATGTAATATTTAAACTATTTCTAGAATTCTTTTACTCTCAAATATGATTTAACAATACAATTTTAACATAACACATCAATAATGATATGGTATTGTACTTAATAATCAGTTAAATTTGTAAAAATTCATACTCAATATGCTCAGGTTAAATGTATATAACCAGTAAATAGAAGGATCGAAATTAGAGTTTGTGAATATGTTTAAGGGACTAAATGGATAGACTTTCTTAAATGGTCGAATTTCATATATTTGACTTTCAAAGTGTAACTTATTATATTGGAGAAGTATATGTGGTTGACTAAAGTTATTCGGGCATAATTCCATGATACAAATTGAATTTTGGTGTTTTCTAACCCAAATTAAGAAAAATCTAAGTATTAAATTTGCATAAATGACCGACTAAAAACAGAATCTTAGTGTACTCCACTTATTAGAAGTAAACGGTGATAAAAATACATCATAATTAAGGTTTTGATAATCAATATTTAATATTGATACGTACGCACAAGAAATAGGTAGCTATAGGTTATCATTGTTTAATTTTGCTTCACACGCATAGTAAAACATAGAAATTGAAAAGAGTGACATCAACAAAAAGAAGAATTAATAGTAATGACAGAGATTAAGGTGTCTTTACAGATAAGGAAAAAGGCAGTAATGAGCTTGTAAACATCATGAACATGTGAACGCCACTTAAATTAAGATTATGTTGACTACTTATTCAAACACTTGTTTTTATATTTTGTTTTCATTAACGTGTGTCCAACTCATAGAGTATATTTATACCTGTGACATAATCACGACCAGTACAGTTATATATTTGGCCTTAAACCACCAAAACTACATTTCCATAATTTTTTCTCTTTTGGGGGTTAAGGAAAGAATATATTATTATTGCATCCCACATGGGGCCTAAACCCCTCTTAGCTTACTTCTGATCGCTTTCCATATTTTTGTTCGACTTTTCTCACTTTTAATTTTTACGAGTTAAAACACGAATAACAAACATAACAATAATAATCATAATTATCCTCCTTTAAAAGTTTGGCTTTATAATTCTAACTTGAAATTGCGCTTTGTCACTAAGAACAGGGTTATGGTTGTGCTAAACTTTAACCACAACAGCAAATTTGGACCTTTTGACTACTATATATTAATTTGGAGCTAAACTCAATGTGCACATTCCAGGACACCATTACTGTTCTTAGGTGGACAAAGAAAAACCTTAATTCAATTAACCTTTTAAATTGTAATCTTGTAACCTCGTCAGGGTTCATTTTTATTCCATAAAATACATTAGATTTCCTTTGACTTGGGGCGCTATAAGGTTAAGCCCAAGATCATATCATGTGGCCAGCTTTCATGTGGAAGATTGGATTTCCTCGATTGCCATTGGACTCCTTTTTGATGGAAAACGTTCGGACTTGTAATAAATTTGGGCCATTACAAGAGGAAATTTCATAAATGGGCAACAATTTGGAACAAAATGGGTTTAAGTAGCAATATTTACTTATTTATATAAAATGACAATATTTTATGTGTCGTCTATTGTATTTAACATAGATAAAACGTAACAAAATACAAATAAAAATATGAAATTTGAGTGATTTTAGGGATTGTGTTTCAAATAAAAATTCAGTTACTATAAATCACTCAAATGATAATTATTCTGTTTCATTAATAATAGGATTACATAATTCTTATTTACCATAACAACTTGTGAAATAAAAAAAAAAAAAATTTAACAAAATAGTTTATTTCCTGTTACAAAATAGAAGAACAAGAAAAAGTAAATAATAAATGAATAATTTGAATCATAAAATACAAACAAAATACATACAGGAATATGTATTTGAATGTATGAAAATAGAACTAATATATATTTCTTCTAAAATAAATATTTTGTAAAGATAAATACATAACCATTCCAACAATTACATATCTCAAAATATTTAAATGTATATGTATAACATAATAGCATTATCGTGTTGTAATGTATGATTTTGTCTTATTCCATAAATACAATTAAATACATTTATATGTTTTATGAATATATATCTCTTGTTAATCGTTTGGCTGTTGTATTTTTCGCTATTGATGAAGCTTTGAATACTCAAAATACAAAACCCTAAAATTTTAAAATATGCACGGTTACAAAATTAAATATCTAAATACATATAATACATAAATTATAAAATGTAAATATGATTTTCAAAATCGAAAAATAAATCAACTTGAGATTTCAAAATATCATAAAGATTTGAATTCAAAAAATATATATATAGTTTAGCGAATGTAAGAAGAAAAAATTATATAAAAAATTATATATATATATATATATTTAAAATTAAAAAAATAAAAATCAGAATTGGAACTTACTTGATTTAACAAGATTATGTAATAATTATGGCGAATTTTGTGAGATTTGCAGGCAGTTAAAGGAGTTAAATATGGGTCTGGAGATGAAAGAAGAAATGGGCTGGGTAGGGAGTTACTGCAGTAAATTATAAAAAATAGCACATTAAATGAGATAAAGTTATTATGTATAATTTTTTAAAACTATGGCCATTATATATAAATAGTTTGTTAAATGTGTTATGATATGTAATTTTTCTAAACAAATTTTAGGTCTCTGACATAAGACAGTTGAGGGCCAAAACATTGTTTTCTTGGCCCAGTTTAAAAGAGTTGAATATTAGCATATGACTGTTGGACTATTTCAGGTCCAAAGCGAGGTGGCATCTGAAAGGCCCAAATATGAAAAGATACAGACGGCAGACTCTCAGTGATACGCAATCAACCAAACAAGGAGCCCATGCTTGGCTCAAATTTATCCCAAATTCCTTCTTGAATTTGGTGTTAGATATTTGGAAAACTATGCCGAAGTCCCTAATTATGAAGAAAACTTGGGTCAATTGGCCCATTACATTTCTTTTTCACCAGTAAAAAAATAAAATATAACCTAAAATGTCGGAAATTTACCCTTTTACAGAAATATATGACCTTCCACTATGATTTAAATTGCGATCCTCACATCGGCTATTTGAGCAGTTGTCCCATAGTTTGCCAAATAAGTGAACTTTACATAGATTATATTAAAAATCAGAATAAGTTGAGTTATCAAAACTTGATCGGGGTGAGTTATCAAGTCATGGGTTAATTTTGTGACAACCTAATTAAGTTGAAGTTTGAACTTATGTAGCTTATAATGTGAACAAATATCCTACGTATGTCGCAGATCGACTATTTCCCACTGCTAATATTCTTCAACTATTAATTGAATTATTCTAGGGTCTCCTGCACACCAACTCTGAGTTTTGTTTATTTGAATGTTGAAACATTGGCTGAAATCTTTTGACTTTTGTATTTGAAAGTTAATTCAATTCAATGGATGTATCTCTTTCTCTGTTAATCTCAGTGATATATCTTTTGACTTTATAATATTTAATTCAGCCTTTGAGTTCCCACATGTTAATTGTCCCTGATATCTTCATTTTCCTTGGAAAATTAATCACCAATTAATCCCACCTTTTCTTAGTTTGATATAATTATAATATATATTATAATATATAAATTAATGTGCAATATACTTCTTTTCATTCATTTTTATTTATTTATTTTTTAAATTTTATACGTCGATTAAGAAATAATTATTATGAATAGTTGTATCATAAAATATATTTATATTAATTGATATATGTATTATTTTGATCTAAAAATATGATTCTGAAAATAAGTAAGTAATGATGAAGGTAAAATAGAAAAACTAATTATCTTTTCTTGATATGTTAAAAATGATAAATAAAAAATTATCTTTAAAAAAATTAATCAAATAAAAGTGAAGGAAGAAATTACTGATTATAATTTGAATATTGATTAAGGAAGTAAGTCGGATTGCATTGAAATGACTTCTTGTAATAAAAGTCGAAACTACCACAAGTCTTTATGTGGATTTGCTTTTTATAATTGAGTGATATGTTTGTTCCTCGAATCCAAAAAATAAGTTTTTCTAAAATAATTATTTTTCAAATTTGATTATATTAAATTATAATTTAATATTTTTTTAAAATACAAAAAGAATATAAAATTAAAAAAACAAAAAAAATAATATATTATCAATATTGTATAATATATTAAAATTTACATAAAAAAATAAAAAAATGACGGGATAATTTGAAACGGAGTGAATAAGAAGCAAAGAAGGGTATTGGTCGATCATCATGTCCAGGTTAGATTTGATTAGAACCACAAACATCAATATCAGAATATATGGATAAGTTATTCCATTCAAATTATTTTTCCTGGAGTGCAGCATATTCAATAATGATGTGGACAAATATTTAATCACAAGATATTTAGTTTACTTATTATTATAAATAAATTGATTTCAGGAAAGAAAAAAGAAACTTCCATAAGAAAGATCCCGCAGCTCCAGAAGCAGTAATTATGGATATATATTTTTCATAGAAAATACATTATTTTTTTTGATTAAATATATCATGCGATTAATAATTTTCACATCAATTTTTCAGTATTTAGTTGGTTATTAAGGTAAATAGTTTAATTACAAATATGATAATGTGAGGCAATAAATGATTATTTAAAAGATTTATTGTATTGGGAGAAAATTAATGTAATCATACCAATGACCAAACACATGCGAAGGTTCGATTACTGTGCCGTCAAATTGCAGAAGTAATTCACTATCTTTCATCAATTGTCAAGTTGATGGGATTTATTAATTTTGAAATGTCAAATTGAATTAACCATATAAAAATTACTTTGAACCGAAATTATTTCACAGTGGTGCAAGTTTCATTAGTAAAATAGAGTTGTATTTGGTGCGTCAAACAAAAGACAATATAGTACGATGATATAAATGTAAATGTAAATATGATGATAGCATAACATACCGACTCACCAGCCCATTTAATTATTGAATAAATACTAGCTAGCAGCATAGTCAACCATTGACAACGTATAGTTATTAGTTTTTTATACTATAATATAACGAGATTTATATATGTGTATTGTTTGTTAATTTTCTATTGAGGTGTCCGATCTCTTTATGTTCCACTTTCATCCTGCCACACCCTATCTTTTCTCTAATTATCTGTGGAAGAAGAAGAAATTAGACATGAAGGCGGCGCTGCCGTGGGTAAGCTTGGCCATCATGTTTGGTCTGCTACTGGCGGAGATAGCCGTAGCTCAAACAAACACAACCACCAATCCTCGTGAAGGTCGGTTCTCTCCCTTCCTTTTCTGCAAACATTCATAATCCACTCATCTCTTTGATAACACAATTATGGTTAATCATATCAGAGGTTGAAATACATGTTATCCTGTTTCATAAATCAATCTAAAAACATCATTTTGAGTATTATATTTGAAAAAAAATTAAATTATATTAAAATTGTAAATTCTGAAGGCATCACATGTTAGTATGGAAATAAATATGGTTACAAAAATTCTAAGTAAAAAGATGTCAGATTTAGAGAAAACGACAAAGTTTGCGACGAAAATTTAGCAGTATTAGGAAAATTATCGTACGGAGTAATATGGACTGGTGTGGAAAATGACAACTGTTTAGCACTCCATTCCGAAGCCCAAGCTGGTCAACTTTTAACACTCTCTCTCTCTCTTTTTTTTTTTTTTTTGGTTGTTGGGTGGATAAATTTTTTGACTTAATAATATTAAAATGATATAAATGATTTAACTACAAAAAATAATTTAAAGTGAAATTAAATATTATTAATAAAAAAATAAAAACCAATTAATTTAACTTAATAATATTTAAATTTAAATTTAAAATTTAAATTTAAATCATTACAAATTTCAGTTTTTAAAAAATCAATTATATATAAAAATATTAAAAATATTTTTAATTAATTATAATTTACGATTTATAAAATAAAAATATGTAATTTATTAATGCAGCGCCTTAGCATATTATTGATGTATCTCGTTTATCAACTATTGATTTGTTCATAGTAAGATTGTAACAATTAGATAAGTTTTAATAGCTTTCACAGACCGTGGAGTTTTTATATTTATGAGAAATTCGAAATGGATGTCTGAATAAAATTTCAGATCCATATCAAAGTTAAGGAGGACATTCAATTGAATTTGGAAGTACTACTTCATATCTAGAACTTTTTTGATGTAACTCTTCACTAACGTTAAATTCATATTTGTATTAACATTTGTCCATTGTTTACACTATCAAGTTTGTGAAGTAAGTTTTTAAAAAAAAATAAAAAATTTTGATACTGCAGCCCGTATATTGAATTCCATCTTCCAAAAATGGGGGATTTCTGCTACAAATCAGTGGAACATTAGTGGTGAGTTATGCAGTGGAGCCGCCATTGATTCAACTTCCATCCTAGAGTTTAATCCTCATCGCTGCGACTGTTCTGCTAACAACGGTACTCTTTGTCATATCACTGGCTTGTAAGTCACTCTTTTCCCCTATACAATCGTTCAACATCTATTATATATACACAAGAATAAATTTTGACCTCGTATAGTATATACAATGGGATTTTCTGGCGAAAGGATTCAGATGAACCCCTTGCGCCTCCTAGCTCAATTGTACTCCTAGTCTTAACCTATGCCTTTTGTCATCCCTTAGCTTTTTTTGTCTAGGACACAAATCCAAAATTTAGAGGTAATAGATGTTCCTTTTAATATATGATGATATATTAGAGAGACATTTTCAAATGCTTTGTTTAGATTTTCTTAATACATATATGGAGTCCTAGATGCACGCACACTTACTAGTACATGTTGGATCCGTCTCCACATTGTATTTAAATTTATTTTAGTGTTGACCTCAGAAAATCTTAATAGTGCTGCTGCTGCTCCTTCTTCTTCTTGTATGCAATAGGATGTAGTGTTCCGATATTTACTTTTACCATGTTCAATCCTTCTTTTTGCAGGAGAGTTTATGCAATGGACGCGGGAAGGTGAAATTCCAGATGAATTATGGAGCCTTACCTTCCTCGATGATCTGTACTTGCTTCCTCTTCCTCCTACTCAAGTGTAGTTTCATCCTATACTTTTCATGTTTTATCTCCCAACTACTGATATTTTAGTTACAAATTGCAGCAATTTGGCCCAAAATTACTTAACAGGCACACTGTCTCCATCCATTGGCAATCTGACTCGCATGAAATGGCTGTAAGTCTACTCTATTTCAGTTGTTTTGTACCGTGATATTTTCTATGTCTATATGTTTGGACTAATTTAAATGTTTGGATTCTCCAGAACCTTTTGGCATCAATGTTTGTCAGGGGAGATTCCAAAAAGAACTTGGGCTGTTGACCAACTTACTATCATTGTATGTTCTTATAATTATGTCCTTTGGACCCTTGTTTTTCATGATATATCATCTATCGATGTATGAAGATCATCAATCTTCATTGCCTCTCTTCGTTTGTTCATCATTTCCTGTGCTGCAGGGAGTCTTGGCACAAACAACTTCTCTGGGCCTCTGCCTTCTGAGCTTGGAAACTTAACAAAACTTACACAAATGTAAGTTATGATGCATTGTCTTACATCTTAAAAACTGCTACCACGTCAAATCTTA
Source organism: Datura stramonium (assembly GCA_018107945.1). Lineage (NCBI taxonomy): Eukaryota > Viridiplantae > Streptophyta > Magnoliopsida > Solanales > Solanaceae > Datura > Datura stramonium. Next base: position 119,739 of record JACEIK010001050.1, on the reverse strand, counting down.
CCAGTTAGGATTTTTTGCAGTGTTTCTGCATGGAGAAGTGTATGAAACTGTTTTTCTATAGCAGAATATATGTAACATCTTTTTAAATATTTCTTTATTTTTTTAATTATCCTGTCATTTCTGCAGCTTTATTTTATTTTATTTTTGTTGCTTCTGTTGCTTCAATAGCGCTATGTTAGTGGACCAATACCATTGACGTTCGCAAAACTGCAGAACTTGGAACAAGTGTAAGAGCTCTCTGTCACATGTTCCTTCTCTAGCTTCCCAATTTTTACTTGGACAAATTTGCGTAAAATAAATCTCACTGGAAAATTAACTATTCGGGCTTTCAGGTGGACTTCAGATAATGATTTTACAGGGAGGATTCCAGATTTCATTGGAAATAATTGGTCAAAGCTGATTACACTGTGAGACCACAGTTGCTTGAACTTTGTCCAGTTTGTTATTCTCGAATTCTTTGGAGAATGGTGTCTTAATTTTTTCATGCAGCATTACTATAATGCCATTACTGCATCTCCTCTCTAGCATAACTTGTGACTGATCTTTCTATTACCACAGGAGGTTCGAAGGAAATGCTTTTGAGGGTCCAATACCAGCTTCCTTTTCCAACTTAACCACTTTGACCGACCTGTGAGTTTTAGCAACTGTTTGATCATTTTGTTCATAGTTTAGAATCCAGTTTTACATTTAGTAGAATATGATATTTCTCTTCTGCATAACTAACAGGAGAATAAGGATCTATCAAATGGGAGCTCTTCTCATTAGACTTTCTCAGGAATATGAAGTCTCTACAAGCTGTAAGAAACAAGGACATAGCACCACATGCTACAAAAAGACATTTTATCTTTTCTTCTTCTCTGACCAACTAAATTTGGTATTTCCAGGGTTTTACGAAATAACAATATTTCAGGTTCCATCCCAAGTAATATTGGAGAATATCGGAGCTTGTCATTACTGTGAGTTCTGAGCATGATAATGTTCTTATAAACATTTTATGCCCTCAGTCTTTGGTATTGAACTTTAATTATCTCACTTATATGACCATGACATGATATGTGCTGAGCATAAACATTTCTAACAGTGTGTCGTGTTATTATATTCAACTCTGAGTTCACGTGGAAGACGTTGGAACCCTCAATGATCAATTACTCTCCTTTGGTCTAACTTTTATTTTATCTTTCTCTCAGGGATTTGAGCTTCAACAATTTGACGGGGCGTATTCCAGATGCACTTTTCAATCTAACTTCGCTGACTCACCTGTAATGATCTAATTTTGCTTATCTTCGATACCAACTCAACAATGTCTTCATGTGCTAATGCCCTTATTAATCATCAGGTTTCTTGGTGATAACAAGTTAACAGGATCTCTGCCAGCTCGGAAGAGCCAGTCTCTCAAGACTATGTGAGTAGCTCTTGTTTTTATATGATTTCACCATCAACTATCATTTCTGTTGGAATGAATATGCTGAACTTTCAAACATTTTCACCATCTTATTAAGCAGAATATAGGACTATTTCAGCATCTCCCTTACTGAGACTTTGAAGCCTTACTGGGTAACACATGATGGATAATCCCAGAGTCTTTACTAGATTGGTTCATAATATATAGCACGTAATTGTGTGTATAGCTAAAAGTTAGTTCATCAGTTTAAATTGTCAAATATCTCTTTCAAAATATTTTTATCTTATACCTTCAGCTGGCTTGCAGCCTGGAATTTCATGTGGCGGGAGCAAAGTCTAAATTGTTACTGCTGAATACCTTTTTTCTATCTTTATAAATCCCACAATTCTCTCTAACTTAATCCCATCACCATATAAATGCTTGAGCTATATTTTGCGTTAATAAAAATATCTGAAATGTTTAGTAGTTGTTGCTTAACATCTCATCTTTTCATGTAGAGATTTATCATACAATGGGTTATCTGGAAGCTTCCCTTCTTGGATCAGTGAGCCAAATCTGCAATTGTATGTATGAGAATACCTGAAATTTATATAATGCTTCACCATCTCTTTTTCTATCGTTTGGTCCCAGTTTCAACTGTGATCAGCATGCTAACACTGGTACTTGGCAACTTGCAGAAATTTAGTAGGCAACAACAACCACAAAAGAACAAATAGAACAATCAGACAGCAGGTAATCAGAAATTTAGTTCACAACTCTGCAGTTATAATTGTCTCTTTATTCGAAGACCAACTGGTGGATACTCCTTGTCTTCAGTTCTCTGCCTTCGGGGTTAAATTGTCTTCAACGAATTTCCTTGTAATCGAGGATCTCCACTATGTAAGTGCTTCATGCAATTCCATGACGACAAAAATCCTACTCCAAGTTTCTGGTTCCATTAGTATGAATAAGTTTGAAAATATTTGTGCTACATTTTGTGTCTATAAACCACAATATATATATATATATATATAGGAATGGTCAATATCCATTTAGTTAAATTCGTCCATTTAAGGTAATATACCAAAATCTGTAACATATTGTCCTAAATTTCTGTTCTTCTGATATGTTACCAAGAAACCAGAAGGACATCTGCTATTCTATTCTACTGCTAGTGTCCTAATATAAAACTGCGTGCTGGTTTCTTATCTTCTCGCGCATATGACTTTTCATACTTCACAGATTCCAGCTTTGCAATTAAATGTGGAGGACCTCCAATAAGATCTACTGATCAGATATCATGAGAGGGATAATGAGACCCTGGTCCAGCAACATATTTCTCATGACTAGTACAGGGAGGTGGGCTCTTAGTAATGCTGGTCTCACTCTGACCGTCCAAATCAGAGCTTCACAAGCTCCACCTCATCTCAATTTACAAACACCTTGGACTCAGAGATCTTCCAAACTGCACGAATTTCCGCTGGATCACTTAGATACTATGGCTTGGGTCTTGAGAATGGTAATTACACTGTGACTCTCCAATTTGCCGAGTCAGAAATCTTAAATTCTCCAACTTGGCGCAGTCTTGGAAGACGTATTTAACGATATGTACAGTAGGTATTCTTATTTTTTAAAAGTAGATAAACCCTTATTTGCCTTGAAGACATATTAGTCATAAACAAAGATATATTGGAATGATTTGGGATAGTCAAGGTCGTGCAATTAACACATGGGCTGATATCATTAACCACCAAAAAGAGCATCACTTGGATTTTGAGGATTCATCTAGTTGACCCTAACTTTGAGACATAGTTGATCGATTGACTGATAGATATGTTGTCTTCCTTTTTTACCATTTATCAAAATGAAAATCTCAACCTAATTTCACCGCTTTGAACCATTTAATGCTGCTCACAGCAAACTTGTTTAGTAGGAATAACCTTTTTCTCCCTTCCTACATTTACATCACACTTCACTTAATAATTTTATGGTTATCTTTTTTTCCAGGGAATTCTGGAGTTGAAAGATTTGACATACGGAGGGCTGCTGGGGGAAGGTCCTCATGCTGTTCAAAGGCAATTTAAAGCTCAGGTTTCTGAAAATCATCTTGAGATACATCTCTTCTGGGCTGGAAAAGGGACCTGCTGTGTGCCTATACAAGGCACATATGGACCTTCCATATCAGCAATTAGTGCAACTCCAGGTATCCAGAATTACAGACAGCCCAAAAGTAATTATATTCTTAAATGAGGCACTGGGAACTATACTGACACTGCTGCTTTTCTACAGATTTTGTTCCCAGTGTTAGCACCGCCTCCTACCACAAAAAAGAACCGGACCGGTCTGATTGTGGGTATTGTTGTTGGAGTTGGAGTCATAAGCTTGATTTCATTATTTTCGTCTATTACCTAATTAGAAAAGAAAACAGCAGAAGGCTTTGGAGGATGAAGGTAAGAAACACAAACTTATCTAGAATGGTTCTTCCGTTTTCGACTTTTTAGTGATTCTTCTATCTTTAAGTTTAACTGCTTCTTGGAAGCTGTTTTAGACTGGATCTTTCGGGAAAGTCGGTTTAGCAACATTTCCATTTTGTAGAATACTATTGAGATTCTTTCTGTAAAAGTTTTCTGGAAATGTTTGTGGTTTGTTTCTTGATTTTGAAAATTTGGTTTAGAAGAAAGCAGAGTTAACTGAAGGAGTCAGCACATGCACTCCTTTTCGGTGTAAGTTCCCGAAATTGATTCACTTGTCTTATTAAGGACATGTTTCTCTTCAAATTGCAGAGTTCCTGGGGATAGATACCAGACCCTACACTTTCAGCTATTCAGAACTTCGAGCTGCGACTGGTGACTTCTGTTCTTCTAATAAGCTTGGAGAGGGAGGTTTTGGACCAGTTTACAAGGTAATCCATTCTTCTTCATAAATTCCTGCAGCTAGTTAATATTGCTATGTTTGTTGCACCTATAGCTCACATATTTCTGTATAGACTTGTCTTTGGAAAGCCTTTCTCCTGAGTGATTTCATTATTTCCATTCGTAGACATTCTGGCCTCTAGTGATCTATATCTCTGCCATCAAGAAATGTTTTGTGTCTAAATGCCTGTGCTTTCTTGTTTGCTTTAGTTTTACTAAGGAATTATAGTAAACAGGAAACGATTTTTTATTGAGATTTTATGAATGTTGAACAAACTTTTGTGGTCCATAGGGAACACTTGAGGATGAGAGGGTTATTGCTGTTAAACAACTGTCTGTAGCGTCACATCAAGGAAAGAGTCAGTTTGTAGCAGAGATTGCCACTATAGGTTTGCTGTACAGCACCGTAATCTTGTGAAACTTTACGGTTACGTATCGGTAGATAGACGATTACTTGTTTATGAGTATCTTGAAAACAAGAGTCTTGATCAAGCATTATTTGGTACTAATGAATAAGTATCTTGGAATTTCTGTCTTTCCTCATATTAGAGAAGAAAAAACACACTTCATTTTATAGAATGATTATTGAGATTTTGGCTTCACTCAGCAGAGAATGGTTCTTTATATCTTGACTGGCCAACACGTTTCCAGATATGCTTGGGAGTGGCAAAGGGTCTAGCATATCTTCACGAGGAATCCCGAGTCCAGAGTTGTCCATCGAGATGTCAAGGCCAGTAATATTCTGCTTGATTCAGAACTAAACCCGAAAATTTCAGATTTCGGATTGGCAAAACTTTACGATGACAAACAGACTCATATAAACACTCGTGTTGCAGGCACAATGTAAGATCCTTAAAATTGAAGATGTGTCGTATTCTTTCCTTTTCCTATACTTTTGTTTCATGAAGCTAGTGAATATTTTTTTGTAGAGGGTATCTTGCACCAGAATATGCCATGCGCGGACATCTGACGGAGAAGGCTGATGTGTTTGGCTTCGAGTTGTAGCTCTAGATTGTCAGTGAGACCAAACCCTGACGAGAGCTTGGAAGAAGACGAGATCTACCTTCTTGAGTGGGTAAAGTCCTTTCCTTCTTGTAGTAAAGCATTAGAACAATGAAATGTATGTGTTTATCCTCAGTTGCTGCAGTAAGCGGTCATGCAACTTCTAGCTTGCCAGGCATTTAATTATATGGAATGATGCAAGATTCGACATATACCACTTCTTGGATTAACAATGGAAGAATTTTTTTCCTTTGGATTCATACTTTTCTACTTTTAATCTCTATTGTCTTTTAAGACTTTGACTGTCTTGTCCTGTGGTTCCTACATTTCATCTGGATTAGTTTGAACCATTATCGCATACACCGACTCCTGTGTACACTGTTCTTCTAGGCTTGGCAGCTTCATGAGAACAAGCGCGAAACTGAGCTGGTGGATGCAAATTTATCTGAATTTGATGTAGACGAAGTGAAGAAAGTAATAGGGACAATGTAATATGCACTTCAAACATCCCAGGATTAACTCATCAATCTCGTGTAATAGCAATGCTTACAGGAGATGCTGAGGTTGCCACTGTGACTTCCAGACCTGGATACCTGACCGACTGGAAATTTAAAGATACGACGACCTTCATGACTGATCATTCTTCGCAAATGCAAGAATCATCAGTGGGTACAAGTACAGCCACGACTACAAATTATTCACCATTAGGTGCTGCCACACCAATGCTCAGTGACATCATTGGAGAGGGTGAGAGATCTTTAATTTTCACTCAGAGATGAAGCGAGACATCAGATATATTTTTACCCTTTTGTTTGCTTTGAAGATTTCATCTTTCTTTAGATTCTTTCTGCATGTACTATAGCCAGTTGTGTATAGGTTCCCTTTGATTTATGGAATACTTGGTCTATCTTCTTGAAAGAGAATGATTCTTCAAAGATCTCAAAATCGCTAGGACTAAAAGACATATAACAGTGAGAAATGGCCTCCCATGCTCTAACAATTGGGTGCTCCAGACCACACTCCACTACCGTGTAGTTAGGTAGGGACAATCAGTCCGTAGTGATGGGAATGTAGGAATGAATCGATCCCTGTCATTGCTAAAATGGCTATGCCACCAAAGCAAAAGTACTACTATTGCAATAAGGCATCTGATGGATAAAAGAGCAGAAAAGAAAAGCTTAATAAGAAAACAAATGAGGGTGAGCTGAGTTGCAGCTTTGAAGTGCTCCATAACCAGGAAATACAGGCAGAAACAATCAAGCAATCAACCAAAAATAAATAATAAGAGCTGAAAATGTTAAGAATTCATTGGCAAATAAGATTCTGTTAACTGCAAAAATACAAAAAAAAATATAACCAAATAACCAGAAGCAGAACAGTATATTCTGCAACTTCCCTTGACCTCCCCCCACAATCAACTTTCTTCTACTACTAGTCTACTACATGATTACAGAAGCCAAAAGCTTCAGGCTTTTCAGTTGTAGAGTACAAAAGAGAAGATACAGCCAATCTTCCACTATTCTTGCTGCAACTTAAAAACTTGCGTAAGTTTCAACCAATACAAAATGGTCCTGGTTAAAGGAGTACCAGACAAGAAACAGAGATGAAAACAGAGACAAAATTCTAGCAGACCATTTTCGAACAACCTTAGTTTCAACCCTCAAACTTCTAGTCTCTCCTAAGAGCATCAACTTCCTTAACAAATCAAATTCCACCCTTTTTCTTCAACTCCTCCACACACTTGGCCAGTAATTTCCCGTCCTCTTCTCTCTCTCCAGCAATTTCTAAGTGACTCTCCGTGTCCGTCTGGAAAATTCTAACAGCCCAATGGATACCCATAGAACAGAGTAGAGAACACAGAGACGGGATCCAGGAACGGTGGCAGAGCCCAGTTTTAGAAGCCCACTTCGAGGAGGCGCTGAATGTGCAAGAACAAAACAGTGGAATGGTAGAGCTGTGTGATTTCACAGGACAGAATCGATTTGGGTTTCTTTTTGAGGCGATTCTGTTGAGGATGAGTTCTTCTTTAAGCCACTGTTTGAGAAGCAACCGTGGAGTCAGGGTTTCTGCGATTTGCAGGAAGTGGGTGTAAAGGCTTGGATTCCATTATTGAAGTGTTGCTACTCTGATCCGCCATTGATAGATTGAGAGATCGAAAGTTGCTTTTGGGATCAGAAGAGAATGAAGGTGGAGAGCGGGGGGCAAAAGTAAAGAGAGGCCCCTTAACGGTCCCTTTTTCGGATTTGAAATTACGTAACGGTCGATTTTGTGGATTTTGTCAAATGTGACTGTACAGATCTACGAATCTTAGCTGGATCTGGATTCATTCGGTTTGGACTTCGGAAAGAAGTTTTATGGCAAATGTTACATGGCATTTCGCATGTGCTTACTGGAAATAACGCTTTAAATCAAGCCAGACAAGGCTGATACGATTATCAAATTACGCGTATATATATATGTTTTTTTACCTATATATTTTTTTTCTTTGATTTAGAAATTCTACTTTTAAATAAAAATAGACGTGCAGCTTTTTTGTTTACACACATTGATATTTTTGTATTAAATCACATTGCTAGATAATTCAATGTCATTCTTTTCCTCTTCTTGTCATTTCCTTCCCCAAATAGTTCTATTTGGAGTTTAAAAATTCAACATGTCTCGGTCAAAATATCGTTTCCAACTCCAAAGAAGTCTTTTGTGACTTTTTGATAAAAAATAAAGTAAATAATATGATGATGCCCTCGTTTATTTCATGAAGATCGAAATTTTCTAACCCTAAACTCTTTTTAGACAAAACACTCGTTTGAACAAAGCTCTTTTAAAGCATGAAACTAGCGAAGCTCCCTTCGACTAGATAACAAAAGCGGATTATGATGATTAAGTGATAAATTGAGATGATGTAATTATGATTGCTGATACATTATAATATACAAAAGACACACACATATTTTTGATTTGATGCAAATATTAAGAATAAGAAAATATTTTCCATTTGGGAAGATATATTGCATATTCACGACATTATATTTTGCTCATTTGACTCATTTTTACTTGGATTAGTTTGCTGAATGATTAAGCTTGCCTAATATGAACCAAACTTCATAAACATAATTTATTAATTATAATATAAAATTAAAAAAACAAAAAAAATAATAATATTCAGAATACAATGGAAATGAAATAATGTTTTTTTCAGTGACAAGTGACAAGAGGAAGCATTTGAAAAAGGGTGGAGCCGTAAATTTGCTCCCGCTCTTCAGCCTCAACCCGCTGACCGCCTATTTGCCCCGATCGACTACTGCAATTCCCGATTGATTGGATTGATTTGGTTCCACCTCAATTCCCCCAAATTTTCAAATATCAAGTTACTGTTTCCTGTATCATTCGATTCAATTTTTGCTCATACATCGAATTAGGTACATACCCCTACCCGTGTATACAAACATGGCCTCATCAGCTACCATCAACAAGATCGAAAGAGCTCACCAGATGTACAGGGAAGGTAAATACGTGGAAGCTCTGCGTTTTTATACACTGATGCTTTCTATGGCTAAAACCAAGTCCCAGAAGATCGCTTCTCCACAGCAATCGCTGCTTGTTTCCTCAAACTTCACGATTTCAAAAGGTTAGATCTTTATTTTCCTTCATCGATAATTACAACTACCATGCTGAATTCGAGATGTAAAACTTGGAACCAGGTGACTTTAAGGTTTCTGATTCTACGGTTCCTTATGCTAATGGGAACTGCTTACTGGTATAGTGTTGAGACCCCATGACAGTGGTAACAAATGGTTGCTCTTTTGGCAAATAGCTTAAAAAATGAAATTTAATCTCTTGCTGAATTCAGTATGGACTATAAAGTTCTTTTCAGCAATAACATAGTTCAAAATCAAATGAAGCAAAAGGGATTTCCTTTTTTAAGTTAATGTTGACCTCATTGTAGAGCTTTAAGTTCCAAATCAATAAATCAACTTTTCTTTTTTGATTGGTTACACCCATAGATAGCAAATCAATGAATCATCTTTTCCTGTTTTCTAGGTCCTTGGTTTTCCTTGTTGGTTGGCTCTTTATAACTTGAAATACAAGGGCTTGGATGAAGTAGCTTAAGTTTTGAACTGATGTACACATCCTGAACTCAGTGATGTAGCCACACTTAGCGATGGATAGGCAGTCCAACAACTTTCATCAAGAAATTATATTATGTACGTAAAAATTGTACGAAATATATATATCAAAATTATTGTTCATACGTATATTAAATCTGAACACGGTCTTCTGATTTCGCCACTTCAACTGAATATTGTCTTGGATGTCATTAGTGGCGTAGCTAGACTTTAGCGAAGTGTGGATTACACTGGGTTGTTGAACATCTATGAATGGGTGCATAAAATTTATGTCAAGCTAAATTCATTTAGCTAAGTCATAAAAACACTTGATATGGTACTAACAATTGTATAACTTAAAACTAACGTAAAACTATAAAAAAGAAAAAATTAAAAAAACAAAAAAAACATGTAATTTAATTAAAATACAAAAATAAACACATAATTAAAAATATTTTTATAATAAACTCATTAGAGATGGAACTAAATATCTCTTTTTTTTACATTAGGCACTACGAAATCGCCTAAATAACGCATCATTTATTGTAGAGCATTTAATTGTAAGACCAAATCTTTTGGTATTTAAGAAAAATATTTCTCTATTGAAACTTCAAATTTTATTATGAGGTATTCTAAGTAGAAAATAATTACAAGGCAATATAATAACTAAATAAAAAAGAATCAACATAGCTAAGCCACTATGTAATTGGCACCAAAATATTTACGAATAATGAGAAAGGAGTCTATGTTTTGCGCTTAGTTTTGTGATACCTGTAAATCAACACACCTTCCGTTTCACTTATATGACACTTTCGCTTTTTGAGAGTTCTTTGAAGCTAAATTGGATTAGAGCAACTCAATATTTTAAAACTAAAATTTAGATATTTAAAACCATACGAAATATTATAAGTTGCAATTCTTCTCATGTAAATATGATATAAATAATATGAAAAAATTAAAAAAACTAAAAAAAATAAAAAAAATAAAAAAAATTATCACATAAATTGAAACAAAGAAACTAGCTTTTAATGAAAATATTTTCCTCTTTAGATAGTAATAAACTATTTCTCATCGTTTGCAATAATAACTCAAAAAGCCGTTAACAAGAACATTTTATAGGAGAGACTATTTTCTCAGAACAAGCAGAAAGCGTTAGTGAACAGCTTACCTTAATTGATCTATTTTGCTTAAAAATATGTACACAAATGGTAGCTGCAGGAATCGAACCCCGCGCTTTCTTTAGAAAGTCTGACCACCCTTGGCCGCTGAGCTATCACTCTCAGTTGTGTCAAGGGTGTTCAAGAGTAAATAATTATTCGTTAAAAACAATATTTGACCTCTACATATGGTGTAATTTTTCGGGGAAGGGTGTTCGACTGATCACTCTTCCAAGGCTGTTGATCTGCCAGTGGATGTTAGTAATTTGTTTTCAGTGACCGGGTGTGTGCATAAATGCAACTGCAACTGCAGAGTTTTATCTATCCAAGGTTTTCTTGATACCCGAATACAGCCAAAAGTTTTTGAATACCTTGTTTATTAATTACTAAAACTAAGCATATTGTGCTTCCTATTAGAAAATTGAATTATCCAAGTTAGCTTGAACAATTTCTTTTAATTTAGTTTTCCTTTTATCGATAATATAGTAAGCATATATGAGCAGAAGAAGAAGAGATCATTCAGTCTCATTTAGTAAACCGTTAAATTGGAAGCAGTTGATGATGATGATCCTAATAATGGTCAGTACTCCAACAGCATTGAACGTGTCTCTTGCCAAGATATTTATGGCCTTTTCTCTAAGCATATTTCATCAAAACGTTGGGCCTGGCTGCTATAGTTTGTGTTGCTGTAGGATACTGTATTTTCCTCTTGGTATTGTTAGAAGAAAGATAAAATAGAGAAAAAGGGGAGGATTTCTCTGTTCAGTGCTTGCTTTGAGCTTACTGTTGGATATTATCTCATGCTGCAGGCAGCAGATGAATGTACATTGGTGCTTGAACTTGATCAGAAACACACAGGTGCACTGATGTTGCGCGCTCAAACCTTAGTCACCCTCAAGGAGTACCATTCAGCACTTTTTCGATGTCAATAGGCTGATTGGAGTTGAATTCAACATCAGAAGTGTATCAAAACCTCCATGCCCGTCTGACACAGTTGGTAGTCATCTGCCTTTTTCTTGGAGTTCTCTTTATATTTATTTAATCTTTTCACCAGCTCCCTCTCTAGCCTTTGGCGTTTGTGACTTAACTATTCATTGGCCTGTGTTTCTTTCAACAATCTATTCTTGTGCTACCATTACCTTTAACAAAATGTCATAGTTAAAGCATTTGTCATATCTTTTGTTACTCCCATGGGGGAAATCTAACTCATTACCAAATTAGATGAATTTTTGGGCATAAATTGAATTGGACTCGTTATAGTCTGGATTTTTCTACCTCCTTGTAATTGAGTTCACCATAGAGTCCAATTTAAGTGCTCATATAGATTAGTGGTTTCATGATTCTTCGCTTGGGTTCAAAGTAAACCGAGATTGTTTTTCTTGTCTATCTGACCCTTGTTATAGATGGTACTTAGAGTTGTTTCTTCTTTTGTTTAAGGGAAAGTCACTTTCATGTCTAATACCTGAAGCTGAAGCAGAGCTTGAAGAAGATGAGGATGAAGATGATGACTTAAAGGTAGATTGGAAAGAACAATGTACTAACAAAGAAACCAATGAAGTTGATGTAGGAGAAGACAAAAGAGAGATGTTGAAGCTACTGAGGAAAAGCTGGGTCTGGAAGTGTCAAACAGACAACTGAAGTCGGTGGGATATTCAAAATTGGATCGTCTGAACAACAGTCATCTAGCTGGGAGGCAATCCCACAGCCAAAAGGACATTCACGGCTTGACTATTCAAGATGGGATAGGGTTGAAGAAGAGTCTAGTGAAGATGACGACGATGATGATGATGATGATGCTCAACCCCAATATAGATTCCGTGTCAAAACTATTGGTGTACGAGCTGTTAAGTAAGATGAAGAAAGTATTTAGTGCAAATTGCATGACTTAAATACAAGCAATTCTTTGTTGTTTCATAGTAAGAGAGCTGAAAGTCTATTGGGTTTAGAAGTGATGCTAGCTTTGTTTCATTCAGCATCATGTGTGGAAGCTCTGGATAGTTGCTTATACATGTAGCATAGTAACAATGTACATTTTATATGAAGTGATAGAGCTACAGAAACTGGGTTATCCTTTGCCAGAGGAGATCCGCGTTGGTTCCGGCAGTAGTACTCTTACTCTAGTTCTATTTTGATTGTTTCCTATGTCGGGAAAAGTGGTGTCCAGACTGCTGGCTGTACAGTTCTCTTTGGTGGCAGAAGAACATACCTTTCCTTTTCTTTTCGGCAGTTTTCACATTAGCAAAGGATATGTCTATTTTGTTAATGATTCATATTTTGTATTGATAATGAATCATAATTTGTTCCCCTTGGATTATAAGCCCTCTTTCTTTTTGTTCCCCTTCCCAGAAAGCTAGATGCAAGTAGTAAAAATACTAGTACCATACTAGCAAAGAGAAGAAAGACGTCAAGTTGATGTGACAAGAATGAATAAGAGAGTGACGGTATTCTATTACTTGATAAAGCCAGGTATTTAACTCTTTCAGAGTGTGTTAAATTTGTCATTTGAATGAAATTTTAGTTAAAATTAATATCTCTAAATTAACATCCTTGGAGGGTGAGGGGATTAGTCTGTCTGAAATATGTAATTGTATGGATAAAGTTCAAGACACCGACTTTATGTTGAAATTAGAATTTCAGTTTACTTAATTTCCAACTACAAATACAAGAATTCGTCTGAAGACATACCTAATAGTTTAATAGTATTATAGCTCTGGGCTCCTGTCGTTCGCGAGAATTTAGCCAAAAGTTGTTATTAAGTTGTTTGCTAGTGTAATAAATAGACATGGATTGAAAAGATCTTTAAGCTGGAGTCTGGGGCCTGGCCCAACGCGGGCCCAAGCAGAAAAGGACCCAAACCTTTGGAGGGAAATCCAATAAAAATTCAAACCCAGACAACCCACCTCAAATAGGTCCCTTTAGAAACCAAAACGAAAAAAAAAAAAAAAAACACCAAGAGAGAACATGGTGGAGTAATCGTCGTGCCTAGCTGACGAACATTCCTCCATTTCCAAATCCTCGGCGGGCATTTCTCTTCAATTTTCAGAAATTAGGTTTGGAAATTTTGGCGATGTCCGAGAGCAAAGGCACTGAAAGCAAATGGACTGCCGGGCCGGACTTTCACCTTCCCGATAGAGTTACCAGTTGGCTCCGACGGGACCCATACGACCAATTGGACCTTGCCCGGAAGATCACCTCCATGGCCATCGCTTCTCGCGTTACCAACCTTGAGTCTGAGATAGGCAGGCTCCGCCAGAAGCTCAACGACAAGGATCGCTTCATCCTAGACCTCGAGGATAAGGTCTCTCAGCTCGAACAGGCGTGTCACGAGGCCGAATTGCGATTCAACATGACTTCAAGCAAATGTATTACTGCAAGAATAACTACTCTCTCTCAATTCTCTTTAGCTTTTGCTTTTCTTTTTCCCATTAAAGGGAATTAATCTTTTCTTTCTTCCCCCAAAAATTAATCTTTTCTTTGTTATTTTTTTTTTGGGAATCAAAAGATGAAACTGCCAAAGGAGAGAGAGATAATTTGGCTTACTGCAAGAACAATGCGACTGAGCAAAGGTTATTATAATTTTATTTTATTTTTCGAACTCTCCGGGTGAATTCTGGAATTGTTTTTGTCTCATGGACCCATTGTTTTTGTTTATCTGTTTATGCTCTTGCCTTTCTTAGCTTATTCTGTTCTATTCTATTTGTTATGATTATAATTCACCAGCAGGCTAGCAGCAGAGGTTTTCTTTTTGTTCTAGCACAGAGATCCTTACTAGGCTGAAGTCGCTGGAAACTAGTAGTTAATAATACTTAAGCTGATCATCATAAAAATCTTGAAGGAAAAACAGCAACTATTTAAACATGTGGATATGTCTGGGATTGGGTAATGACACTGGAACTTTTACAACTTGCTTAGTTGATTTGAGAAAATCATGCAATTTCATCATCATCATCATCTTTTTGTTCTTGGTTCCAAATAAAAAATGAAAAGGTTCTAATTGGTATTTATACCTACTTCTCCTTCATCCTTCGGAGCACCACGAAAATTACCATTTACACTAAACTAAATGCTTGACTACATGTCTTCCACACATTTGTTCTAACATTTTCTTGTTTTCACTTATCACCCTGATGATAATTTGGGGGGTGGGGGGAGACATCTATGTCTCATTTGTTCTTGGGATGCAAATGAAAAGCTGCAGCAATTGGATTGGTTAGCTCTTGTGTTATATGAAATACAAGCAGGTAAATTGCTTACTATCAAGTTCATTTAAATGTTTGAAATGGAGCTCATATCATGATAATTGTACTTTCCCTGGATGGCCGATGACAGTGTAAAAATAAGCACATGGTTTGTGAGTTTAGCGCATACATTTATAATAAAGTAAGGAATAACTTTTCCTCTATTTTCCAATTTATTTATAAAAAATATTAAAGAAGAATCCTTTCCCTTTATTTCAGCTAAAATTGTTGTTATACTTGTTCCCTAATATTGTTATACAAAATACTCTTAATTGAATCATGTTTGCTATCTAATGTCTGCTATTTTCATCTACTGTTTTCATTTCAACTGCATAAACTTACTTCCATTTTTTGTATAAACAGTTGAGACCTTAAAAGGCAATTGGTGCAGTCTTTGAGTGATGATGATTCATCGGTAAGATTTACACAATATTCATTTTTTGGCCTTCCTTTTGAGAATATCATTTAGAGGGTAACCAGAACTTGCAAAAAGAAATTTGTTTATATTCTTTAAAACTCTAAACAAGAAAAAACGTGATCCATTTGACTTGTAGGACAGTACAAAAACTTGAGGCTCAATCTCTTCTTTTTAGAAGTTTTGTTTCCCTTTAAGAATTTTCCACTTTTCTTATTGACTTTGGTGATCTTTTTTTGAACGATGGCAGCAGTTTAAAACTGGCGATATTTACACTGCGATCAATCTGTTCACAGGTCATATCCTCTAAAAGGTAACTTCACCATTGACTTTATTAGTCCTTCAGTGAATTTTGTTTGCTTTTCTGCGGTTCAAGATATCATGCAACTTTAGCTGCTTCAAGCTCATGGAGACCTCATGTTCTGAATTTGGTCTGATAATTCTATCTTGTAGAGGGAGTAAGAGCTGGCTGCAGAGTGCACTCATTCTTTTCTTCAGCGGTTCTATGGACGGCAGAGGAAGTAATGGTCACGGTATTTGACTCTACATTTTCTTACATGACTATATTAGAATGTTGTGAAAGCTGCTTAATTATTGTTCTTTTTTCTTGATCCAGCCTCAAAGCAAGCTTTGCAAAAGATTTTCCAGCCCTTACATACTTACCCAAGTGAGACGCCAAAATAACTTCCCGCTAGTGTATCCCCTCGAGACAATATTCTGCTGCAGTATCTCCTCAGAGACATTCAAAGACCTCCAACTATCCCTCAATCCCTGACCCGAGTTTCACGTCATCATTCTACCCTTCTGAAATAACAGTCCTCAGCAGCTAACTTCTCCCAAGGGCACGGCCAAACCAGGTTTCCAAGAGCTGTCTATTTTCTTCCAATTTCTTTGTATAAGCTATGCAAATGTTACTGCTTTAGCTCTGCACTTCTGCCGTTACACACATAGGGAGTCATTCTTTATAAGGAGATGCAAACTTGTGTTGCGTCCAATATTTACACTATTCTATATGCACGATTTTGCTTAAATGTGAGAATGATTCTATATGTGTGTAACAACATGATCTAACTGTCTTTTCTTAGCTGATATCGTTTTCCATTTGGACAAATTATTGGGTAGTATTGATTAGTTCATGTGTGTGAATTGTAAGCTCTTAAACCTCTCGAAAGCTGATGGAAGGAGTTCTTCCGTCAAGCCAGGTATCTATTTTTTTGTCTTTTTATCTGTTTAATTTTTTTGAGTAAAAGATCTTTCACCTGATGATCAGCATGTGTTGATTCAGGAGTCGTCTGTCTTATGAGCAGTTCAGTGCTTTTCACAAACACAGCAATTCAAATGCTCAAAAGCAATCTCGTGAGGTTATGAATATAATCTTTGTTATATTAGGAATATCCTATGATTACCTTATATTTGTTTAGTTCAACATCTAAATTTTTTTCTGCTTTTCCTTTTTGCCCATTATAATCTTTTAGGAAACTTTGAAAAAAGCAGAAGAGATTTTTGGAATGGACAACAAAGATCTCTATCTATTTCCAAGGGATGCTTAACCGGGTGCTCGTTGAAAGTACTGAAAATCTTGGTTGTGTATTTCCCATCTTATGGTAGCTAAAGATTGAACAGAAGTCTTGCTTAGTGGCTGTTGTTTTGCATGTGTCTAAAGTTGAGCAAAGTACATGTTCATGGCCATTATGGGGAAACCCTTTATGAAGGAGATACATTAGTTACATTTATATACGGTCTAACTTGAGATGTAGGATCGCTAAACATCAGCTGTGAAATCTTTTGAGCTGCAACCCTTGAAATTCGAAAACATCAGATTGGTGCAGATTATGCTAGCTGATGAGTCAATGATTTCAAGTTTAATTTTTCACAAGTCCATGGATGCATGCTGTAAATTATTCCCTTCATTTTCTCTTTCAGTTTTTCATTTTCGATTTTTACTTGCATCATGTGTGGCACCACACACATCTGAGAGGAGCGAGTGGTGCCAGCAGATGCCAGTTGAATGAACTTGAGTTGGATTTGCTTCTGTTGCTGCTCTCTCACTTTCATTTGCACGCATATGATATGGGTATGTATTTTGGTCTACTACTTTTAAGTGTCAGCAGCTTGAAACTCTCTTCTCTGGAGAAATGAGTATCTGCAATCTTATATAACACGGACTTTAAATATGTAAATTGAAGGATTATAGTGGCATTGATTTTTAGCATCATAAATAGCAAACCAAACTCTGATGTTGTAGTTACAATGTATCTACAGTGGGCACCCCACAACACACAATAAGTTCCAAAGTATGTGATTGAAATTGCAGGATGTCTTTTTTATCGTTGGTTGGTACTAGTCATTTTTTTGTCTTCACTATAACAAACACAAAATATTGAAGTTAAATCCCAAGCTCAAGAGCTTGGTGAAATGAAAAAGTAAACGTAGTTGCATGTGGGCTAGAGAAGTAGTCGATCCTACTTCTTTTCAATTGGAGGATAATCATGCCTTGGTAGTAGTGTGCAAAGAATAGGAACATATAGATAAAAGTATGTTGGATTCTCAATATTGGTTTTGTTGAAGAAAAGAAAAGCTAAGTACCATGTTGAAACAAGAATACTGCTGTACTATTTTTTGATCATCTTTATTTACCAAAAGAAAAGTGGTGCTACTCTTTTAAGATGACTGTTAAATGAATGGATAGCCCAAAATCTGCAGCCATCTTCCTTTTTTCTTGTTCAACGAGCTAAAGGAATAAAAAACCCACGTATTCCAGTGATAGGATGTATTAGTATGATTAAGGTCCAAATTTTATAATATTATAGCTAGGGAATGGAAGTGCAAGACACTTGAAACCAAAGAGGAACAAAAACTAGTGAAAGAGTCAAATCCTAGTTGTGTTGAAATAAGATAGAATATTGTTTGTAGTTAATGATTAATGAAAATATGTTTATATATATTAGAATGGTTTTGATTTTTCGTGGTAGCACCTGATACTTGGCACTTTTTCACTTTTGGTAACGGAATTTTTTATACTGCATG
This sequence comes from Datura stramonium, assembly GCA_018107945.1. Classification (NCBI taxonomy): domain Eukaryota; kingdom Viridiplantae; phylum Streptophyta; class Magnoliopsida; order Solanales; family Solanaceae; genus Datura; species Datura stramonium. The sequence goes on along the minus strand of JACEIK010001050.1, from coordinate 101,504 downwards.
TTGTTTTTGCGGAAAATAGGGTGGTAAACAGAAAATATTTTCCCGATCTCTGTCTTTTTTATTTTTCTTATTATTGTGTTTGGGAACGAAACAGATTCTCTATATCCATCTTCATTCCTTTCTAAGATTACACACACATGTTATTGTTTCCCTTTTTAGTGTACTATTACTACCTACAGTTGGGGATCATTCGATTTAGATTATGTAGATTTTAATAACATTAGAGTGCTATTATTGGTTTCACCAATTGATCATCACAATCAGCTGTCATAAGTATATTTACGATCACTATCCACAATTACCACCATCACTCCATAAAAAAAAAAGAAGAAGCTTGATGGAAGGATGATAGTATAGGTATATATTGTACGTTGATAAATCTTGGTATAGACCCATGTGTTAGATTCTAAGCCTAAGAAAAAGGTCAGATCTTTCACTACTTAGAAGCTAAATTATTAGTGCTAGCCTTTTCAACAGCATCAGAATAGTAACTACATGAACTCTTCACCTTTCTGTTTTTGAGTTTCTCCCAGCGATTCCTTTTCAACACTAACTCTTATCTTTTCTTTTATTGCTGCTCAACACATTTGCCCTATAATAACTGGATTAACACCAACCACGCTTCAAATTTAAACTATCTTTTCTTTTTCTCCATTGCTATAAAAGGTTATACCCCACTCATTTGTATTAATTATAATTAATAATAATTAAGTTGTATTTGTGGATAAAATTCTTTTGTTGTGGAGGAACCCTTGCAAACCATAAACGCATCATGGACATGAATATGTTTAAATTAGAAGCCGTATTATTAGAAGTTACATCTATGTTTATAATAGACGGTGAGACTCAAAATCGATATCTACATGCTCTAATATCATATTAAAGAAGTGTGTAACCTTATTATTTAAAGTTTTAGCCAGGGGCAGAGTTACAAAGGCAAATAATTGAATCCTTTTGTTGTAAAATTACACTATATAGATAGATTGATAGAAAAAATATTTTTAATTTTTTTAATTTTTTTAATTTTTTTAATTTTTTTAATTTTTTTATCTTTTTTGATTTTTTTAATATTTTTAATTATATTAGTTTTTTTTTGTTTTTGTGGTTTTTTTTTTTTAGTTAATTCTTTTCTTTGCCAGGAGCAAACGAGGAAGTTTGTTTATATAGAAAGTTCATTAAGCTAGCAAAGACGACTTACTAAGTGTTTAACACTAAATCATAACCAAAAATGGAAAAAGTCCGCTAGCATATTTCATATATGTTGCTCACATATGTCCACCTCAAAACGTGCTATATAATCACGAATAAACCAAAATAAGAAAACTGGACATTTTGGAGAAAAAAAGGAAACTTCTCACTCTTCAGCACGCCACCACCTCGCGAGGGAAAATTATTCAGTTGTTACTTAAAAATACTTTATATTTTTTTTTTCAAATATCTTAAATTTTTATTTTTGACTTCCCAAAAACTTAACCAAACAAATTATAAATCAAAATAAAAGTGTAAATGATCCTTTTTTTTTAAAAAAACAGAAAAACTAAAAAAAATAAAAAAAATAAAAAAAATAAAAAAAATAAAAAAAATAAAAAAAATAAAAAAAATAAAAAAAATAAAAAATTAAAGTAAAGAGACAAGAGAAACATAGAGAATACAGCTAGAGCAACTTGCCAAAAAGCTTTAATAGCTATAAATAGTTAAGAGCACAAAAATCCGTATAGACCAACCAAAGCCAAAATTGAGTCACATTAAAAACATCAAACCATAGTCTTAACCAAACTATACATTTCTTCAATCAAAAATGGCTTTCATTCCTCATGATCATGAGTACTATACCCATAGCGCTTCTTTCCAATGAATTCATCAATTCTTCTCTTATTAATAATCCTCTCCCACAAATATGCAATTCCCAAACAAACTTCCTAAACCAACCTCCTTATGATTTGCTAACTAATAATGATCAGCAGCTACTCAATATTAATTCAATGGCTCATGATCATTGGCTGTTCCACCATCACTTCTCAATGATGCCTTGGTTCCCTGAGCGCCTCAGCTTCAGACATGACGGTGCTCAGCACACCGGCATCGTCTAATTCGAGCTAGACACTAATCATCATCAGGTTTATGCAGCCGACGACAACAATAACAGCGATGCAGCACAACACCAGGAGGGTTGTGAATATTGGGATGAAAACCACTGATCATGGTTTCGAATCCAGCTTCTTGGTCCCCTGGTCCTCTCGCTACCTCCAATAATTGGGCATATTAACGCTTTTCTTTCCCAAAGTATATATTATGATCTAACTCATTTTCAAAATTTAAAACTTTTAAGGAAAGCATATTTTTATTTACTATGTCCTGGTACTTTAATTTTTTCCATGAGTGCGAAAAGTCTCTTTTTCTGTTGCCTTAAACTACAATCCAAGGCCTCTATTGATTGATACCTTGTTAAATAAAGTGTATGATCAACTGATTTTCTAAAAAATTAAGGTATTAGAAAAAGAATACTTTTATTTACTTAATTAATTAATATATATGTAGTCAATATATTTTCCACAAACTAGCTATAGTACTGTAACATTTTGTGCATGGAAAGTTAAGAAGAAGAAGAAAGTCGACTTAGCTGAGGACGTCGGTAATGGATGGGAGATTTGTCTCCTTATATATTCTCTTATACTCCTTACCTCATCAACTGTTTTTTCTATTTAACCTAAAATATACTCAGATACATGTATATATGATTTAAATTGTTGTTAACAGGGGACTCAAAGGGAAACAAGTCCAAAAATCAAAGAAACACCGTCAATGAAGATCGGCAGGTATTCAGAAGAGGAGAGGAAGGACAGAATTCTCCGATACCTGAAGAAAAGAAATCAAAGGAATTTCAACAAAACTATTAAGGTAAATCTCTCTTTCTTTTTATGTGTATTATATTTTTATTGTATAGTATAGTATATAGTTCTCCAACATACATGAATTAATTAATTTATTAATCGGGGCGTGCATGGTATGCTTGTCGCAAAAACCTTAGCAGACAAACGTGTTAGAGTTCGTGGAAGATTTGCTAAGAATAATGAAGCCTGCGATGATGAAGTCCTCATGAAGGGGAGTGTTAATTCCCATGGAGACAAGGATGTTTGCTATAATAATCCATTAATCCAGGTTAATTAATTTTAATCTATTTTTAAATTATAACTTACTGATCGATCCATTATAATTAAGTAAATAAAAGTGTGGTCGCTAGAAATTCTGATGAAGTTAGGTGTTTTATTGTTTATGCAGATGAAACATGGTGATCATTATAATGAGGAGAATTGGCTAGAAGAGGCAATCACAAATCTTATGTATACTTTATATAGGTAGCTCCTATGATGGAAGTTTCATTAGCTGATATTGATCATTTCAGCCTTTTGTTTATTACTACTTAATTAAGTCGCTAATTATAAAGTTGATGTACTCCATTATTTATGAACAGTTAAGTCCCACTTTCTCTAATATACAACTTTTCCTCCTACTCAAAATGAAAGATTGCATAAAAAAGTTACTAGTCTCTCCTTTTCTTTTACACGGTGAAAAATACTTCATACCAAATGGCTATATATATATATTCTTCTCGCTTAAAACTCGAAATTAGCTTATTCTGCATTTTCATTGATACGCATCAGCATAAATCCCCTATAACATAATCGCTTGAGACGTGTCTCCCCCTAACACCGAATAAATATGAAAGATTTGTGCATCAAGCTATCGTTTTTATGAACTCTGATAATGCTCACTCAGAAGGGCTTCAAATAGTTGACCATCTACTGCTAAATAATCATAAGTCAACAAGATCTTTTGATAATCCTAATGCTAATAGGATTAGTGGTGGATTATTAATATGTAATGACATGTTGTTCATGATCCCCTAATTTATTTTTCGACGATGAATGGTCAGAGTTATTCGATGCATAGTATGTACTTTTGTGAATCAAATAGTTGAGGTGTAGATCAACAATAGTTCGACATCATAGTTATTAAAAAAGCTTTATGGATCAAATGATTGCAAATAATAGTCCAGACACCATAGTTATTAGAAGAAAAAAATAGCTAGGAACTCTAGTTGACCATGTTGTCGAGTTGTGTGCCTCTACAGAGCACATCATGTTATCATCAACGGAATTACAACCGTATTATCCTATTTAATTATTAAGCAACGTAACGCTAAAAAGGTTGTTGGCTTTATTAGGTATGGGTAATGTGATCCATAAAGTAGATTAAAAAATGTATTAAGGTAATTGAAAAGAGAAAAGGGTTAGAATCTAATAAAAAGGTTTGATTACCTTAAAGAATCAAAACGAACTTTTATTCAACGTTAGAATAAATGCTCTTATCCAGCGATTATTTGGAGTTACTTTTGTAAGGTACCGTTATAGCATATTGTGGTACTTAACTAGAATGAACATCATCATTATAACGTTGAATGAATTAAAAGAAAGAATTTAGATTATTTATTCCAGCAGCAGCAGCTTTTGCATGCTTTCTTTTGAAAAAGATGGACAAGCCTTGATAAAGAGATAAAGCTACCTAGCTTCTACTATAGGGGAATAATTCTAATTTCTTTGGACATATAATTTATATACAAAAATATATATATATGGCTGATATGCTGTTTTGTCTTTTATTCTTCTGCAACAGAGTTTAGATTAGGAAGCATTTTCAGTTAACCCTGCATGAGACAAACAACAAGTAAAGGCTAACTTGTTCTTTTACACTTGATTATCAATCTAAGTTCTCAATTTATAATCTTGAAAATAAAATAAATTATCTGCTGTAATATGTTGGCTAGGTGATCACTACATTTTCGGTTCATATAAGCTAAAACTCATACTATGTTGTTGATGTGGGGTGGATCTAAAGGTGCTCAAAGAGTTCATCCTATATATGGTCATGTATTTTTTTATATAAAAAATGATGATATTTTCCTGCGTCATAAATTCTCACTATCCAACACTTGCTTAAAGGTAAAGGCTAAGATTATCTATCTTTCATCTGCACCAAAGTTAAATGAATACTTGCTAAAATAGTATATTTATGGAGTATAAGAGTTAAACCGCTCAGTAGCAAAAAAAGAAAAGAAAAGATTCTGTTGACTGGTGTATTTTGATATTTCCTTTAAATCCCACCCTTAATTAATCTGCATTTCATCGACACTAATTTAATAGCAATATAGTAAGAAGTAAAGTCGTGATTCATTTCATTTAAAAACAACAGAAAATGATTAAACAACTCCAGCGAATTTGTTCCATCTCTGATTTTACATTTGAAAATGAAATAGACCCAATGGGGAGGTCAAAATATAGAGCTAACTTAATCAACATGATCTCTGTGTTATAATATTGACAATTGTATAAGATGCTAGGACGACAAAGAAAATAATATAGACACATATAGCTAGCTAGACCAAGAAGATGGGGATCACAAGCTTGCATTCTTCCAATCGTAAGAAACCACTAAAATTGTCTGACCCCATTATCAATGAAGTAATCCTTCAATCATACCTTCCAAGTCTTCAAACCCCACTCACCAATTAATTAATCTGAGTTTAAGTTTTATGCACCTGGACCACGCTGAAGTAATGTCAAAGCCTTAATTTTCAATTAATTTTTTTACAATTATTTGAACATATTAATTGAATTTTGTAACACAAATCCTGAATATGAGATTTGATTACCTTTATAGTGAACATTTATATTATCATTCATCCATAGCCAAATATAGTGAGTGAATGGTATAGGAATAAAAGGAAGGTCATTTTCAAGGCGGTCGAGGTGACCAAAATAAAAGATGATTAGGAAAGTAACCAAAATGTTACTAGTCTTAAAAGTATATAGATGGTGTCCTTTGAAGTAAGGGAAGGTTATATTAACAAGTCTGTTGGTGGGATCAAATGATAAATAGCTATAGTTAATTAACATGCATGATAGGCAGCTAGTTTCTGGAAAATCTTGGAGTAGTCCATGATATACAACTTTCATCAACTGTGGCTGAAAATGGGCAATCAACATCATGATCAGAAGGATCAGTTAGTATAAATCCCCCCTAAGATTTGTCGGTGATAAACAGCCATATATATCATTATTAGTACAGGAACCACATCTTCATAATCTCCATGCTTTTGGTAATTGGTTTGTTATAAGTTGACCCTGTGGTTGTTGTTCATATATTCCGAATTAGGAAGGTGGGGACTGTTCTTCAAAAGCTAGCTTCTTCATTATCATAACTTTGACTATAGTATGTGGAGCAGTTAGTTTCGAAAATAACTTTCACATATACCATCAAAGTCTGTTTTAACAAGTTTAATTTTAAACTTTAATCTTGTGTAATTTCAAATATGTGTCTGAATTCAGATTTGATCAAGTTATATATATACATATGCAAAATTTGATTAAAAAATACATATTAAAACAAACTCACACTGAAAAATTTACGTTAATATGTTTCTAAATGACCCGAAAGTCAATGCCATCAATTATGACATTTAAAACGACTCGAGTCAGAGAAGGCAATTATTATTGATTTTTGTTGTGTACACTTATGGGCTAGAGCAACCCAAGTACTAATGATTATTTTTTGGGTCGCTAAGTTTTAACCAATGGTTGCAAATTATTCAGATTGTGTGGTGGCCGTACTAATAATAATTTTCGATTAAAATTTAGTTCAGTCAATACATTATTTTGCTACTCGATTCAATTTAATCATACTTAATACATTGAATTTATACACCATACACGTATTATTTATACCAAGGAAACAATGGGATTACCGATACTTGTATTAACAATACAAGAATGCTAATCTCTAAACGACTGGGGATTCTTTTTTCTAAATTTCTTTATATAAAAATCCAACAATATAATTGTAAAAAGAAGATTTTTGTATGGGCTTATATCAAATACACCACGTATATTCGCTTTTAACACAACTAACTAAAGACTTGATTAAAAATATAATCCCAACATTATAATTATTGTATTAGCAATCCCTGCCTTACTTGTCTTCTACCGAAACGGGACCCTTGTAGTCTTAAACAAACACCTAAAAAGGTACTATCCACTTATCTCTTTCTCCTTATGGCTTCTTTTGAGGTGGATTTCTTGGATCACTTGATTGATTTAGTGGATTTTTAAACAACACTTAAAAAAGGTACGTTTAATGTGGATTTTTTTGGATAACTTGTTTTATAATCTAGTTGTAATCGGCTTCGATATTGAAATTTCTCTCTTTCCATAAAAATAGATAGTAGCAACTATTATCATTCTGTAGATTTCATTATTTGTACGTCTTCTTATAGTATGAAGTTCATCCCATCTCATCATCTCTGTTCATGGGTGTTCTTCTTAATATGTCATGTCAAATTTTGTATGGTGTTATTCTCAACCTCACATAATAGTCACTCCGCGCTGGGTCTTAAACAACCCGCCCCTTGTACTTAATCTTCCTAGAGCAACTAGTCTCACAATATTGGGAAACCAATGTAGTTATAAATCAGTTTCCTCTAGCTAACTTTTGGGAACTGTCCCCTCAATGTCAAGTAAATATGCTTCTAAGACGTCATAACTAGTAGTGAACAAACAATTACAATTTATCTGCCTTCAAACTTTCTGCATCATCCAGGAAGCTATTTAGAAACATCAATCTACATACATATTTTATTCCTATCATACTATCTAACCATCCATTTCATTCATAACTTGAACAAATATCTGAGCCCATAATACTAGAATTGAGAAAAGAAGAGAATTTAATTAGTTGAGCACTACAGCACATGAAAAGATTTAGTGGTACACATGGCTTAACTCTTCCCAACATCTTTTTCGAAAGTGGTTGACATTATACTATAGAGCATAAGGGAACCCTAAGTATCTTATAGCTCCTTTGCTGAAACCAAGTACTTTCACTATTTCATTCTTAATAAATTGAGCTTTTTGTCAGGTTTGCATCTAATTTTTAGGCTTTTGAGAAACACTAAAATTTATCAAATAACAATATCCCCTCTATAAAACAGTAGCAAATCATCAACAAATCTATGTTGGATAAAATTTAGTTTTGCACATTTTGAGTGACAATTATATTGAGGATCATGTCCAAGTTGCTTCAACAGTCTGGCCGAGCAGACTCCATTGCCATCACAAAAAGAAAGAAACCCACTTATTCACCCCCTTTTTTGCTTCAAAGAATTTAGCAGGTTGTCCATTCATCATTACTGAGTAAGATATAATCCTAACACAAATCATAATCCAATTGACAAAACATATGGGAAAATTGAAAGTCACCTACACGCTTGTTATAGAAAAAGTTCATTTGGCTGCAATCGAGATACTTTTATTTTCATACCCTTTAATTGCTCATGATTCAACAACAAGATATTGTCAATGACCCATCCTTGAAACAAATTAAAGGCTGATCGCCTATTATCAATAATACTATCTATTACAACTTGCAATGTTATAGTAACAAGTTTGGAAATCAATTTGTAAACTATAGTTCAACAAGACAGTTATAAACTCCTTCATGAAAAAAGAATTTTTGAGTTTTTAGGGAATCAAGGTTGTGTTGTTTATTTATTCTCCTTTGTCCTGAAATTTGAGGAAGCATAGAAGAGGGAAAAGAGGGCTTCCGCCCGACGACGTGCACTTTTCTGTGCTCCGACTGTTATTTATCTAATTTTCTAAATTTTTTGTTTTTTTAATTTTATATTTTTAATAATTTTATGAGTTATATATAATAATAGAATAAGTAAACATAATTCAAACAGTTACATTTTTTAGTCTATATATTTTTCGAACAATTGCATTAATTCTATTCTCAAACAACAGCTACTTTCACTACATTATATCAATTACTAAAACAATAGTCTGACTCTGTTGTCTTCTTTTTTTTGTTTTTGCTCTATCCTCTTTCGTCTTATTTTCTTCACTTTAGAAAGATCACAAGCATTAAATATTTTGTTTCTTTTTCTCTTTCATGTCTTTATATATTTTTATGTTAAACAATGACATAACTTTGATTCCTTCATCGTTATGCCTGTAGTTTTTCTATCTAAGGACAACATTTATATCCCATGTCAATAAAAAAATATTTAAAAACTTACTTCCTCATGTTAGATCACTCATTTTCATATTATCTCTCTCACCAACTCTTAAACTAAATCTTACCCTCTAAACTTAAAATCAGAATTAAACCAAAATAAAAATATTTTTAATTTTTTTAGTTTTTAACTTTTTATCACTCAAATTTGCAGTTTTTAATTTTTCAATTAATTTTGAGAATCGGCGCCCTTCCCACGTGAAGATCAAGCACTTGTAATATGAAATATATAAAATATTTATTCTCCTCTAACAACTAGAGACAAATTCTCTTGTTCTTTCCATGAAATGAATGAAAATATTGCTTATAACAAGGTTTCTTTCATAAATGCATGTATAGATTTTTTAAATTTTGGAGGCTCCTTTTTTTTAAATACACTATATTGGTAAACTTCTTTAAGGAGTATGATTTTCTATTTGTTCGATAATTTTAAAATTTTTAGGAGCTCTTTAAATTTAAAAGAGGAAATTGAAAAGCCGACATCTAAGTTTTCTGATTCGTATTATGAGAATATAGATGATGATAATATCATATGACTTTAGGAGTAGGAAGAAAAGAGAATTTACATAGCATCTCTTAGAAAAAGGATGAGACTTCAAAATACGACGACCAAAGAAATCATGCCGCCTTAAAGCCACAAATAATATATAAAATTTTCTAACCATACACACCCTTAGTAAAAATTTATGTAAATCTTTATTTTAATTTGAGTCTTGTACATCAAATATTTCTTAATTAGATAAAAGTTAAATACTATACATTATAAATAAGTATCTATGAGTACCATTACCTATCTATTCGATAATTTTAATAGTTTGAAGGCGGAATACTTAGCTTTAAAAGGAGAAAAGCTGAAGGAAAACTTATATTATGAGCTTAGGGATGATAACAAAATTAGATGGCTTTAGGAACAAAGAAAAAACTCTTTGACAAGTTATATAATATTTCCGACAAGAAGAGTGAGACGCACTACGTAAATACGACAATTAGAGAAACCACGCCCCTCTTAATCTTACTATCCACATATAAAAAATTTTAAATCGGAAACAACATCTTAGTAGGAATTTATATATATTTTTATTTTAATTTAAAATTCATACATTTTAATACTTTTTAAATATTATTTAACAAGATAAAACTTAAAACATAAAACATAAAATACGGTATACATAAGTATTCGCCCTAAAAAAAATTATTAATTAACTCAAATATGTACTATTTATAAATATTTTCTTTTTCATAAAAAAATAATTTTTAAGTAATTACTAACATGTTAACTTATAAATTGATTGTAAATGGCGGACAAATTTACCTGTAATTTATAAGGAGGGGCTAAGAGTTAAATAGAGGTACTAAAGTGGCTACGTATTGCAATTTCCACGTGAAAAGCGTCTCCAAGGCCCACATGAAACGTGTATTTCGCTGCGTCTTATAATTAATATATTTACATAGGAGACATAGGCGGTTCGTATTTCCGATATTTGACATCATCTTGTACTATATACTAGTAGTGGTAGCTCCATTTCTTTTTTTCCTTATGATTGAGTAAGAAATTCAAAGACTAATTGAATCTCGTAATTGCTTTGCAAAATGAACTCCGGAATCGGAGAAAGGGCAATTTTTGAAGGAGTTCGGGATCACTCATGGTTATCCAAATGCCCCCAAAAACATTGATGAAATTAGAGCCACCGAATTTAAGCGCGTAAAAGGTAAGATTTTTCATTTTCATTTTCATATTTTCATCTTCAATTTGCAAAATTTAAAGAAATATTAAAAAATACTTGAAAATTGTATAACAAAATTCTAATTAAATTTTAATAAATATCAAATTTTCACTCTGTTGACTATATATTCACTTGTAGATACTGTATACTTGATCATGCTGGGGCGACTTTGTATTCCGAGTCTCAAAATGGAAGCTAAGCCAAGGACCTTAGTAGTAGTGTTTATGGAAATCCTCGTATCCTTGCTATCACATTTTCTGTATAAAGCTGTGCCCTGAGTAGACTTTCTCTTCCTGCGTTTGGATTAAAATTGTTTTTTTTAAAGGTTCTTGACTTTTGAAGTATAGCTAAGTAGTTCATCCTTCTTTTTTCAAGTCTCTATTGGAAATTCCCCTATTATTGAAGTTCACACGTTGGATTCCGCATTTATTTACTCCAGCTTAAATTTTTGACCTTTTTTAGCTGCCTTTTCAATTTCAATTCTGTGAAAACATAGATAGCCAGAGCAGTTGCAGTTTGGCTAGCGAGGACATTGGCAAAAGCACGCCAACAAGTGAACATCTTCTCCTGCACATTTATATTGATTCTGTTGCAATTATTGTTTTTGATAAATCATACTTCCTCTGCCTCCAAAATTACTTCAGTTCTGTACATATATTTTGATGTTATTATTCAAGTGTTTATATGATCTGAATGTTAAGAAATCAAATCATAAGCACCACAATGTTGTGGGAGGTTTTACTTTAAAGAAATGCACACATTTTTTCAATGTTAATGAGAGCCACTAAATTTCCTTTTCCATACTCTCTCATATTCAGTTTCACATGTGATGACCTTGTTGTTGTTCCCCTTTCTCTTACAATTGCATCACGACTCTGTTCAGGTCCTTAATTTCTTCAATGCATCACCAAGAGAGTATAGCTGTATATTCACCTCTGGGGCAACGGCTGCACTAAAACTTGTCGGGGAGACATTCCCATGGAGTAGTCACAGCAGTTTTATGTACTCAATGGAGAATCATAACAGCGTCCTTGGGATTAGGGAGTATCCTAAATGGTTTAAAACTTTTCTCACATTTTTTTGCTGGTGTCCATTAATTTTAGGAAAGCTTTCCTCTTGGTTGTATAGTTTCTTAATGTACGGTACTACTTCCTGCTTGATATGCTACTCTTTTTCACTGAACTACTGGTCCACTAAATCAAAGGCTCCCTAAGATTCTATAAATAATGAAGATTTTTCATGGAAAGGCATGAATCTTGCCGGCTTTATATTTCAGCACATGATCACTTCTTTACATGTCACTGCATCTGGACCATGCTATCTTTGGACATTTGAAAGAATTACTACGATTTCTATGTGTTATCTATGATGTCTATATATGCAGACCTGATTTGTGTCTATGTTCAACCATGTCGTTGTTGGTCTTATCAACTGATGTTCTGATGCATTTAATAGTGGTTCTTTTTGAAGTTTTATGATTCCATTCACTTTGAAATGGCTAGTCCCACACTTGCTGCTGAAGTCAGGTGTAGAATTCTACTGTTTATCTCATGGATGTGTTTATACATGTTTCTGGTAGAATTTCCACTGCAACCTCCAAGGGAACCTCTGATACTTGACTGATCCCAACTTCTATCTAACCAGCCACAGAACTTCTTTTGTTGTTATTGAAGTGAGACCAAAAATCAGGGATCCAATTCATCTCTAATTTTATGTACTATTATCTATGTGTTAATATTTACTCTATACAGATAACCTATTAAGCCAGAAAATTAAAAGAGAAAAATTTACATCTTTCAGTATGAAGAGTTTGCAGAAACAGTTGAGTAGATGGAAGATTTGCATGATTTTCAATCTGGTTCATTTTAACGCTTGTGTTCCGGCTTAAGTATTCTTTTTCCTTAAGAGTTACTAGATATGCCCTCAGTAAAGGAGCTGCTGCTTTTGCAGTTGACATTGAAGAGGGCACACATCTTGGTGAATCAGAAAGCCCTGGGTCTAATTTAGAACTAACACAGCACCACATTCAGAGAAGAAGTGAAGGTGGAGTTCTGAAAGAAGGGATGGAAGGTAGCTTTCTTATTACGTACCAGCCAATTTCCCTTGGAAACTAGGCTCTACAATAGTTTCATCAACTTCTACCTTCCAATCCCCTCCACCCACAAAGTCTATAAAGGTAGTTAGCATCTTAAACTCAGATTAGATGTAGTCAGGGTCCATGAAATCCCATCAATCAAGTGAGCCCATACTATAATACCTGTTTGGTGGATTATCTATTCTTTTTGTTAGTTTTTATCAAATGCTCTGGAAGTGAAGTAGAAGCTGCCTCGCTAGTGAGGCACATATTATCAATGTCTTAATCAACTTCTACTTCTTGTATCTGAAATTGTCTTCTTGTTACAGGTAACACGTACAACTTGTTTGCATTCCCATCAGAATGTAATTTTTCAGGTCGGTACTCCGACCCTAACCTGGTTAAGATTATAAAGGAAGAGTCTGAAAGAATCTTAGAAAGCTCCCAGTATTGCAGGTATAAGTATAAAAACTATACTCTATTGTTTGAGAATAGCTATTCGGGGGATTCCATCCACAAACGCAAAGTTTATGGCTGACTGATATTGCCCATCACCATTTAGCTATTGCATTTATTTTTCTTGTTGCTGGTCATATGTATATTATTTTGGAGAGTTATAATTCTTCTGTTTTACTGGATGGAATTTCAATTGTGCTAAAGTTCTGACATTTATCTGAATAGTATAAGGTATTCTTTTCCCCAGTGCTTGTAAGATTTTTACTCCCAGTATTGTCTTTAAGAAATAAACCTTCTCCTTTTAAACTTGGTTGAGAACAGATTTTTAGTGCCTCAAATGTTCACCAAAAAAGATATTTATTTTTATGCTGGTTCAAAACACTCTTCATTTCTTTATTGTCTAAATTATGGGTGTTTCTAATGATTTTGATATGTTTGACTACCAAAGAGTTAAAACATGGCATATAGTAAGTAGTCTTTCATTCTTAAGTATAGCGTTGCCAAAGAAGATTGTTTATTTGTCAACAGCTACAAGACACATGTTACATTTTGAACAATTTATGCTGATTCAGTCAGGGCTTTGACTGGATATATTGGATGATCGACCCTTTGTCCTCTCTGTGTACTATTCTTATCTCATTAGCTGACAAGCTTGTTCTTATCTCATCAAAAAGATTTTACATCTCCGTCATTGAGTTGGTCTTATGCTGATGGGCAGACATAAATTCTCTTTTCTGAATGCAGAGGTTGCTGGTTGGTTCTGATAGATGCTGCTAAAGGATGTGCAACCGATCCACCAGATTTATCGAAGTGTAAAGCAGACTTTGTTGTCTTCTCGTTCTACAAGGTACTTATATTTGATACCTGCTGTTTTAAGATTACATGAGGTACTTATATTTGATACCCGCTGTTTTAAGATTACATGAACATACAAATTGCATCAGGGAGCTTGAAAAGAGTTTTGTTTGTTTCTTGTTTAGTTGTTCGGCTATCCAACTGGCCTTGGAGCACTCATTGTTCGAAATGGTAAGCAGCTAAATAAGAAAGCCGACTCTTTTTTTTTGTGTGTGTTTCCTCACTTATTCTTGTTTGATTTTTTTCTTTGTGTAGCTTACTTCTCTCTTGTCTCCCTCTCTGCCTCTATCTCTCTGCTTCTGTGTTTATGGAGAGAATCTTGGGTGGAAAGGGTGGGAAAGATGTAGATTTCTTGTTTTTTTCTAGTTGTGAAACAAGATGTATTCATATTTCTCCACTTTTTCCTTTTCTTCACTGTGAAAATTAACAAAATTTCCTGATCTTTTTCTATTGATCAGATGCTGCTAAGCTGATGAAGAAAACCTACTTTAGTGGAGGTTTTTTCTTAGTGCCTTCCCTTGTTATGATTATATAATTGATTACTCTAGCAATTTTAAGTTAGCCTGGATACTTGTAGGCACAGTGGCTGCAGCTATTGCTGATGTTGACTTTTTCAAAAGAAGAGAAGGTGTAGAGGAATTTTTTGAGGATGGAACCATTTCGTTCTTGAGCATAGCAGCAATTCAGCATGGGTTCAAAATAATTAATATGCTAACAACATCTTCGATTTACCGGTAAGTGAGAGCTTACTTTTTTCTTCTTTTCCGGATAAGGTGAGAGATTACAGCTTAGTTTCAAAAAAGAAAGGTGAGAGCTTACTTCTTTTGTGGGTGAGTAGATTCTGAAATTGAATAATGATCAGAATTATATTGACATATTTTGCTATCATTAGACATGAACAGAAACTACAATTTTGGGACCTCAAATTTCCTGTGTTTAGTTTGTCTCCATTTGACTTGTCTGAATTATTT
Source organism: Datura stramonium (assembly GCA_018107945.1). Taxonomy (NCBI): domain Eukaryota; kingdom Viridiplantae; phylum Streptophyta; class Magnoliopsida; order Solanales; family Solanaceae; genus Datura; species Datura stramonium. Next base: position 86,298 of record JACEIK010001050.1, on the reverse strand, counting down.
CTCTTTGTTTAGAGGACATATAAGCATAGTACTCAGTATCTTTTTATGGGTAGAGAAACTAGTTAGTCCTTTCTGAATCATCTAATTCAGTGCCAACATAAACATACCAAGACCTTTTATAGATATGGTGTTATAAATAGCTTCTGCTTAATTTTTGTAACTGTTTTTTCTTTGTTATTTTAAGGAAAATGTCCCCTCCCCCTCTCTCTCATTGAAGTTGGCGCCTAGTGAAAATAAAAAATGGTCTGAAATGTGCTACTCTTTTCTGCAAGGCATACAGCATCACTTGCAGCATATGTGAGGAATAAGCTTTTGGGGATGAAGCATGAAAATGGAGAATTTGTTTGCACACTTTATGGGGTAAATATATCGAACATAACATTCTTGTGACTAGGTTCATATGTTTTGGAATTTAGTTAGAGTTTAGATCTCATTCTTATCTTTGTAATTGTATGATCTGAGAAAGTCCTTCTGAGTTCACGTGAAGAAATTTCTTTGATCTGGTGTTTTTATGTCCTAGGCAAAGGCAGTGATGATGCAATGATTTTGTTTTTGAGTTGCTTTTGTGTGGTTGATTTTCATTTTAGTTGACTTCTTCTTTAGTATTCTTTCACAGTCTATGAATTGTCTCTGATGGTTTGTTGTGAAATTGTCCTTTGGTCTGACAGTGACTAAGTTAATATGACTTTTATCTCAGTTATTATCATGTGAAATGGGTCCTACGATTTCATTCAACATGAAAAGACCAGATGGAACATGGTATGGATATCGTGAGGTGGAAAAATTGGCAACCTTGGCAGGAATTCAGCTGCGGGTAAGAGTTCAAACGCCATATTGTCTATGATGTACGATTTTCGTTCTGTTTTCCTTGGGGGATGAGATGCTTGCTACTTTATTCTCTTGAAACACATCCCCGGAGCAGCTTGATACTGCTGTTTCTAATATAATGTGCTACTTTCAAATGTTTTATCTTTTCTCAATGTCGAGGAGGATGATATGACTTCCAAGAGGTGTCTTTTTATGATTTATCGTTAGTCTTCACTTGCCCCTGAATGCGTTGATATGCTTAGTCTGGCAATATGAAGTTATCTATCTGTTATTTTGTCATTGATTTGCGAGTTTTTGTCCTTCAGATGTACGGGTCACTTACTCTTTTAACCGCCTTCACCACTGTTAGATGTGTGAACTGCCACATTTAGAGGAGTTGTTCAGTCCTCAGTTATTGCCCTCCATAATACCTGCATTCTTTTATACCTTTTGGAAAGAGCAGATAATCTCATCATGTAGTAGTAACATTTAACTATGGGTGACCAAATAAGGGATGACTTGCATCCGTACTAACATGATGAGGTTGCTGTGTCCTTGTTATGTTTTAAGCTTTTGTCCACAAATACTGAGGTTTCTTTTTTGGTTTCAATAAGCCTTATTGATATTACTCTTCATTCCAATTAAGAATACCCTGTTTGGCTGGAGAAAAGTTTAAGCGTAAAGTATTTGGATATGTGACATAACTTTGTTCGAGAAGTGTCTAAAACAAGAGTTTGAATGTGAATTGTGGACTGGTTCAGTGAAAGATGTAACATGTTTGAAATAATTATAGAAAGTAATAACAAATTAAGTTAACTGGAATTGTCAGAGAAAGAAAAGTTTGCAATATAAGTAAATGGGAAATATTTTTTGAGAATGCCCCTAAAGAATGGTCTATCTTAATTCTTAAAGGGATGGAGGGAGGATTAGTCATCACAACTGTTGAAACCGGTAATTGAAGATCTCAGATATTTAATCCTGTTATATGCTATGACTAAACTCTTGCTTCTTTTTCCCTGTACTTTTGTATAGACAGGATGTTTTTGCAATCCTGGTGCTTGTGCTAAATATCTTGGTTTGTCACACTTGGATCTTCTTTCAAACATTGAGGTACATGTTTCCTTTCCCCTCATTTCTATTTTTATATGGCTTCTGTTGCATGCGAAAAAGGACAACCAATGGTAACAAATTCAAAATATCATTTCATTTAGGCTGGACATGTATGCTGGGATGATCATGACATTTTACATGGAAAACCAACTGGAGCAGTCAGAGTATCTATTGGTTACATGTCAACATTTGAAGATGCCATGGTAAGGGAACCCACCACTCCCAACCTAATTCCGTAAAATGATGACTTGTTCTATATTTTTTACAGTAGAACATGCTTCTTTGTTCAAGAATTAATGTGCCAAATATTGAGCGATTGGAGTTAAAGATTTACATTTCACTCAAATAGTTTATGATTTGAATGGACTAATCAGAGAGCTTTTCAGACTACATTTCTCTTTCTAATTTATATGACTTTAACCCCCCAACAGAAGGGCGATAGAAAGTGTTAGAATGTCTCACAATATTGGAGGGAATAGGTTGTTGTTTCCTTACTCACTTCATGAGATAGATTTTAGGATCAAGTTCGGCCCAAGGTCTATTTTCTTAATATGGTATCGGAACCTCTAGAATCTTGGTACAGAATCAAATAGATTCCCCAGCACTGGAGGGTGGTGCTGACTTCTTTTCGTCGTCCTTTTGGTGTCTGGTTGCACTCGTCTTGTTGGCTGTTCCGGTGCCACCATCTCTCTTGCAGCTCGGTTGCCATTTTCTACACCGACTGGAGCCCTCTTCTATGAATTTCTTGTCATTGTTCTACCAATTCAAGTTACATTGTGGCAGTGTCCTTGAGATTTGCAATATTGTATCTCTTTTCGGTAATTAAGAATAGATTTTTATCCATGTGTTGTGCAAGAAACACTTTCTTTAGCTGTGCTTACTCGCGACTTTTCACAAGGAAGAATTCTAATAGCTCTTTTTGTTGGTGATTGTGCATTATTCCAGCTAAATTTTAGCATTAACTTTCTATGTTTCAATATGAGTAAACTCAAGTTGGTTTCACTACTTAGAGTTTATGGGGCTTGCTTAGAATATGAAGAGAATATGTTTCTAGATTCATATACGGACTAAAAATGATGTGTCTAGATTCATATATGATACATGTCTGGAGACTCATCATACTTGAAGATTTGAATAAGCAAAATCTTGTAGAACATTGTTATAGGATACTTTAGAGTATTTTTTTATGCAGTTGATTATCTATCTAATTGCACATAATTTAAGACTTTCTATCTAAGGAACACCTCTGTATATTGTTGCTTAGTCAAGTCATTGAAAAGTTTTTCTTTAACATGGCATCAGAGTCATATAGGGGAGGGGGTTAGAATGTCTCTTCTTGGTTTGCCCATTATTGGACCACATGCTTCTGATGTTTGTTCCTGGAAATGCATGTGAGGGGGAAGGGGAGGGTGTTAGAATGTTTGACATTAGTTACTTGTCAAAAAAAAAAAAAAGATTGTCTCACATTAGTTGATGAAATGTGTTGTTATCTTATTATATGGTCTTGGGCAATCCTCACTTCGTAAGCTAACTTTTGGGTTGAGTTAAGCCTAATATCCATTTTCATAATAGAGAGAGAAAGGAATAGATGTAGCTTAATGGTCATATAGAACAACAATTGCCAACTTCCAGATTTTTATTTTCGTTTAGGCATTAGGCGGGCAAGCTGAAAAAGAAAAGGAATGAAGAACTAAAACAAGATGAACTTTTTTAGTTCTTCACGTTTCTGTCCGAAGAAAGAGCAACTTCTATTCATTTGATAGAAAAAGCCAATGCTGTTTTTGTTCTTTTCTGTTTTTATATAATTCCCTTTTCTATTGTTTGCTCAAGATATTGCTGGTCAGAAGCTTCAATTTCTATGAAGTTATCTTGTAATTGCCTCAATGATTGATTGAAAAACTAATCTTTGCTGTGGATGTTCCTTTGAAAGCTAGTCTTATGCCAGCCTTCATTTGTTCAACTTGTCTATGCAGAAATTTGTCAACTTCGTGGAAAATAATTTTGTAATATTATCTTCTAATGGGTGTGCATCGCAGCCAAGCTCCATCTCTCTGCCAATTGAAGGTTAGTTCTTTCACCTTTGTACTATTCGGCATGCATTAAATATGTGTTAATTTGGCCTCTTGTAGACCAGAAGTTGATTTTAAGTGTGGAAGTTCGTCATTTAAATACCAGAATAAATAGTGTACAAACTTGTTTAGTCAACCTATGCATTTCATTGGCCAATTGCAGGGATTGCAAAAGCTACTGCACGACATTTCCTCACATCTATCACTGTCTATCCAATAAAGTCTTGTGCGGGATTTAGTGTGGATCAGTGGCCTCTAACATCTACTGGTAGCTACTCTGCTATATCTTATTGAATAATTCAGTTGGTTAATTTCATGCCACATATGATATTGTCAAAGTTAAGAGATATTGTTCGTTTCAATTGCATATAGAAAATGTGGTCCTCTGCATTTTCTTTAGAATATCAAAGTATTTTGAATTTGAAGGGGAGCCTTGGCGTAACTAGTAAAGTTAAAACAGCCTCTTGCAGAAATGTAATGTAAGGCTGCTTACAATAGACCCTTGTGGTCAGACTCTTCTCCGGACCCCGCGCATAGCAGGAGCGTAGTGCACTGGGCTGCCCTTTCTTCTTCTTCTTCTTTCGTTCTTTCTTTCCTTCTTTTTTTTTTTAAACTATTGAATCATTCTTACATAGTTTTCCATTCCTTTTGCTATGAAATGCAGGGTTGTTGCATGATCGTGAATGGATGCTAAAGAGCACAACCGGTGAAATTCTTACCCAAAAGAAGGTAGAATACTTTATAATTCACGTGTTGATGCCTGTTATCCATGTGCAAACCCATGGTAAAACTACCTTCATTCACCTATTATAATTGGATTCAGGAAATTGGAAAACATAGCATTGTTGCCTATCATCCTTCAATTTAACGTTGTTAATCCCCTAGACAAGCCTTACTAATAATGGCTATTTTCACAAAGTAACATGTAACTTCTTATCTTGGGTTGTGTGCATTAGAATAGTCAGGCTGCATGAGGTCTTTGTTTCAACCTCCCTAATGAATTTATTTATTTTATCTCATTTTTTTCTAATTTGATTTTCTATTTGTTTGAGACCAAGGGGTAGTTGTTGTTTTCTAATTTGATTTTCTCACAGTTCATAAAAAAGAAAGTTAAACACTTTGATTGGATTAAAAGTCACTAGTGGTTAGCCAATATTCTTTTGTTCTTTTCTGAAGCCTTGCAGGGCGCATTATATAATAGAATCTATTAGATGCCATCCTTTTTGTACAGGATATTCAGCAACCCATGGTTTTAAAAAGAAGTTGAATAACCTAAGATCTGTACTACTAATTCCCTAGAATAATTTTTCATTTTCTCTCGATGTCTAAATCCTATTTTCTCCCATGTTTCACTACTAACTTTTAAGTGGCTTGATCTCTCTACTCCATGCTTTTTAGCTTGTCATCTCTAATTTTCTCATCTTATTTTTGTTTTTCTCAAAAACATTCTTGAGAATATGTAAGTGTCCATGCTCTCGATTGGGCTACCCCTACTTAAATATCTGGACACATTTTTTTTTTTGAGAAGCAAGTAATGCTGGAAGCTTTTATAATATAATACTAGAAATAGAGATAATTAATGATTATTCAATATTTACGAGCTGTGGCGTCTTAACTATTATCTATGATGCTGTGTTGATTTCTTCTGCATCAACATCTAAGTCAGGTGTATTTGCATTCTAGGTTCCAGAAATGTGCTATATTTCGACGCTGATTGATCTCAATTTGGGAAAACTATTTGTAGAGTCACCTCGTTGCAAGGAGAAATTGCAGATTGAACTCAAATCCAGTTCACTTGTCACTGGAAGAGATAAAATGGATATCCAAAATCATAGGTTTGAGCTTCATCTTCTCTTTTTGCCTTTTGTTATTGAAGACTTGGTAAACAAGCTTGCTACCTCTTGGTATCGCTTAAGTAGTTAAGAATGAAATCACGTGAATCAATCTGTAGAGCTTTATAACTCAATGGAGAGATTTCTATAGCAGTCAAAGAAATTTCGAGCCGCTCTATGTGCATAGGTATACAATGACATAGTATAGAATCTTATATAGTACCTAGATCTTACTATCTTGCATGAGCATCTATGTTTTCTCAGACTATTTTACAAGGTCATATGTGTAAGCTGCCAACTTTCCTTCTATTCTTGAATTTTGAATTTTCTCCGTCGCACTAAAATTTGTATTTTGAAACTTAAGTTGTTGATCTTCTGTGTGTTAAACTTTGTCATTGTGTATCTTAACTGACTTAAACAATGCTGTGTTGCGGTTACAATTTGGGCGTCCGTTTATTAAATATTTCTTTCTTCACTTTTACAGTTGTACTTGTTTTTTAATCAGAAACGTAAAGTTTCATTAAGATAGCACGGTTTATGTACAATAGAAAAAGTTAGAAAGGAAAAATTGTGCTACTTAAGTTTGGTGTATTATATGTGAAGAACTTTGTTGGTGGGCTTGCATGCGAGTTTCTAACCACTTAGATTTTTTGGTTCCAAAGATGGCTATGGTATATGCATCATACTTGTATAAGTTCTGTTGTTGACAGACTAGTACGGTTGCCTTTAGTGAAGCATGTGAAGCTTATAATTCTTAACTATGTTTCCCTTTCTAATATTTTTAAACAGTGGTATCCGGGCTAGTTTGCACGACCTCAACTGTTCCACCGGGTACTTCCCACCAACACAAGTACCAGATAACTTTGCCCACCAAGGCTTAGGTAGGTATGAAGAAATCACTTAGTCTTTTATCCCTACTATGATTTGAACCTTTATCTCCAAGGTTTACACCCACTTCATTGACCATTAAGGCACACCCTTCGGTCTTCACTGTGTTTGCCTTTCAAAGAGTATACTCATTGTTTTCATTGTACATTGGAGCCTATAATTATGTTCTTTGGCATGTCATAGAGCATCTAATTAAGATGAAGTTGGTATATTTCTTATCTTAACAAAAATATAGTTTATGTGAACCAACTGTTCTTAAAGCTATGGCTGATTGTCGTGCTTCAAACTTCAATTTATTCAATCCAAACCAGATTTTATCTGAAGAATCCCATATTGGTGCTTTAAGGGATGGGTGGTCTCTTTAAAATTGATTGGGCATTCCTCTATCTCTTGAGCTAGCTTCCTAAATCCATTTGTTTACATGGTACTAGAGCAGGACCTATCTCAATTCTTGTTTCCCAACATTGAGTCCCTATATTAAATTGTCCATACTCCAGATGTCCAGCCCTAGGTGTTGGGGTGTGGGGTGTGTGAAGAGTTCCACATTGGTGCCTTAAGGGATGTGTGGTTTCTTTAATATGGCTTGGGCAATCCTCACCTTTTGAGCTAAGCTTTTGGGGTTGAGTTAAACCCAAGATTCATTTCTTTACCTCATCCATATTCCTTGTCACTTAAAATTGTGATTAAATCAGTTGCTTTATTACACTTGCCAAAAGACAAAAGCAAGAGAAAAAGAAACTAAAACAAAGAACCGAACAGTGTTTTGAGAAGGATGTCCATTATTTTAGTCTGGCATGTTCTTAAAATAGCTTACCATTATTTGTGACTGCTGTTGTAGTTCTCGTGGAAATGAATTACTAGTATTATAGTTATGTAAGCACTGTTCTCTGTTTTAGTGTTCACCACATAAAAATCTAAAAAGAGGATTGTAGTTCATGAATATAGTTTATGTAAGTGGTGGCTTTGAATTAGCAGTATTATAGTAATGCTCAATCATTTTTCATGTCTTTTTGATTTGGGTAGATATGAAGTCGGAAGTTATAACAATGAGGTTGATATCTGGTTCAGCAAGGCTATTGATCGACCTTGCACTCTATTAAGGAATTCTGGTTCCCAGAGTCACTCCTGCATAAATAAGAATGGGAGTCCTGGCATGTGCAGGGATGTTAGCGCTAGATTGAATTTTGTTAATGAAGCTCAGTTTCTGCTGGTATCTGAAGAAAGCGTAGCTGACCTCAACTCTAGGCTGAAATCAAGTATGTCTTCTTATTTTCTCCCTTTCTTATTAGAGAGCAATCTCTCTTTCTGGTACAGTATTAAACTCTTCTGGAATAGGAATATAAGGAAATTAGAAATTGCATCCTAATGCAATTGGTCAATTTGAGCATATTCCTCTAAGCTGAATGCATAATAACTTCTAAACCATGTCTATACAATAATAGTTGGAATAATTTCTTTTCAGTGGATACCGCTGTTTTGGATTACTTGAATTTGAGTTAGACAAGGTGGTATTTTCTCTCTTTAGAGGAGACTAGTATTCGGAGCTTTTACCTCTAGTAGCATGGCTTTCATGGTAAAAGGAGAATTGAAAAGGAATTAAAAAATAACTGGATTTGCTGTCTGTTCAGAATCTTGCATAGTCCACTATACATAAATTGTTTTGTGCATATGTCACTTGTATCATTCAATATGCTTCGTCTGATGGTGCTTACTTATTTTTACAGAGAGGTGAATGTATGAAGCAAATAGGGTTATCAAAAACTCATTCAACCTTTTTCTTTTCATTTTAGATTTAGATGGACGAAGGAGCAATGGTGGACAAGCAGTTCAAGTTGGTGCAATGAGATTTCGACCCAATCTTGTAGTATCTGGTGGTGAACCATATGCAGAAGATGGATGGAGCAATATAACTATTGGAGGCAAATTTTTTACAGTAAGTTCTAACTCCTATAAAATCTAGATTTGGATACATAAAGTGACTATACATTCTGTCCTAAAATTGTAGATGAGATCTTGTATTTAGCAAGTCAACAGAGATGCTGATATGTGCATGGCGCCCGCAAATTTCTCTATATATTGCATCTGCCTCTTCTTACAAAAATTGTCTTCTTAAAAAAAGGAAAACTATGAAGGAAAGCTACTTGTTATTAATCTAGTCATTGTTAATGTTCTTGACACATGTAAACTTATTCTTTTATTATATAAACGTGTTCTGTTTGACTAACCACCTTTTTCTTGAAAAGTAGCCGATGGAGGCAGAAGTAGAAGAGAGAGAAGGCAGCAGCTTCTGGCAAGCTTCTCCAGTAATTGGTCATACCTCCAAGGTCGAATAGCTAGGCACCAAAACCAAACAAACCAAACTCCCGCTCGGGACTATCCACTCCCTTAACACTTCGGCAGAGGAAGGAGTGGAGTTTTCTGGAAAGTAAATCTCACGAGCCGGTGCATGAGCATTTCTAGTGAGTTTCCGGCATCGGTTGTGTGTGTGTGTTGCGGGGGTGTCAACTCTTCATGCTGGCTCCTAGCCATGTAGGTTAGACATTTTTCCGATAATTGAAGTTGCACCAGCATTTCTATAAAGAGCTTTTGGTCAACATTCTAGCTTTCTGGCGACGGATCTTTCCTACTTTTACAGTTTGGAGCTTTCTTGGTGCAGTACAGCCAGAGTGGAGGCTCTTCTTCTCTCAAGAGTCAAGTTTGTCAAAGATATGCTTTGGCGACACTTGCAAGAAACCAAGATATAGGGGCCTCGTGCACACCAGATTAGGAAAATCTTTTTCAGGATGTGCTTGATAAGGATTTTGCGAAGTATTTGGGTCACCAGAAGCGATTATTAACTACTAACTGCACACCAGAAGGTTGCCTCTGGTTTGAAGGTGTCTCCATTAGTTGACACGAGGTTCATTTTCAAATTCATTAGCTAGGAGCAAACTAGCAGAGTACTCTCTGAAGGCCGATTATAGATTGGTGAAAAATTTTGAAGCTTGTATAGTGGAATGAGTTGTCAAGTTGCATTGACCTTAGTTTACTGACGATATAGTTGCAAAATTTGTTTGGTTACTAGTGCATATATAGAGTACTCTTCATATGCAGCGGCATGTTGAGGGTCAAGATCCTAATGATGGAAGGAGGTAGGGTGTTAGTATGAATGGTTGTTGATAGTGGGAAAAAAGGGCACTAAGTTTGGGCAAACTCAGAGCTCTACACGGAGGCCTTTCTTGGGAGAGGAGAGGAAGTTGATGAGGGAGGGAGTAGGAGGAGAAGAGAAGGGAGAGAAGGGATTATAAGGGGAGAGGGAGAATCTTTATTGTTGGAAGCTCGGATGAGAAGGTCAATAAGCCTGGGTTGAAGTTGGCGAAGCATTTTGAATCAGGGTAGAAGAAAAAGAATTTGAAAAGGAGAAAAAAAGTTGGAGCACCCTAGGAGATAAGGGAATTGACATGGAGCAGTAGGGTGAATTAGCTTGCTAAAGCATGAGAAACGAAGAGGGATTGCAGGCTCAGGTTAGACCAAAAAAATCTTCTTTATCTAATAAGTTGTAGACCAAGGTTTATGAGCTGGTGGAGAAGGATCAAAGAGTTACCTTCTTCTATAGCGGAATAGAATATCCAGTGGGTGCTAGGTAGGGGACCAACACAGTGGCGAAGTTAGAAATTTCGTTAAGGGTGTTCAAGACCATATAAAGGAGACCAATTTCTTCATCCCACCCGATATGGGACTTAACACTCCCTGCACTGTCAGGACTGGACATCTGGAGTACGGACAATATAAAATGGGTGCCCAACAATGGGTAAATAATGAATTCAGATGGACCTGACTCTAAGACCATGGACCTTGGACCTAACTCAACCCCAAAAGCTAGCTAATGAGACGAGGATTACCCAAGACCATATAAAGAAACTAATATACCCACCTATGTGGTGGTATAGTGAAAAGGCCCACCCCAATTCATTATTTAGCCGATGTTGAGTATCCATCTTATATTGTTTGCGCTCCAGATATCTAGTCTTGTGCGTGCAGGAGTGGAGTCCCACATCAGTCGTGTGTGGTGGTCTCCTTATAGGTCTTAGGAAATTCTTACCTCTTGAACTAGCTTTTGGAATTGAGTTAGGTTCAAAGTCCATTTCTTTATCTGTCCCACTATGCGAGTCTTGTGGAAGGAGAAAAATAGAAGAGTTTTTGAAGAGATAAAAAATGACTAAGTGTATATTTGAGGAATAGTCTCTTCTTATCTTCTAGTTTCTCTTCGGTGCACCCATAAGGTTGAAAATTGAAATCAGTATAGAACATTGTGTCTCGTTTGTAGAGAATCATATCCTTTTGTAGATTCTCCACTTTTTGGTATATAACTTATATACAGTCTCTTTTGCCACAATACAATTATTGACTTGATTAGAAAGAAAAATCTTGTTTAAACAATTCAGCATCTGATGTTAATGTTCTTACATGTCTCGAGACAGTTCCTCTACTTCTGAAGAAACAGTGGTGAGGAACTAAAGCTTGTCGCTAAGTAGTCAATGGTCATTATGTTAGTATTCAGAGTTTGCTTTGATTTGGTACCGTTCTCGCAGCCCGCACTGAAACGGCGTCATCTTTCTTCCTTTTTTATCAATTGGATATCTTGACACTTGCAGGGCCACGTAGCTCTCAGTTTGCACTTTTTCCTTTTATCTCTTTTCAATTTTGTTAAATAATAAAAGTTTCTCATGTATTCACTCTGATATTGTTAAGTGCAGTCGTTGGGTGGTTGCAATCGCTGCCAGATGATCAATATAAATCCAGAGGCTGGGGAAGTGCAGAGGTTTAGTGAACCGTTGGCAACTTTAGCACGCTACAGGAGAGCAAAGGTTAGAACCCATCTAAAAAAGAAGAAAAACCAAAATATATGCAGCTTGTTTACTTAACTGAGTTAATTGCTTCTTACCATATTTCCCTTGCAAACAGGGGAAAATATTGTTTGGCATACTGCTAAGATATGAGAATAATAAGAAAACCGAGGCAGATACATGGATTCGTGTAGGTGAAGAAATATTTCCAAATGGAGATAGGCATTGATTATTTTTCTTGGAAGTCCCTATTTGAGACTTGTGAGGTGATACAAGTGTTCAATACATCAAACTGTACTTTGTTGTTGTTCTGTGTATGCAAATGAGTCTGTACTTACTAAAAGAACTCGCTGATATCTTAATTCTTTGTAACGTGTGCAATTATAAGCTAATAAGTAATTGCAATGTTTGTGCTGCGTACAGTTTTATGTGTGGGATATGTAAGTTTGTAAACAAACTTGGTGTGTAACCCATGGATGTTGTAATTTGCCAGTATTGGCTAAATGTATTAATACCATTTATATCTACTACAACCTATGGCATTCTTTGATTTGTGAATTATGCAAAAATCCTCAGGACTTCACCATGATCTTATTAACAGTGCTTTCTCTCGAGGTCTTCACCAAAACAGTTGGGAAATACTGTGGTTCAACATAAAACGCTGAAAGGTTTATTCCTCTCAACTATTAAGGTCAACTATGAATCCATATTGATACTTTGTAATTTTGTCAATGATTGCGGTTGTAATATATTACATCATGGAACCGTGAAGTTCAATTTTCGAACTTATATTATGGACACTACTGAATTAGGTCATTTTGAAATAAAATATTACAGGTGCGAGAATATAGTCATTTGGTATAGTCTTCACAAAGGAACAAAGAAAGCAAAGCTCAAATTTCTGAACTAAAAAGACATATACCCATATAAATTCTGTCTTGACTAAAGACTTTGACGTTTTCGTTATTCTCTCTCATTAATATAATTATGTCTTTCCCTAATTTTACTGATCTCTTAGGGTCTCTGGTTTATTTTATTTAGTTTCGCAAATATTTGACTTTCTGGCTGCTGCTAAATTCCAGAAAGAGTCTTCACACCAGACTTTTCGGTACTAACTTCTTCTTGAATTTTGTTTGGATTTGCTTGGAACTATTCATTTACTTCTATTATGGACTACCCGAGTAGTACAGTAACTTTGATTCATATGTTGGTATTTAAGTGAATTAAAATTTCAAACTCCGCTTCTGAATTATAAAATTCAATGACGACAACTCCTTTGGCCCAAACTAAGACGAAGCAGAATCACACAATATAGAGATATTAATAGTAGCTGAGTAGCACCAAAGTTAAATTGACTTGGTTGATGAGGAAGTCGTCCACCACCGAAAAATAAGAACTAAAGCAAGTAGTAATAGTGCTAGTTGAATTTTCTTGAAAAGCAATATCAGATAAGGGTGTGTTTGGTACGATAGAGAATGTTTTTCAGAAAAATAAATTATTATTTCTGCTATATACAGAAGCTATTATTTCACAATATTTATACTCCCTCTCTTTTAATTTACTTTTTGATTTTTCAACACGAAGTTTAAAAATTTTTGAAACTAAAGATACGTAGAATGTATCAAAATGTCATTTAGTTTTGTAGCCTTAAATATATCATTTAGAAAGTTGAAACTAAAGAATTGTCAAAAAAAAAAAAAATCTTATGCTAAATGAACTAAAAAGAAAAGTAAAACAAATATATTGAAACGGGGAGAGTATGTAATTTAGACAAAGACAGTAGAGATGAAGATGGAGTGATCAACATGTGGGAAAAGTTGTTTTTTTAGTTAGAAGTATAATTTTTTGATATTTTATTTTTAATCTGCCAAACATGAAAAAAATAGAATTTCTCCCTGCCAAATACACCCCTATGGATGGAAGGTTTTGTTAATTGAAAGGTAAAATTGGGCGGCAGGAGTAGTCCACAGTATCACCCAATTATAAATATTCCTTTCATCAACTCATTACGTTTTTTTGGGCTGGTCAAAATTGACACACATATATGTATTTTTCCTGCTTTGGTCTTGTACTCTTTGTCAAAAATCTCTATTTAATTTTTTATGCATTCTATCGTGACTTGGTTGTAATTTTGATAATCCTTTAAATAATTCATGTGCTAATAAATATTTATGGATTATGATTGCTTCTAGAGTTTGATTAAAAAGAAAACTCAAAAAAATTAAACTTAGTTATGATTTTCTTAATCCGAATTCAGATTCTTTTCTCTCTCTCTTTGTGGGGAATCAATTAATATGTATTCTTTCTGATATTTACCTAATTAATTAAATATGATGTAGTAAATAACTGTTCATTAGTAAGTGAAACTTCTTACCTAAAAAATAAAGCATAAATAACCTAGTATAATATTATATATTAAATTATCAGAAAAAATGATAAGTAATTATAAAGCCTAGTCAAATAAATTAGTTGAAGAGGTTAAACCTTTTGTATATAGGTAGTTGAAGAAATGGAAAGTGGGATATAGACCTCGTTATTTGATGACTATTTTTAGTAGGGTAGTAATAGCTACCTAGTCTTGTGCATTTTGTTTTCTCCCATTTAGGAATTAGCAGTTCAACTTTGGGCATTGAGAGTGAATGAGTGTTTGTAGGTGGGGAAGGAATTTGGCCACCTATGGCTATATTGTAATACAAAATAATGATGACAAGCGCAAATAGAAGACTAAAGACTTGTTCCATTTATAATTTGGTCCCTCAAAACACAAAAAAGTCAACACGAATGACTTTGACCACAAACCCCAATTGTCTATATATGTATATTAATGCTGCTTCTACCAAAGCTGAGCAGTAAGTACTCATCAGCAACAAGAAGAGAACAATAATATTAAAGATCTGAAGATATACATATATATTTTATTTTTTTTTATTTCAGAAAAAAAAAAAAAAAAAAAAGAAGAAGAAGGTATGGAAGTGGAAAAGAAATAGTGGAAAAGAAATACATAGTTACAAGTAAATATTACACAGAAGAAGAGGAGGAGCAGGAGGAGGTGGAACTTCCAGGATTCAGATTCCATCCAACAGATGAAGAGCTAGTAGGGTTTTATCTAAGGAGGAAAGTAGAGAAAAGGCCTATCAATATTGAACTCATCAAACAGATGGACATCTACAAATTTGAACCTTGGGATCTTCCCAGTATGTATTTATCTACTTTAATTAATCTCTCTCTTTTAAATTTTTTTCCTTAATCTATTTTCAACTATAGAGTGAAAAGTGAAAAACATATCTACACATATATGGTTCTCTTACGATGTGATCGTTGCAGAATCGAGCAACATGGGAGAAAAGGAATGGTATTTCTTTTGCAAAAGAGGGAGAAAATACAGGAACAGTATTAGACCAAATAGGGTGACTGGTAATGGATTCTGGAAGGCTACTGGTATTGATAGACCTATTCATAATAGTTCAAGTGCTCGTCGTGAATGCATTGGGTTGAAGAAGTCATTGGTTTATTACCGAGGCAGTGCTGGAAAAGGCACAAAAACTGATTGGATGATGCACGAATTTCGACTTCCTGCAGAAAATGACAAATCCACTAAACACATTGAAGCTAAAAGCATTGCTCAAGAAGCTGTAAGTAAATTACAATTAATCCATCCTCCTTAAATATTCTGAAGAAATTAATTTTCTGGTCGTACGTTTGCAGGAAGTTTGGACGCTGTGCAGAATCTTTAAGCGAAACGGTTCATATAAGAAGTGCGTGCCGGCAGCAGCAGCAGCAAATAAGAGAACCCCAGACGTAGTGGACTCACAAACATATGCATGCAGCGCGGATTCTTCTTCATCATCACATAATTATATAATAAGCTTTGCTGCTCCACCTGCTGACACCAAACCCTTTATTGGCGGCCATCAACATAATAATAACGAGCAGCTGCTTATGGGGTCATCATCGCTCCTGTGTACTACTACTCAACCACCTTCATTGGACATGAACCACTTGTTAAAGAATATTGGAGATTATTATTGGGATGACCTTACATCTATTTTAGAGATCGATCGCTATTGATCATATTTCATCCTTAATTTTTTTTCCCTCATCTATATATGTAACATACATACCTACCTACACTGAAATTAATAACATCATATGCAGCTTTACTCCTTCTACTAATTTGCCAAATATTGCTAAGTTTCCGTTATTTTCAGAAGAATTAATTTATATAGTTGTTCGTCTAATCATAGAAACCGATGGAGTATCTATGTAACAATTCCTTTGATAATTACTAATGCGTTCATGATTAAAGGTTATTAAACCTTTTTTTTTTTTAAAAATGACGAGTTAATCTGGATGGTCATCCGATTTATAAAAATGACTCGATAAATTCGTTTTTATCTGTTTGTTTTATACTAATAAAGTTTTACCAACTATCCCACAAAATAACTCTAAATGAACCCAAAAAAAACAACTAGGAAATAACATAAAGTATCTTATAAATATACATTTATATTTTGTGCATATTAAATTCTTTAAACTTATGAGAATTAAACACTTTTAATCACAAATATCTATAACTTTCTCTATTCTATAATAATAGTAATTACTACGCTCTAACTAGTTCAGATAATATTCCTGCATAAGGAAATATTAAACTTGATAGGTGAAACAAGATCTCTTTTTTCTTAAAATTAGTTGATGATAAAAAGTCATTTAAATTTATCAAAAATAATTTTTTTATCTCTGAAATAATGATAAAATTTACGGATCCCAGAATTATGTTGTTGTTGTTGTGATAAAAAGTCATCTAATCCAACTTGTTAAACAGTCGAGCTTAGTTGCTCAATTTTATTAAATTTTTATTTTCTTATGGATTTGGTTGAGGTGGTAAGGTGAGAAAATGACGTGGTAGCAGCTTAGTGGAGAAACAGACGGTAAGTGGGGCCCAGAAAAGCTACTTCTTAAACAGCTGACATTAGCTGGACGAACCTTTGAGGATAAGTAGGCAAGAACACACCCCCTCCTTTTCTCTCAATCAATTCATTCATTCACACAATGGAGAAATTTGTCACTCTCAATGCTTCTAGCATGAGCTCTGCTTCATTTTTACCGATTGGGTTTTCTTCCCCATGTCTGAAATCTGCAGTTTCAGCTCAACGGCGAAGGGTACACGTCACAAGGGCTTCCATTGCTGTAGACCAGCAAGCTCAAACTAAGGTCGCCGTCATCAGAGTTGGCACAAGAGGAAGGTACTCTCAATTCTTCTCTCAATTATCACTTTTTTTCTATTCTCTACTAAAATGCCCACCTGGGCAAGAGCGGCTCTAGGGTTAGGCGGCCCCAAACAATATAATGCATGATTTAAACTTATACAATTATTATTACTAAAAATTTCAAATTTTAACATTTTTTTCAAAAATTTGTAGCTTTGTATGCTTGATATTTGGTTTGATTCACTTAGACCTCTTGTGGTTACTTCCCTTTGCGTATCTTTGTGTGTGGGTGTGGTGATAAAAATGGACTGATATATGTATGAAATGTTTTTCCTAAAACTGTTCAATGGACTGATATATGCTTTTGCTAAAACTCTTCTCTTATGGATTACATATGCAATTACTTGCGTAGGACAGCCCCCTAGCTCTTGCCCAAGCCTATGAGACTCGAGAAAGGTTAATAGCCTCATATCCTGACCTGGCTGAAGAGGGAGCCATTCAAATAGTAATAATAAAAACCACAGGTGATAAGATATTAAGTCAGCCTCTGGCAGACATTGGCGGAAAAGGGTTGTTCACTAAAGAAATTGATGAAGCCCTCATCAATGGAGATATTGATATCGCTGTCCACTCAATGAAAGATGTGCCCACATATCTGCCAGAGAAGACAATTTTACCATGCAACCTTCCACGTGAAGATGTGCGGGATGCTTTCATTTCTTTAACTGCAGCTTCCCTGGCCGAACTTCCATTAGGAAGCACAATTGGTACTGCTTCACTGAGAAGGAAGTCCCAGATTCTCCACCGCTATCCCTCACTCAATGTAAGTTTATGATATCATAGTCTCTTCTCTAAAGAAGACTGATCAGCTTCTCATTATGTATTATCAGTAACAGAGGGAACTAAGAGAAATTACCAAGTTTCCCATCAAGCTGCAGTAATAATTAATGCTAGTCATTGCTTCACGCCATGTCGCCATTTATATCGATGAAAGTTAAAAATTGAAAGATAAATTGATATTGCATGCATTTAGTTGGAAATTATTTGCAACAATCAAGAATGTGTGAAGAAGGGGTCAAAGTAATGGAAGAAATTTTACATAGTCAAATAAATTGGGATTGACTAAAAAGAGTATGTGAAAACAAATTGAGTGGTATTGCTTCTTCTCTAAATAATTGTAATTGTTTCCTTAATAAGCCGAATGTGAAGCCCCTGTAACTTTTTATTGCGGTTACTTCCAGCCTGAATTGTCTCATTTAGCTCAGTTTTGCCAATCTCATATGCTTTCCCCTTTACTTTTATATGTTGGACAAGCCAGGCCAATAATTTTATGTGAATTGTGTTTATAGGTGCTGGAGAACTTCAGAGGCAATGTTCAGACAAGGTTGAAGAAACTGAATGAAGGGGTAGTTCAAGCTACATTATTAGCATTGGCAGGGCTTAAGCGTCTGAATATGACAGAAAATGTATCTTCAATCCTTCCTATAGAGGATATGCTACCAGCTGTTGCTCAAGGAGCCATTGGCATTGCATGCAGAAGTGATGACGAGATAATGGTATTAGCACCCTTCTCTGCTAAATTGTACAGATTTTCCCTGCTCCCCTCGATGTTCATTTCTCCGCCTTTGAGGGCTTTGTTTCATTCTTAGTTAATGGATCCAAATTACAGGCCAATTACATAGCCTCATTGAATCATGAGGAAACAAGATTAGCAATCGCTTGTGAGAGAGCCTTTTTGACTACCTTGGATGGCTCTTGTCGTACCCCAATTGCTGGGTATGCCCATCAAGGTGAAGATGGAGATTGTATTTTCAAAGGATTGGTTGCCTCTCCAGATGGAACTCGAGGTAATCAAAACTGTTATTAATGGAATCCTGAGGGATATGTGAATTAAGTGATAGTGGGTGGGAATGCTGGGAATATTTCTTTTCTGGTTACCTATTCTTTTATAGTTAGTTGTTGTATAATCATTTTTGTCTCTCTCAATTTCAGTTATCGAAACCTCTAGAAAAGGTCCGTATACGTATGACGACATGATACAGATGGGTGAAGATGCTGGCAAGGAACTACTCTCAAAAGCAGGTCCAGGATTTTTTGGCAATTGAGTAAAGCTTATTATCAATAATTGATGTGGATAACCTTTGCCTACGAATACAGTGATGTCTAAACAAGGAGAGAGATTGAATTTTGATATTTTACCCCTAGTATAGGATTATGAGTTCACTTATCCTGTAACGGTGATATAATTTGAATATTTGTATCTTAGGGTAGCATTTGAATTCTTTTTATATTAGTGTAGCATTTCCGCATCAATTTGAAGTGTTTAGCAGGTTGTTATCCTTCAATGTATCCGAAGAATGGTGATCAATAGCTGCAGAATTGTATGAAAAGTTGTACTGATAGATTCTGCTTAATATGGCTTGTTGATCACTTTGAGTAAAGAAGATCTAGCTTGGAAGTTATTTGTAATCATTGAAACACTGGATTTTTTTAAATAAAACAAAAAAGAAAATTGACAAAGTGGTCTTCTCACCAAACTTGAATAATACAATACTAACAATACACTTTCTCTCCTAATTTGTCAGTACCTATCTTGATTTATTTGCATAAATATTTTATTATGAACACAAAAGGTGTGTGTTATCGACTAAAGATAAACAAGTGTTCTTCAAACATTTCCCAGAATATCTACCAATGAAGTAAAACTAATGATCTCCCATTATAGAATGTAAGGAGAAGAAAATGAGGTGTGCTGCCAAATTCTTCAAAAGTGGGAATGAGAAGTTCTATTAGGGGGGAAATAATAATTTATTTAAGTCCTCTTTCTATTAAGAAGATACAAATATGTACACCTAATGTTTTGCAAATGACATGAAAGTATCAATCTTATCCATAATAGGACGAAAATGGGACAGAGATATTAAAAAGAGATACTAGTGAGTATAATAGGATGAGGAGAAATTATTTGGTGCAAGCAACAGAGTCTCATACAATCCTCTTCCTATAAAAATAAAATCTTGTGCAGTATCTTCCAACGTTGAGATAGCGAAACCCCATATTGAAGATGGAATTGCACTCCTGCATTCATCCTCTTCCCTGCACTCCGTCCACCGGAATTTTGGTCTCCGGTGGTCGTACGGAAGCAAAGCTTGCTGCCAACCCCCGAAAGCTGTATTCTTTAACTTCGAATTCCTCCAATTATGTCCCATTTCCTTCTAAAGATTACAAATCCGCCAGAAGCAGCTCTATGGAATTTTCTAGAATGGCAGTTGGTTCGGTAATCTCTAAAGCTTCAAGCTTTCCCCTTTTTCGTTCTTGTGAAGCTACACCGCTATTTTGTTACGTTTCTTGACTAACTGAAGCTGCTAGAGTTGCTTCGGATTTGGTTTTGGCTGCTACTGAAGTTGAAATTGTTGCATTTCGTCGAGAAATTATTCTATTTGGGGGTTTAGAAGGCATTCTTGTGAATTAAACGCCACTTTTATCTGAATTTTACACAGAACCTGTTAAATACCAGTCAAAATTTTTATATTTCTCTAATTGTTGGATTTCCAGGTAAGTCAAAGGATAATCTTGACTCTGCCAAAGAAAGAGGAAAATTAACTGCATTTCACTGTTAATCCAACTTTACTGCCCCTTCCAAAGACATTGGTTTAGAAAATCTGTAATCTTGCCTTTCTTGGTGCTGTTGAGTTAGTTGTATTAGATATGATAAGAAGTCCCTAAAAGTGAGTGAACTAGAAAAAAGAGCTGGCAGTTTATACTACATACACCTATAAAGTGAGTTGTGACCTTATAGTCTTAATTATAAGGGTATTTCTTTAAACTATATTTTATCTCTAAAACGTCTCACTTAATTAACAACTCTACTTATTGGAGTAGTAATGGTGATTTTGGGGAGNCTATATACTTTTTGGGAGAAAAGGTTTCTCTTTAAAGTGAACAACTACCTATACGCTGAATGTAGGTTTTAGTAATCTTAGTTCAAAGTCTATTCTTGAGACTTATTATGTGTGTTTTATTATGGTTAGTCTGTGATTCATTATGAATGTATGATAATGTTTCTGCTTGATGCTTCACTTAACATGAATACTTTTGGTACAGAATGTAAGTGAAGATACAGATGACATGTTTGATGATCTCCTAAAGAAACATGGGAAAGTGGTCTACAAAAGAAATGATCAAAAATCTGCAAGTGAGGAGGTTGATGATGATGCTGAAAGCCTATCCTGTAAGTTTCTCTAAATTGTCAATTAAATTGATTACTTTTTGTGCTGCTGAAGCAGGTTGCACCTCTTAGCTTATTGTTTTACTTTTCATGTTGGCCTGAACCTCTTAGCTTATAGTTTTATCTTAGGAACATTTGTTGATTTTTATCTTGTAGCAGCCTTGTTTTGATGATATTGAAGAACGTGCTGACCAACTTTAATTTCAAAATTCATGGAACATCTCTTTTCTTGTTTTTGTTATTTTCCTTCTACGAAAAAAGAGTATNCCCAATGATTGCTGTACTTGCAGTATACTTCCTGTAGTGAAGAAATAGGCTGTGAGCCCTTTTAACTTAAAAACCATCCATTTTACTCTCTTCCATACATGTACATTTGTTGTTCCTTCAAAAATCTCATTGAAAACTTCATGAATATCCTCCATTCTTATGTGTAGGAACTCCATGCGTTAAAATGTTCATGTTCTTTCATTACCTCTTCAATCTAATAGTAGTACTACCAGAACTACTACCAGAAGTTTTTATTATTTATGTCAGAACTCTCTAAAATAGTTTATGTTTTTTTACCTTTTCAATTAAAAAAAATATAGTTATAAGTTATTATAGAATCTAAGGTAGTATAGCCTATAGGTATTGCAATTTGGTTCACAGCATTTTGCTTACTTTAAGTTTGACCTGTTTCGGTGATGTTTACTGCTAATTTAGCTTAATTTTAATGTATATTGGTGGTTTCCAATATTTCGACCTAAACTATTGAATCTCATCATCAACAAATTACAGAAAATTATAGAAGACATAATCCAAAAAAACGCACTAGAATCTGAGAATGAATGCCATGATTGACCTAATGCAGAAGTCGTTGACAGTGCTATTCCCTCTATGCAGTTGCAGTGGCTGTGGCTAAAGTTGCAAGTGATGTCAAGGCTGGAGATATAAAGGTTCTCTTTGTCAAGCCTCTAGTATATTGGACTCGGTTTTTCATTATTGCTACTGCATTCTCTCGCCCACAGATTGATGCCATTGGGTATGATATCATATCTTGAGGTTTTGTATTGGATATTAATCAGCAGCAGCATAAATAATCACAAATGAATAAATAAACAAAGAGGATTGCTCTTTGAAATTCTGAATTTTGTCTAAATTTCTCATAAAGGACTAGAGTAAGAGATATGGCTGAGGTACAATATGGAAGAGTTGCTTCTGGAGATTCAAAACCCAACTCATGGACGCTACTGGACTTTGGTAAGTAATTTATGGCACTTTTGATAGTCCTGCTATTATCTTTGTCACAGCTGAAGATTTCACTGGATATGAATTTAGCTGTTTCCCTCATTCTTGATTCACCCCCGTTCTTCACTTCATACATAAATAAGTTCACTTAAGAGATGATACTCTTCTGCACATTAAGATTAGAAATGAGTAACTCTATTGTTGATTGACCCACTTCTCCGACTACTTACTGCGCCTCTATTGCATCAAACTGCCCAACATAACTTACCCAAATATAGTGTCTGAACTGTTACAAGTAAAAGAGTTGCAAACAATTCATTATTACACGGGGGAGTGGTGAAAGAGGGGTTAAAGATTCAAAGCAAGGAGATCTTTGTCCTATACCAAAGAGAATGAGTTTGAATCTCGTCCTGCTGCATAGTGGTAGTGCTTATCAAAACTCAATTCCATGTATAAGATTAACGTCTAGTTTCAACTTGGGCTAGCTATCCCAAGGGGCAAACCTGGTATAGTCAAGACTCAAAGAGCATAGTATCTCCAATGCTCTAATACTGGAGCATGAATGGTTTGTTGTGAGAAGTTTCTGCTATATATTATGCTTCCTTTTATTTTCACTCTTTCTCAAAGATATATTATGCACCCTTTGCTATCCCTTGTACCGCAACATATTTTGACTAGATTTAAATCGTGTGTTTGAAGTCTATATATAGATCAGGCTTGTATCATCTCCACCGGCATTAATGTTATATGTTTTAGCTGCAACTCCTGGACAGTATTTTGGTCTTTTCTTTATAGAGAGGAGGAGGTTGTAAAGGAAGATTATAGCAACAATAGACAGTGGAAACATGCTTCTATTATGATGTAATTGCATTTGCTAACTATTTGACACTTGCAGTAAACGTGTAGTACGCCATGAAAAGTATTACCGTTCTTGCTGATATAGTTGTTCCATGTCTCTTGATTGCAGGTGATGTAGTTGTTCATATATTTCTTCCTCAGCAACGTGAGTACTACAACCTGGAAGAGTTCTATGGCAATGCAGCATCCATCGAACTACCATTTGAGAACCAACAACAATTGCGAGGACCTAGCGGTTATTGAAGTCCATACAGTTTTGGCCTCTGTGGTGATTGACAGAAATTAAGAGGCAATTGCACTGTTCTCCTGATTGCTGACAAGGAACGATTAACATATTTGGGGAAATTCTGTAGATCCACCTGTCGTACTATTTTTAAATAAGATTGAGGCGTAGTTGTTATTGTTTGTTGTTGGTTTACTAACATATTACCGTTCGATTCAGTGGAGGAAACATGTCACCTTACAAACACCACTATAGGGAATTCAAGAAAAAGACAATGCCGCTCCAACATCAACACTATGTTCTAATTCGTTGAATAAAATATGAAATAAGGGTTCAAAAAATGAAAACGGAAGTTATAAACCAGCTGCTACGATCAAATCACTACATAAATTCAAACTCTCTGGCCAACATAAAATGTTATAAGAGCCGGAAAAACTACCAGCGAATTCAGAATATAGAACTAAAATGCAAGTAAGAAAAATTTACAAATTAATATCATACAGGGACAGCGATTAGCATGAACAAAGGCACAGATCATTGTGCCTTCATCTTAATTGAATTTTGTATACAAATTAGCAAGATCTGCATGAGAGGGGCATAATTAGAGCAGCCAAATATTGGTCCAAAGAACCCAAGCGTTCATCAGGCAGCATTCTGATAGCGATGATTCCTGCAAAACACATTTTATGCTTCAGTCGATAAAATAATCAAAAGAAAAGAACATATGAAGGATGTGCATCAGTAGATAAACAGAAATGGTCTGCCTAGATATAGTTGGACAGTGCATTAGAAAATCTGTGTCAAGGATGTGCTCAAAGAAACTCAAATTTAGTCCAAACTCCGACACTATAAACTATAGTGTCTTTTAATTGATGTAAATATAGTTTCAAAAGGCTGACTAGGGCTCATTCTAGAAGTTCTTTTATCCTTTTTCCCCAACTGTTTCTAAAAGCTATGAGAAGTCAAAAGCAAAAGCATATGAAGTACCTTAACATTTAGTGACATGGCTAAGGCAAAAGATGGGAAGGATGTAAACTTGTATGCAAACTCCCATGCATAAGCAACTAAAGAAACCAGAAACATCTACTGCTTAAATATAGATACTGATGACCGAAAAGAAACATTAAACTAGGGGAATGATAGTTACAGTTAGCAGTGTGTTGACTTGGCTGTCCGGGATCGATTAGGCTTAACTCCATATCATGAGTTGCAGACCAACCAGGTTCATATGTTTCAAGAAATCCAATCTTAGCCTTATTTGGGAGATCATGCGGGTGAACAAATGGAACTCCTGCTGGCCATCCAATCTCCATTCTTATGTTTGTACACGGGCTATCAAGTGACTGGATGTGATTTTCACAATCCTTTAAGGTGCAGAACCTCAGCTTGATGCCCTTTTTATCAGCTATATCTTGAACTCTCTCTTTGAGAACTCTTTGTGCCTCCAACCTCAACCTCTTTGAAGGTGGAAGAGGTTTAGATCTTGAGTTACTCTTCCTCCTCCTCATCATGGGCTTCATAGATCCTGTACCAGCATTTCATCGATCCAAGGACCTGTTGTTAAAAGCTTCTTACTAAGGAATACTAGCAGAGAAGAGCTCAATTCAATGTAAAAATAATCCAGCCAGCAGTAATACATTGCTTACGGACTAGTTAGAGAAACACCAAAACAATCAAAATTATGAGAAATCATCGCAGAGAACGTTTAACACAAGAAGTTGTAACAATAAAAAGGCATCCTTCTTTAGTTCCTTTTTTGGGGTAAAATCTTTAGTTCCCTTACTTGAAACTGTAAGTAGATTCGGCTTCTAGATACCTCCTTCACACTGACAGAGAAAAAGAAACGAACAGGATTTGGCACCTTTTAATTCATAATTTAACCAATAGAAGCTGCTTTATCTACTTTGACCATGCCTGACCAGTCATTTCCAGATACTTGAGATAATACCAGTCATTCAGGTCCTCAACCAGCAAACTAAGACCTTTCACTTCAAATTTATTGAAAGTTGTATTGGCTAAGCTTGTCACACAACTTTCCATATTACTGACCACAATCATACATGATACACCAATTCACACCAGCTTCTAAATAGATCTTGAAAATTAACAACCAAAAACTTTAGTTCGCATGTATTTGGAAGGAAAGGAATTTATGATATTTTGAAGATACAAGCAGCTCCTTACAGAAAATTAAGATGATTATTATCCTTCTTTTTAGTTTTTGGTGTAAATCTGAACAAATTGATGATCCTCACACAACTCAAGATGTCTTAGATTCCTCGTAAGAAGATGAAGGAATGATGCTTTTGAGGTTCTCTTCTCTGATGTAACATCCATATTTTGGTTTCCAGCTCAATCTTTGTGCTTCATATATATGTATATTATATACATACAGGAATACATTACCATTCTCAAAAGAAAAAACTTTTGTTTGGATGTATCAGTAGTGTTGATTCATAATCATGCTAATTTCAGCAACTAGACACTATTATTAGACTCGTATTTTTCAAAAACGATAGCAGTTTCAAGATTATGAACAACCTTCTTTGCAAATCATGCTGTCAACTGGCACTCCAACTGAAATCATCAGGGAGCACCATCCATGAAAGCCAATTATAGCTCACCTTATCCTTATCATGTCTACTAATTCATTTAAATGTAAAAAAGAGAATAAAAGCAAACAATGTAAAATTTCTAGCTTTTCATTTCCATACTGATGACGGAAAAATAAAAATAAAAAAAGGTGACATACCATCTTGGGCTGTCGGAAAGTTGAATGTTGGGAAATTGCTCCTGTTAAGCAACTGATCAGTTGATCTCTGCATGAAGTCGTCAACCGGTACAGGAAGCTGGAATTGAGCTTCAACCCCATGACCAGCAGCCCGCATCTCTGAACAGTTGAGGTTGGTCATGGACTTAGGCATAAGTTTAAAAGAAAGAGAACATCGTCCATACATGCTACCCTGCTGATTACCAATGTCCGTCCGATGAAGTGCAGGGCTGATATAGCCTGCAGTTGCCTGATATAAAGCAAGGCCAGGATAAACTATTGCTTCTTGAGGCCCAAGGTCACCATCCACCAGAACCCAGTGACCGTGAAAATCTCTCACATGTAGACCAGGCTTATCCGACTTAAAAATCGTAACAAGGCTTCTGTCAACCTGATGTTCATGATCTGAGAACATTCCTAACTGACCATCCTCTTGGGTTGTCATGCTATGGTGCTGAGCACCCTGAAAAGATGGCCTGGCATGACAACAGACGGATAACACAGAGGATGATATTTCTCGGTTTCTTAGGGGAACATTATCAAGTATCTCAGTAAATGGAGAGCTACGCAGACTTAAGTAGAAGCTGATGGCGTCCAATATATCTCTTGTTGCTCTTCCGAGCAGAGAGAATATGTCAGACAAACCAGAAGGGGGGAATTCGATATCACTGCTGGGTTCGGTAGGAGTGAGCCCTGGCCTGAAATCATAAGTTTCTTGCCATTGTTGAGGATCTGCATGGTAACCAGAGGTCTTACACCACTCACGAGAGTCATCAGAATGAATAACATCTGCTGCAGGATAAGAGGGTTTGTGTTGAAAGTAAAGTCGGGCAGACTCTAGACTAGACCTTAAAAGAGCTCCATCACTTGTAGATAGCTGGATAATGGCAGCTGAATACTGAGCCAATGACTGTGACAAAGTTGAGACCGATAATTTATATGAATCAGAAGGAAGACCTTCCAATGGTACCAAATCACTGAGCTTCACACGACCCAGAGCTGGCAGGCCATTGCCTGCCATGGAATCCTCTAGATTTTTCGCTGTTTGTGCCGAGATATATTAAATTGAGACCATAACCACTGAATGGCAAATGGAAAACCAGTCAATTCAGAAAATAAAATGAATTACAAAGAACAAACTTTCAACATTGGGGTTGACTATATCAATCCTCCATACCAATATCCCTACACTGGACTAACTTTTTTTTTCAATACTGAATAATTTGGGTTCTCTTTCTCTATATTTAACAGACAACTAACACTATTAGCAACCAATATAAGCGTACCAACATCACTAAACCTTAATCCCAACTTCTTGGTATCGCCTATAAAAAAATTAGCATGTCCATAATTAATTGAGAAAACAAATACCAAGAGAAAAAGCTATAGATATGTGATAAGTTTACAAGCATAATAAGGAAAACAGTTGAGACTTTTTACACACCAGTGGAAGATGCTGCACTGCAACTGATTACACAAAACATGAAAGAGGCCTACGGAATCAGGGTTCTCACTCGCGAGACACGGGGAGGAGGAATCCTGGAGCGAGAGGAATAGAGAGAAACGCACAACTCGTATCTGAAGGAGAAAAGGGAGGAACGGAGTAGCTTGCCGGAGAAGAAGCGAAGAGAAGCAGAGCAGTTCAGTTCGCAGCCTAGGAGAACAGTGGTCGTTCAGCTGATCGCCGGAGAGTAAGAAATTATTGGGGCCATATTTGCAGCCCATTCTTGGTTCTGGAAAGAAAGAATTTGGGCTTCTACCATACGGCCCTATAGATTGATAGTTGGAAAGTTGGACCCAAACTGCAAAATGCTCACGCCGAATATATACTGAGAGTCCAAAAATTTGTTAGTCTACCCATTTCCTGAATAAATATTGAAATTTTAATCATATAAAACTTCATATATGAAGTTATTTTAAAGTGAATACATGTGCGGAATTTTTTTAATAATTGCGTACATGTTAAATACATTTCCAAATAAGGTATCTTGTGATTTATTTTGTAACAAAATGCTCATACACCTACAATATCTTATTAATTCATTTCAATTGGTAACATAGAATAATTATGATGACAAGGATTTTATTTACTTAATTTGAGAATTAAATACATAATAGAAGAACAATTAAATGAAAGGTTATCTCACGCTAGATAGATTGAGCTATAACCTATTGTTTAGCCAGGTTAAACAACCAAGCAAACACGTAGCGAGTTATAACCCAACCCGTTCATTTAACCCCTACTGCCTAAACACGCGCACATGCAATATATACACACGCATTCTGTTTTTCCCATTCAACTCTTAGGATGCGCAGCATAAATATACATCGAAGGCAAGTTTTTCATGATGATTTTGAGACTGCACAGTATGATGCCTGGAGTTCCATGAATCGAAATAGCTCAAGAAAGCAGCCTCATTTTTAACTTGCATGTATTTTACAATTGGACTTTGCACTAATGACATGTTCAAATACAAAACTCCTCATACACAAGGTTGCCATCAATGGCCACATGATGAAAATTTAGCACCTCAAAAACCAAATTGGACCTCTATCTTGTTTTAGGACCAAACACCAAATGCATTTCCTTTTACCTCTCAGAGGGGAGGACTTCAAAGTAAAATGCACCAGCAGATAAATGGAGAAAATCATTCTGGTGCATCTGCACTTGGTGGAGGTTCTGAACGTCTTCTGTTGGACTCATGACCACCCAACTGCAAGGAAAAGCTTATGTCTTCATCAGAGCCTTTCCTCAAAGCTGAAAGATTCTCGTATGCTGACTTATCTCGATGATCGTCTTGATTTGCGGGAGGTTGCCCAATGAAGCTTGGAATGAATTGATGTTCAACACTTGCATCAAAGTTGATCCCACCTTCTTCCAAGTTAAATGTAGCTTCCACAGGCGAAGAGTTTATATCGGGGCCACCAACGCCATCTTCCAAGGGAATTTGTTGAATGTGAAGCCCAAGAGGCTCTATTTTGTCCTTAGGAAGCATTATATCAGGAGGTGAAGAATCCCCAGCTGTAGAGCCCACCATTGTGGCAGAGGCAGCTCTCTGTTCTTGTACTGCAACTACACCAGTGATAGACAGAGACAAGGTTATAGCATATCCTCAAAGAAATGAAGATTTAATTGGAAAAAAAAGACACTGATGAAATGGTAAAATTATCAGAGCAAGTCCTACAGAAGTGACAGGATTTAAAGCAATGGAACCTACATCACTTTGAAGAGACATTATTTTGTCTCCATGGATTGGGATTAAGAATGGGAGTCAGTTTAGTTCTATTCCATCTTGTGGTGCAAATACTAATGGTTAGCAGGAGGGATGGAATTCACTTGCTTTATCCTGCACACATTATACAGGCGTTGTCTGAAGCAAAACGGACCTACTGGATGCCTGAGCATACCATACTCATGTGCTAACCATGGGATACTAATTAACTAATTCTACAATGCAATTTAGCATGCCTTCTTGGAACTTCTTCTTGTGTTCACAAATTCTTCAACAAGTGTCAATCTATAGACAACTAAATCTAAAAGAAATGGTTAATTTAACGTTGATGTCAACCAATGAAAAATGTCAACTTTGAGAAAGATAATCAGCCAACTGCCAAGTGGCTTCTAGTAGTCCAATTAGTATTGTTAGATCTAACAACTTGCAGTACGTCTCTCAAAGATCTAGACATCCATTGAGCTTCTGCTTCTCATCTACTCTAAAACACACATGATTTTCCTTCTACAACCACCCCCTTTGAAAAAACTTGGGATTTATCACTCTCAACGCCACATACTAACCGTAAGCCCTATACCTGATAAGAAAATTGGAAAGCACAATGGTAAAAGATATATTTAGGGGGGAAAACACATTGAAGATTTGCTTTTTGTGCATGTAACCAAAAAAGAGAAATCAGCTTGCTTTATCGGCAGAACTCAAGTGCTGAAGACCACAAACCTTTTAGAGCTTCATCTGTTGTGATGATATCAAGTTCAAGGAAATTGAGCAGGCGTCCAAGGTCAACTCCACTAGTCCAGTTTTCCGGAGATTGTCCCACTTTTAGTTTAAGCCGTCCCCTATTTGCAGTTCCACCCCAAATAATACCAATTGGCCGAGGTTTCTCCCCATTCTCACCCTTTAAAACGATCAAACTTCCGCTGTCTCCTTCAAGGTCAAAAGTTTGCTGGTTTTCTCCATTGACAAGAAAATCAGTCAAGAAGCAAATCCCTTTCTCATCATTGTATTCAAGGGCATATGCCAAGACAGTCCCGGTAGTCAATCCAGAGCTTCTTCCGACCTTCATGACTTGCTTTCCAATGAGACTACTAATAGGAGATTGCAAATCTATTATTTTGACATCTCCAATTTCCCCTATGCCCTTTACAGAAGTAGTAACAGAGGTCATATCAAAATCATCTGTGAAGGGGATGAATGCACCATCTGCCCTAACAAATGTCTCTGCATGAGTAATCAATTCCACATTTAGAAATCTCACCAATAACATTCACAATAATTCTACAAGAAAAATAATACATAGAAGTGAGCAAAGAGAAATGTTTCATTATCTAACATAGAAATGTGTCATTCTTTTTGGGACAAATGGGAAGAAATCACATATTCCCTCCGTTCCAATTTATGTGATGGTAGTTTGACTGGGCATAGAATTTAAGAAATATAAAAAGACTAAGCAATATTCTAAAACTACTCTTAAAATAAATAAACTTTTAAAAAAAGAGTACACGTTTGTGGACTTTTTGCCAAATAAGTGGGACCCAGCATGGGTAAAATGTTGATAGTATCATTAAACATTTGTCAAATAAGGAAATGTGTCATTCTTTTTAGGACCGACTAAAAAGTTAAGTGTGTCACATAAATTAGGACAGAGGGAGTGATAATTTCTCCTCCACAGGAATTTGGACCTGGGACCTCTCCACTGATCACTAGACCACACTCTTAGGTGCTTGAGGGGAGGCCTATTTAATTAACAAAGGAAATTTTATGATGAGGTTTCCTACAACACCAAAAGTGTCTTTTTGGAATCTTAAGATTCCACTTTTTTATAACCAATAAATCCCCCAAGGAAATGGTGCATGGTTCAAGACTCTAGATAATGGGTCCACCTCTCTAGCTTCTCCACTTGAATACCATATTTTCTCTCAGCGGCAGTGTTCAAACCCCTGGCATACATATGTCTTACCTACACATCACATGTTGCACTCTTACCACTAAACCAAAGCCCCAGAATCCTAATAGTCCATTTTTTATCAAGGCCAAGAACCAACATTCGAATTCAATTTAATAATTACATCAAAACTGAAACTCTTATGTACAGTACATTTTGAACAGTTAACAAGACAACCTCGTTGTTATCATTTGACTGTATTTCATTTTCATACAACACCTTATGGATCAATACAGTGGAATCTGATAAGTGAGATCTCTGATAAGTGTTAGCGAAATCTTCTTCTGTCCGAGAAATGATAGATAGGAAATGATGATGGAGAAAGTAGTAGTATCACAAGATGTATTTACCAAATCAGGTGAGACATCATAATCAAATATTCATTTAGCGAATTTCAATAATAATTTGTAGCATTAGAACATTCTTCCAACATCAAACCGGAAAAGAAGGTAAGAAGAAACACTTAACCTGGATTTATGCCAGCAAATATGCTATACCAAAGGTCGTCTCTGATAAAAGATGTAGCTCTCTCCACTGAACCCAGATATACTCCAGGTCCAAGTGTTGGAGGTAAAGGATGGAACATTTTCTGATTTGGGTAATCTAAGTCAACAGCAACATGCCGGTTTGTTAGGAAACCAACTTGTCGATTGCCTGATAGGCTCCTCACAATAGCACCCAAGGTCCCATATGTCTCCTGGCTTGCCACCTGAATATTTCCAATAAAATGTGGTGAATTAACATGTATGATCAAAGTGATACCCTTTGGGAAGAAAGAATTGACAAGCTGAACAAGTAGTTTACATCTGGTTTCTTCTGCAGACTCTTCAGTTGTTTACCTTCCTAAGATGCAGTACCTTCCTAAGATGCAGTTTAAAATGTCTGGAGATCTCAACAAAGAAGCTCAACTAACTTGCTGACAAACAAAACCTTTCCCTGCAGTCCCTTTAATCTATTAATCTTGCTAGAATGCAATTTAAAATGCTGGAGATTTCAAAGGAACTCAACTGACTTGATGACTAACCAATTTACTCAGAAGGGATGTGATTCTAACCTAATAGTGGAGAAAGGTTTCTAAAAATGTCTTTGTGCACATATAAAGTTTATGCGCTCTTAGACACATTACAGGAAATCATCATCCATTTCTTCCATCCTTACCAAAACTATTTGATGCCTTTTAGAAATATAAGGCTAACATAAGTTGTCCTTACTGCAAAGTTTCAGAAAAGTATGGTAAGCATAAACCTAGTTCCGTTACTGAATGACAAGCACTTCAGAAAAATAAAAAATGTGCTCAGAAGTAAAGAAACAGATGACTCCAAGGATCTGCCACACCCCAATAGCTGTTCTATGCAAGATGCCTAGAGTCGATCAACTAACAGGACTCAAGAAAATAGGGATACTATTATAAATTTGCCCAACCTGCAGGATTTGAAAATTAATTGATGCATTTTCTAGTACTCTGCTTAGACTTGACCTATCATGTGCACTCATCAAGCCTCAATCACAGCATTGTAGTACAAAGTTGTGATAAACATCAAACTACCTGAGATCCTGAACCAATATATGGGTCACTACCCCGCAGGTCATCGACTATCTCAGTGTACAACTGCTCCTTGGGTGTTGGCTCTGGTGCACCAAAATAGGAGAACTCGACCACATCCACTTCACACCACACACCTCCAGGACCCTGATGATAAGTAACATATTTAAGCATAGAGCAGAATAAGGAATAAATGATGCAAGAATAATATTTCTTAGCAAGTGTTGATTCTTTGGGCTCTAATAATAGTTGAATTCAAACAATTGAACAATCCCTATCGGGAGAGGTGTCAGGGAGGCATACAGTAGGAAAAGATAAAGAAAATCAATGAAGTGAATTTCATCATCATTTTTTTAATAAGGAAGTAAAAATTTCATCATCTTTCTTTGTACTAACTCCTAATTCAGGAAAAATCTTTGGCGGAGGGTGACAGAAATAGGATAAAAGATTATTAGTCATCCTTTTGATCACCTCTAAAGCAGTAGGTAGACACTGAATTGGACTAAGCCATTGTTTGTGAACTTTCCGGGATACAAACACTAGTATTGCTGGTATATCAGTCAAAACACCACGTCGAATACGAAAACCAATTGCTGTACCGAGACTGTAGCAACGCAAGAGTTTGCTATGAGATGCCCTTATAGTCATGAGATCAAGCAATGTCGTCGCTCGCTGCCCCTCGGGCAATCGGCCAAGAGTTTCTGGCAAAACACCTTTTTGAAGATTCACGAAATAGTTTGCTCTCTCTTCAGCAGCATCATTTAGCCGACTAGGCCAGGAGAAGTATGCAGCATTACTCTCAGAGTGTTGTCCAGCCGATGCATAAGGTTGAAGTGTTGGTGGACTAAGTGAAGGAAGATTAGAATAACTGCAACAGTATTTTTCAAGATCTAAGGCTGACTCCTCTGACGGTGTTGAACCTGAGCAACGGGTTCTTTTATTTAACCTTGCTGGATCCATATTTCTGCTCATAGTTGAGAAACTTATTATTCAAACTCCAACAGGAAGAAAACCAAATCACCCTAAAGTCTGACTATCAAGGACAAGATCTTTGCTATCATAGAGGCATGCTCTAGTAATCTATGTCAAAACTGATAAAGGAACAGCAGTGCTCAAACCACTGAGAACAGCGAATGCAACAATTAAGCAGAAATTCCAATTTTTTTCATCTGTTTCTTTAATTAAAGCTACAACGTTACTGAAAAGATTTAGCAATATCCAGTGAACTCAAGAGTCTTGAAAATGAACATGAATGTTCAGACAGTCAAAAAGCACATATCTACTGAATATCATGTTGTTAACATCATCAAAGTGAAGACTGTAGAAAAGATCCAAATGATGAAAAGAACTATAGAACTGCTGGTTGTGAGTAACTTTATTATTCAAGTCCAATACGAGTCAGGATAATATAGACTAGTCTGTAAAGTGAATGGTCAGCATTTTGAAGGCTATTTAGATCCGCCAAATATGTTATGGCACCAGATAAATATGGCAAGATTTTTTTTTTTAGTTAGTCACAGCTTACAACAAAATTTTCCTTCACGTCATTTCCCTTAGCTACTTTAAAATCTGAAAGAATGAGCCTCATAAGATGATAAAACTGCCTCAACGATCAACATGGCCCTAAGTAAACAGGTATCTTTCTTTACAGAAATAGAAAATAAGCTCAACAACAACCATAATCAATTAACAATTTATCAACTATGCTTCAATCCCAAACTAGTTGAGGTCCATTATGTCCTATGTCTCCAACAACCATGCTTTATCCCAAAAGGTAAAAATAAAGTTAAAACTAATCGGTCAACATGCTTAACCAAGGAAAATGAACAGAGCCAGGAACAGGAAAAGTGAAAAGAAACACTCAAGAGGAAAGACTGATAATAAATAGTACTTAATGGGGAAGAAAAAGCACCATCAAAGAGTTGTTCACGGTACAAATAAAGATTGTGGACAGTACAAATTGAGGAAAAAATATTAATAGGTTCCTGAAAAGTTCAAAAAAAAAAAAAAAAAAACATGGGTATTTGAAGATAGCTCTGCATGAAGAAGAGAAAACGAAAGAAAGAAAAGATCAATCGCAGCAATGATGGATTCTTGGAGAGAAAAAAAGATGAGGTTTTTTTTTTTACCTTAGGCAGCCTAAACTTGATATGAAATTGGGAAATGAACAGAAAAAGCTGCAAACATAGTCAAACCCACGCTACGCCATGAGAGGCCCCAGTGTTAAACAGTATTATTAAAAAGAAATTTCTCTTCACTATCGGAGAGTGTGACTAAAAACTATGTTGTCCATGAGTAACTTTGGGAGAAGTGGAAGGTGGAGTAGGAGTGAGAGTGCATCATATGCGGGCCACTACATAATTGGACGGGTCGCCTTTTGGACCATTTTATGGGCCCAATTTGAATTTCAGGCCTCATAAGACCATCTTCCTCTCTTTTTATTTTACTTTACGTGGGACAGAATTTTATTTAATTTTAAGTATCATATTTTTTTTTTCAATCAATTTCAAAAAGAATATCACTTTATGTATTTAGAAAGTTTTTAATTTAAATATTTACATTTTATCTTTAATGGCACTCCAATATTGGAATAACTTGAATATTTAATATCATAAAACAGGTCATTGTCGGTGTGTTATACCTACCTTTAATTTAAAATTAAAATTCAAAATAGTTTTTGTATGTTCTTAAATATTGTGTTCAACTAAATTAAGACACATAAAATAAAACAAAGAATATGACTTTTTTCATGAAATTAAAAAAGCTATATTTAAATGATTTATTGTAAAGCTATAACTATGATGTTTTATATTTCCTCAAGATTAACTTTTTAGCTTTACGTTAATTAAAGCGCCTTAAGGATAATCATACACGCTTTGGTCTTTGATTAATCTGGATCTCACCACATAAGATCCATTAAAGGAAACCGCTCCCTATTTGAATTTTCTTTTATTTATAGGATTCAAGTGAGATTTCTGATTAAAAGCGGAGGAATCATATATATTTTACTAGGTGTGTATATCCTTTCCTTAAATCAATACGGCATTCACAATGTACCAAAGCAGAATGAACTTTACTGATTTATAATTCTTACATTGAGTATCAACAACTTGAATAAAGAATGATGAAAGCTGTAACCAAGGGGAAAATACACATATAATAGGAAACTAAGATCCTTCTCATTTTTTTTTATGAGAAAGATATATAGTCACTCCTTAACATTTATTACTACTAATTACATGGGGAGGAAAAAATACTAATGAAAATAATCAAATTAAACAACATATAGATCAGCCAATTCCTCCAAAGAATCAGAATTAAGGTTGCTGGGATCAGCATTTTCAAGTAACCAGAGAAGATGATCAAAAAGCACAACTTCACACTTAACTGAAAGATGATCTTTTTCCCCATATTTCTGCTTAGATTTCTCTATTAGAGCATTCAATAGAGGATGGCTCAAGTATTTTGATTTTATCACATATCTCCTTCTTGAGTTGCCAACAAGAATTGTCTCAAAATCTTCTTTACTATCTTGAGATTCCACCTTCCAAAAATCTTCTCTTGTAGACTTGGACCTTAAACTGCTATAAGATGAGCTTCTTCCTAGTTGTCTTGACAAAGTCTTACACTTCCTCAGTAACAGATTCATCTTCTTCATCCTGTCTTGATTCCCCTTCCTTCTAATTGGTTCTCATTAATTAAAAGACTTAAATATGATATTGAGAAGATGAATATTGCTGGATGGATAAGTGAATATGGTTGAAAGGTCATTGTTTTCTGGTTCTAGGGGACCTAAATTTTATTAAATAACAAGGACAAGCTATCTTTTAGTCTTTGTTTCAGACAGGGTCTGTGCTGTTTGCTCTATGTGTGTACTCATGATCAAGATTTTATTCATTGTGTCTTTGGAGGGAAGATAAGTATGCCCTACTATAATTAAGGTGATGTTAGTTGAGAGGTAACCAGCTAGCTCTTTAACCAACTAGGAATCTTAATTAGGCTTGCCTAGTCCTCTTGTGTCTTTCCTCAACATTTCCATCATAGCCACAGCCTTGGCCAGTTTCCCAGCCAAAACACAGCCTGTTCAGATAGAGTCTTCTAAGGTCTATGACTTTCAGGAAAGAATCCGGTCTAGCATAACTCAATAACTTTAATAGTAAACTATATATATATTATAAATTCACTACATATATATAAAAAAAAAATTTTAAAAAAAAACAAATTAGAACTCAAATAGCTTTTATGGTTATCATTTTAAAATTCAAAATTCATAAAATTCGACCAACCATCGATCTGTATTTTTAAACAATCCTAAAGGTAAGCCCGCCTTCCCATTCCCCAAAGGTTTCTCTTTCTTATTTTCGCTTTTCTCGTATACCAACGAAGATGAGATAATTGTGTTAGTGGGCACCAAGAGATCTTGGAATAGATTTCATCCAGAATTTTTAACAATAAACAGGCACTAAAGTGGCAATGGGTTAATAGAAGTACATCCAATTCACTGTACGATTATGTATTTTTTATTTTTCTCTTTGACTGTATGTTTATATTGTTAGTGCTTTCATGCGTAATTGTTCATTTCTCCAATATCTTTGTCGGTTCGGTTCTATAAATCCATGTCGTCCTATTCTTTTAAGTGTCACTACATGCATTATTTCCGAGGAAAAGAACGAATAGTACTACTAGATATTGTCCAGACCTTTTTGTCCTTTTTCTGGATCACTTTTTTAAAATGCCAAAGCATTTGCTGATAAGGCACCCACTTGGACAAATAATAGACAGCCCAACAAAACGCAGCTTCTGCAATTTAGTTCACTTGTACGAGAATCCTACCCAAAATAAAATAAAATCGCGTGGATTAGGACAAATTTATATTATAAGCTACAATCATTATCTTGTTGTCTTTGTAGTTAGATAAACGAATTAAGGGAATCAAACACGCCTACTATTCGTCTCATATACATAATATAAACGCAATTAACTTCAGATGAAGTTACATTCTACCTAAAAAATGTCATTGCTATCTGATTATTTAACAGACAGCGACCAAACCACAAAAGAATAGGAACGCCTTACCTGATCAGTGCTGGTAGAAGGGAAACAACCATCTTAGCTTCCAAGCAAAACTACAACTGGCATTTTTTGTTTTTATTTGTTAGGAAAGCGCAATTTGCCACAGTGCAACGGCATATTAAATGGTGTTTTAAGAATTGACCGCAGCAAAAACTAGCACATTCCAATGGAAAATAGTAACAGTAACCGTGAAAGGAGCAAGTCAAAGCAGGGCGTCTTCTACATTTATCACTGTTTGATCAAGCTTCCAAAATCTATTTAGTTAATGCTCTCACGCAAATGAAATCAAGAAGGAAAATGAGCAAAAAGAAGTTCCAAGTATCTCCATCAACCATGCAGCTAAGCTTTCAAGCTATAGAACTATATGAATGCACCGACTGTTGGACAACTGTCAAAAGTTCTGCTTTTGAATCTTCTTTCCGTTTATTTCTAAATCATATGCAGTGCCCATATAAGGCGTATGGGGTAGGGTGGTAAGGAGTGAAAGAATTACAACAATATTACACAAGTCGAAAGGCCTATGGACATTGAATGTTACATAACGAGCCAAAATTGAGATTTGTAGCAGCTGAGTGAAAACCATATATCTCATAAGCACCAGTTGCAGTGCCTTAAAATCCACAAACCTGGCTAGCTCATAAAATATAGGCTTCACGACAAAAGCTCTCATAGCAGAATCTGCTATCCCCGAAACCTGAATGGTTCAGAACAACTGTGGGCATCATAAAAATTTGTGACATCTCCTTCACCAGTTGTGTTTCAATTAGACATTGAACCGAAACAGCATTATATCCCCTTCTTGCACAACATAATCTTTTCCCTCTAACCTCAACTGCATACACAAAGATAAATCCTGTAACCAGCTTGATCTATTCTTTTGTTTGCATGGGTCGGTAGTCACAAAGAAGCACAATTTACATTCTGTTACACAAGTAATTGTCTTTGTGGAAAAAGAAAAACTACATACTAGTAAAAATTACATGAGATTAGCAGCCTCTTTACAATTTGGGGGTAGGGGAGGCAATAAACATCTTATTTTTTTAAGTGCTGAAGCCAAAGTAGTAAGGTCAGGTAACAACTATCAATATCCAATTTACATAAACTAAGGATAGTGAGGTATCTGACATAATAATGAAGTGGTTCACTAAAATAATTTAAAAAGGTTTGCTCCAGCAAAATGTTTTCCAATCAACAATAATCAGGAAACGCCAAAGCTTTTTGCTTCTTTTTATCTATTTTGCTGTTACCACTGCATGTGCTTACAAGCCAAAGATAGATATCTAAGGTTATTTTATGGGCATTTTTCTAAATAAAGTTTTTTAACTGCTAACACTAAAATATTTAGCTTACTTACCGTTACTTCAAATATTTATCTATTTTTGAAATTACACCGCAATCACGGTCCAAACTTTTAAACTAATTCCTCGAGACATTTCAGGTACCTAAGGAATATCTGAGGTAACTTTGAGCTATGAGGGAAAAATCCTATTGGGTTCAGATATATCTGAAATTGAAAAGAAGGCACCCAGTTTTCAAATTTCAATCATACACTTGGTTCAGGTAGACTGCAGACTATCAAATGGGTTATATAACTTCTTTACTGTCTCAATCAAATACTACAAAGAAATTTTACACCCTTCCCCACATCTGAGGTCAAAAATCAACGGAAGTAAATCAAGAACCATAAATGATTAGAAAGTGCCAACTTACAAGTCCTTTCTCCCTTGCAGCTGCAAATGAACCAGCAGAAACAAAGTCATCATAAGCAACCTGCAAAGAAGTAAAGTTGACAAACCATTTAAAAACTTAAAAAAGTTTTTATTTTAATAGGTAAGGGAAAGACCATTCAAAAACTTATAGTGAAAAACACTTGGCTAATAACATACCAAGACCACAAAAATACACCTAGATCACGAATCATTGAAACTTGTAGTTTTAAACTGTTTATTTCTAAGGCTTGTCTCTCCTAAAAATAACGAAGGATAACACTATTATAGTTCTACATTAGCCATGGTTGAGTCTGTTCACAACAAGCTCATCCAAGCTTGGGTGTGTGTATGAGGTTGGAAGGGGATGGTCAGCTAAGCTGAAATGGTTCCAACATCTAGCTGGTGGAAAGTTAAGCCTTCTTCCATGAGCAAAAGAACTCCAAGCACCCATAAGACAGTTCTAAAAGTTCCATATATTCAACGTGGTGAGTTTCTGGCCTACTTGAAATGAAAGACAAAAGATAA
This sequence comes from Datura stramonium, assembly GCA_018107945.1. Classification (NCBI taxonomy): domain Eukaryota; kingdom Viridiplantae; phylum Streptophyta; class Magnoliopsida; order Solanales; family Solanaceae; genus Datura; species Datura stramonium. The sequence continues at coordinate 46,222 of JACEIK010001050.1, read as the reverse complement.
CAACACAATTAAGCATAAAAAAATGGCAACATGATGAATCTAACCTTCAAATCCACAACCAAACAAACCAAGCCTAAATCAATTGAGCTAAGATCCCCCCTATTAAGGATTCATATATCCACTACTATTTGTCTGAAATGGAGCTAACTGGATGGTGAGGATTTATATAAGCGACCTAATTAGTTTGGATTCATTTGTATTTGTTGTTGGTTGATCTAAGATCCACCCTATTGAAAGCTACTATTTGAACATCTTTTAGGTGTTATTTTATGCACAAACGAACCCTAGCAGCACCAAAATAACATTTAAAGAAAACTTCTATGTCTGGTAAATTGGGTAAATGCAGACTCATGATTATAAGTTATAACCATGTTAGCAAAGTCTTAAATTTCCAGCCGAAAAATAGACTCAATTCTTCATAGGTAGTGATAATCACATATGACATAACAACACAGTTCGATCAAGCTCCACCTATCATGTGAAACCTTGCTTAGACTTGCTCTATCCATCTAAGGTGACTATTCACAGAAATGGTTACATCCAGTCGCCTAGATCAATCACATTTATTTGTATTCACAAAAGTACAAAGTTTCACCATTGTCAGCATATCTTCATCATCTAACCAATGTGAAGCTTTAAGCTCTCAATCATTACCTTCACGATGTTTGGATATATTTGCATGCCTATTAAATTTTATCAGAAATTGTCCTCTAAAGCAAAAATAACATGCATGATGAAAGTCTTGGAAGTAACCAAAGCATAGTTTACTGTTTTTACGACTTTCCCTATTTTAAACATTTTACATGATACTCACCGTCTCTGCCCTGATGAAGCCCTTCTCAAAGTCAGAGTGAATAACCCCAGCTGCTTGGGGAGCAGTCATTCCTATATAATAATAATGGTTAGACAAATATGTTCAGGATAAAGGATGTGAAGGGTTAGATGCCATGTGGTCAGTCAAGAGCCTGTAAAAGAAATATTTAGAGAACAGTTTTAGTCCCTCTGTTGCAAATTCCAAATTTAGTCCCTCTATTTTTTAAGCACATAAAACTTCTTAATTATTCTTGAAAATTGACCTAAACAACCATCCCGGAATTTTTTCTCGAGAAAATTGACCCACAACAAGAGTCGGGCATCAGAAAAAGAAAATGAACCAGGGAGAAGAAGAACTTTCATGTGGAGGAGCTAGGAAGGGGAAAAAGTGCTGCATATGGTTTGTTTGCATGAGCTGCCAAAGGAGAGAAAAGGCAGCAGCCTGGAGAGGGAGAATAAGAAGGCTGCTGGTTGGAGGGGGAGAATGAATGAGACTTGCAGTCTCATCGCTTCCTTTATGGGGGATAACTTTAGAAACACCTNCAGAGACAATGTGAGAGGAGGGAGGAGGGATAGAAATCAACAAGCATGAAGGATATGAACTTTTTGGCTTTCCCTTTTTCCCCCTTTTAAATGATTAAAACTAAATATTTAATCAGAGGAAAAGACACTGGTATTTAAAAGAAAAGCTAATTTGTCATTTAAGTAAAGCTACTAAAGACAAGGAAACAAGGAGATTCTATTAACTTTTAGAAGCACCATTAACAATAGGATTAAATGAGCAAAAAAAGGAAAGTGGAGGTTTTATGTGCTTAGCCGGATTAAAAAATTACCAGAATTGGAAGTAATATAAGAGAGGGACCAGAACTGCTTGTTTTTCACTTTAAGAAAAGAATAAAATAGAGAAAATATAGTGCAAACCTGTGAGGATGGTCCATGCTTTGGTTTCCTGCAAGTTGACCAAAATGATAAACTCAATACTCATACATTATAGTACCAAAAACTATGCCCACAATCAAAAATCACTAAAGCTCTTTTATTTGTTTCACCTTCTCGCCAGAAGTGAAGTATGTACGCAACCCTAGGAGACCATAAGTTTCTCTAATAAGATTTCCAAGGCCACTTTCATTGACACCAAGAGATTTCAAATATTCCATTCTTTCTTCTAAAGGAAGTTCAGATAGCTCAGATTCAACCTGCAATAGGAAGACCAGAAATATGTAGCAACTGGAAGTACCCTCTGATGCCACAGAGATTTTTAATAGTGTAGAAAGCTAGATTCACTTAAACACATCATAACTCTAACTCCCTAAAGGAGGAAAAAGTAAAGGATACATATGAGTTATGACAAAGAAAACAAGTTCGTAAATAACTGCTCCTCTCCCTAAAATGGTAAAGAGATCTTGACAGGTCCTGATTTCCATGAAGCTCAGTTCATGCTTCTCACCCCTTCCCTCATAGATAGGTATGGTCACATATCCCGGATTTCCTTCTGGTACTAGTTTTATCATAAGAGCTTCTAGACTCGTATCGAGAGCCACAACTAGATATGACAACTAAAGAAATTTCCAATAGAGAAAATAGGATAAAGATCTCCCCCTGAAATGGAATAAGCCGTGAATTTTGATCAATACAAATACAAAAGGGAAAAGTCTGATGAAAGATGTTAACAAACCTGCGCTGAAATAGTTACCACACCAGAATTTAACTCAGAAGCTTTTTTTATTACTTCCTTGACATGAGGATTATTTTCAGGCTCAGCTACCTCTGATTCTGCTACATTTGCCACAAATATGACAGGCTTCATTGTTAGAAGGCAAAGCTGCTTTACAGCGTCCTTTTCAAACTCCGACAAAGATACTGATCGTGCTGGTTTTCCATCCAGTAGTGCTTGTTGTATTTTCTCCAAGGCAGACTTTTCTGCTTCCTCCTAAAATGATAATATCGAAAATAGATATCCCAAAAACAGTGTTTGTAATGTACTACTAAGATGCCAACCAAACAACAATTAACATTTTAAAACCTTGCAAGGATGCATTACTACTCAATCTCACGGAAAACTAAAAGATAAGTTTACCTTTACTTTAGCTTGTGAATCTTTAGCTCTGCCTTTTTTCAGTTTCTCCATTCTTTTCTCAATCTGCATTCTTGTAAACTTAGTGCCATTAGTTGGCTTGCATACCCAGAAACTTACAAGGAGAACAGGAATACAAAATTACTGTTGAAGAAAAGAAAGAAAATATCATCCACACCCCTTGTCTTGTGCACGTTTTGTATGACACCATCAGGAGCCTGGCATGCATACTTCATAGGTACATAAAAAGCTATCATTCGTATACACTTCTCGTGCAATACTATCATTATCACATGCAATCAAATTTTTATTGTCCATTTTAATAAAAAGCATGTACTGTTTATGTTTATGTCCTCTTTTTCCTCCAAGCTATCATCATGAGATTCTTCTGCATGCCTCTCCATGAGCTATACTCCTAGTTCATGTTGGACGAATGAGGAGGCTCGGGTAAGTGATTGCCACTCTATAAGTAACCAAACATGAGCAGAACAGTTCCAGTCATCTCCATGATCATTTATTATTCTACATATCTTGCATTGACTTACTTGATCGCAAACAAAATGAGTTATATTGCAAATAAATCATCTGCATTTTTTAAGTAATTCACTTTATTTTCAACTAAAATTTAGACATCAACTAGGAGGACTTTATGTATGATGGGAAACGTAGTTCCTCTCCAACTGACATTCTTAAAAAGGAGAATTATTCATCCCTTATAGTTATGAAACTAATGTTTTTTTGAAATTTTCAATAGACTCCATGACAACAGTTAATTTTCATTTACTTTGTTTTTTCTATTAAATGTGTTAGTCATAGACTCAGAAGGAAAATTTGTATTAGATAAAGCAAGATGGTCCAAAACAATGACTAAATGTTTTATTTTCAGGTCATATTGAAAGGGTCTGGGAGAAATTTTATTTTTAACATGTGGTAGTCTTTTCAAGAATACCTCAGATTTTTTATTGCAGATTAAGCACCACTACTACTACACCTCAGTCCCAAGCAAGGTGGGGCAGATCAAGAGATAAACCAAAATTTTTGCAAAGAGCATAATTGAAAATTACTTCCCTCAACCTAAGACAGAACTGTTCATTATTCTGAAGTATGCTGCACTAAACAATTTACTGACCCACAGAATATCTACTGAATGTCCATTATGGAATGTACGAGATTTTGTGCGATGAAATAACTACATCAAATTCATTGATTTTCTAATTCTAAGGGATAATTCGACCACTATATTCCTAACGTTCTTCCTACACTAACAGAGTACCATAAATAATCCTGTCTTCTTTTTTTCACCACTCTTATCAAAATTATGATGTTACTCAGAGAGAGAAACTTAGAACTGACACTGATCTGCAACAAACATAGAAAGTAAATGAACGTACTTATAGTTTCAATAACAATTTAAACCATTAGTACAATACACGTTTCTCAAGTAAGAGATACTAATTTAGTATGTCAAACATGCAATCTCATTTTCTCTAACAGATAATATCACTTCTTCATAATACATCTCTAGAAAGTAACCTACATGCAACAGTACAAAATCTAACCAGTTGGTTGTCAGCATAACAGCCAAGAGCACCCATAGCTTTCATGAAAATCATATGCTAATAACCGCTCCCTTTGCAAATCATAAATTCCAGTCATGAATGAACCATTGGAACTGATTTCAGAAAGGAATGAAGTTCTACCTAAGCTATTGTGAAAAAAGACAAGGAAGAAAAAGTTTAAATGGATCCCAATGACAACTGCTTTTTTCCTTAATTATTTGGGATATTTTCATGCAGTTTCTTTAAAGATCACACATTGGCATCCTGCAAATGTAAAGCAGAATTGTAACAAGTACCTGATCCAAGTCTGAGAATACTAATTCCAAGTTGATCACATCAATATCAGCTTTTGGCTCAACCTTCCCATTCACATGAATAATGTCATTGTCCTCAAAACAACGTACCACCTAAAATAGTACACAAAAGCAGTTCCAACAAGCAACAAATAAAAGTTGTATGACAACTGTTTTAAAATCAGTAAGGAACTCAAAGCGTACTGATGGAGCACTCCTCCTTCTCTTTACATGGTCATAGGCTTAACAGCAAAATAAAGCCTTACAACTCAAAGGAGAAAAGAAGGCCTTGGAATGATTTATTTATGACTATTTTCATATTTGAAAAGCAGTTGAAGTATTAAATCTAGAAAGAAACTAAGACAGTTTAAATATACAGACGGTAACCGAATAAGTTCAGAAGAGTTTCTTTCCTGACTTAATTCTCAAGTTGACCCATGGTAATCTTAAGTGATCCTTCGAAGAATGCTGCCTGATGACAAGTTCTTCATTTCTTACCAAAAAAAGGATACATCAAGATCTATATGCAGTATTTTTCTCTAGTATTTATTCCAGGATCAAGTCACACTCTTCAATAAGGCCAATCAAATAGATGCATCATTACTTCCATGGAAGTGGGCACTAACATGGATTTCAACATAGCACAAGATTATAGATAATAATGATAAAGGAACTCGAAAGTATATAAAACCTGAAGTATGGAGTCCACTTCACGAATATGTGACAAGAACTTATTCCCCAGGCCCTGCCATAGAAATCTTTTGTAAAGCTATTGTCGTGTCTTCAATTTATAATGCCACTGATGCAATGATACCATAAGTAAAAACATGAGTTATAAAAAAAATTTGAAACTGAAAAAGATTTTATAACTCATGTTTTTACTTATAAAAATTGATGTTAAGAAACTTTAGGTATTGAGAATAAACCTCCCCTTGACTGGCTCCCTTTACAAGCCCAGCAATATCAACAAACTCTATCGACGCGGGGACTGCTCGTTTGGATTTGCTTATATCAGAAAGAACATGGAGACGTGTATCAGGGACAGCAACTATCCCTACATTTGGCTCTATTGTGCAAAATGGAAAATTGGCAGCCTGAGCCTTTCCATTCTCAACCTGCAAGAACATTGGCCATGGCTATTAGGATAAGTGACCAACTGCAAACATACCAGCAGATAATCAAAAGAGTTTTTTGACAGCAAACTACAACAGTGCAATGTCAAGTTTCCTGCATATGTTATCATTTTTTAGCTTTTCAGACTGGAATACACAGAGAATGGACCATAGTAACGGACTAATAGTACATATGCAGCTGACACCTACTGGCAAACAAAAACTTAAGAACTGCCAACCATAACCCATTCTGTCAGTTCATGCTAGAGGGTTTCAGAGATACCTGAAGTTTAAGATACAATCTGATCTACATCAACGACCATAACAAGAAGCAGCACTACCATTACCATTTTGCTGGTTTAAAACTTGAACTGACACCAACCTCTTCAGTAATATGATTATTTTTCCCAGCATGTAGAACTAATAACACGTTCATCAACTCAAAACCTCGGTTAGAGTCACTCTAACTACCGAATAACATCCTTCAGGCACTATGCAGTATGCATTTATCAAACAGATGAACAACAATTCGGCTCTGGAGGAGCATCTAGGAATATATGCAACATCAATTTTCCATTAATTTCCTACAGAATGCAGTTTGCCAGTTGAACAGCTATCCAATTTTCAATTAACAGCATCTACCTCCAATTCTGATAGAGACACCAGTAACTACACTTACGCTCCAGTAAACATCTAGCTCATTACACGCTCGTACTTGTAGTTGAATTTCTAAACTTCTACGTCCAGTTTCTGAGCTTTAATCGCATGACTACTGGCATTTCTACAAATATATGTGGTCCGCATTCAAGTGCGTCGTTGCAGAAGGAAAGGTACAAAGAAAAATAGACTTACAACGGCGTTGAACAGCGTGGACTTCCCGACATTAGGAAGACCAACGATGCCGGCTCGCAAACTCATGCTTATCTTAGCCACGGAGAAGCGCCTTTTGATGAGAACCACAGGAGGCGTAGATTCTGAGAGTCTTAACCACTGGTGAGAAGAGCCGTTGAAGAAAGAAGACTTGAGCGGAACTGCCATGGAAGGAAGAAGGTGAGAGCACGCCAGTCTCGCCATTTTACCACTAGCAATTTAAGTGGAGGAAACACACACAGCGTTGCGGCTATCTATCGCCGTGCTCGGGTTTGAACTCAGTGACGACGGTACACCTAAAATTAGAAAATTGCCCAAATAGTTGGGTAGAAATTTCTCTACGTTTTATAACATATTTTTATTTTTATGCTTGAGAAATATTTATTTTTACATATAAAAAGTTTAATAATAAATAATTTCTTCTATACAATTTGACAAAAGACAAGAAATATCATTTTTTTAGAGTTAGTTGCACCAAAATTGAATTTGCGCTCCAAAAATTAAAAAAAGGAAAACAAAACACGTCCCTGCCATTGCATATTTAAATGAAGCACCCTATATTTGTTTGAGTATGGCGTAGAATAACCATTAATATGATTATTTTTTTTATTTAAGCAAAGAAATTTTAGAATTATTGAGGATGAATTTGATTTAAAAAACTAGTATCAGAGTTAAGCTTAACTAATTAAATTAATTTGAATTTCTTTATTTTATAGAAATGGCGTACAAAGTAAAAAAAGACTGTCTAAATTTGAGGGAAGAAACCCCTAGATCAGCCTCTGCTCTTTCATAGTATTTCTCAAATGATGTTCGATTTCAGTTCATCCGTGTATTGATTTTCATATCAGGAACATCGTTGTTTACTCTTTTTGCGAGCTCTTAAAGTCAATCAATGTCCTGGCAGTAGAGAAATCATTGAATTATGCAAGACTAATTTATAGAAGTTACATACACCAAAAAAGAGTGTTGGAGCACAAAGACACCATACATTGAAATATCATTATCTAGCTAAGTTATCCAGGCTCTAGTGAATGGTTTTCACCGATTTAGTTCCTCCTGCCACGATCACGGCCACGAACTCGATCACGATGACTCTCATGGTCACGGTCACGGTCACGGTCACGGTCACGGTCACGATCACGAGCTCGAGCATCATCACCCTCTGACCTTCGCTTTCCTCTATCTTGCTCTTCCCCTCTTCCTCTATTTCGCGAACTGTCTTTGTACCTAACTTCATCTGCATGACCACCATCATATTCCACCTCATCTTTCCAATCCCTCTTTCCACTCTCCCTCCGATAATCCTTGTCTCTGTGCCTCACATTTTCCGCATGTCTCTTATCATGGTCTGGTCTCTCTCCCCCTGCCTTGCGGTTATCGTAATTAGTGTTTCTTCTGTAATCCAGATCGTTTCGACCCCTATAATCTCTCTCCTTCTCTCCACTTGCTCTCGTCCCACTTCCACGATGCCTCTCTTCAGTTCTGTAATCTTTACTTCTCTCCTCCTGCCTATGGCGTTCATATCCATCTCTTTTCCTATCCTTCCTGGCTCCATCATCGTCCAATTCCCTATGTTTAGGATTCTGATTCTCGTAATGTTTTCCACCTTCAAAATCTCTTCCCCTCTTATTTCTTTTTGGACTTCCGGCAGCATCTTCATCAAATACCATTTCATACCTTGAATTAAATGTTCAGAAGAGTTAAAAAAGGAGTGTTTTTAGAGAGAAACAGGAGGAATGAGGCGTGGGCCATTTGTTCTTACTAACCTTGAGTTACCATCTCCCCCACGCTGCTTGTTGTCTTCTTCTTTAAGTACGTAGTTCGACTGCTGTTTGGTGGCATCACCAGTGCAGTCTTTAGCGACGTGATCAAGAGAACCACATTTGAAGCAACCTCTTCCTGAAATAAACAAATGTCATTGATCATCTCTAATTGGCATGGGCTGCAACAAATGTTGCTTGCTACCATATGTTCCAAACGTGCAGATACACATAAGAGAGGTTTTGGAATGACTTTAAAATGATAAAGTCGTAACAGAAAGACATCAATAGGCAAGCTTATATAGGGATATTTTACTTGAGATTGTGGGGAACATTTCGCTAGCAAGGTACATGGATATGCTGGAAAGGCAGCAGGGATTGGAACTTTTAGGTGATTTTTTTAAAAATCAAGAACTTCTATGCGAAATCTTGTTATCAGATTCTGATGAGGAATGTGGCTTGGGATGGTGCTACGACGGCCAAATGATTTTGAAATCCAAAGCTCCAACTAGAGTAGCTTCTTTTAGATGGGTCGCAGCACATGAAGCTTGTTTGATGCAGGAAAAATTACAGAGAAGAGGTTTTAACTTTTGTAGCTGGTATAATCTTGATACTGAGATACGTTAAAAAGACTTACTTTTACCTATCCAAAAAAGAAAGCAATCTATCACCCTATTTGGCAACCTTGAGGGAAAAGTTTCAGTAGGATAAACCGTTAAATGCAACTCATTTAAGGAACATAATCTGTCAATTGGGTACACCAGCTGAAACAGTAATTTTATCAGACCAGATAAATTGAACTGCTGAAACAGTAATTAGTTTTAGGGGATCACATGGCACAATAATGACAGTGAATAGAAGTATCAACAGTAAATATAAAATGAAGTACGATCCTGAAAAGCACAAACTCCAATATGCACTTGCATGGACACAAAAATCATTCAAACATCTGCTTATATCCAGGAGATAAGCAAAGTAAATCCCTTTCAAAATTGATATCAAATACAAACCGTCATACAATCAGATGACATCATCTTATTATAGCACTCAGTTTCTAATGCAAATTAATCCCATTCAAAATTGATAGACAAACACATTACATGGTGTGCAAAGCTTACCTTTACCCGTTTGGTCTTTGCGTCGATACTGGGACCACAACTTTGCAACACTCTGGCTGAAATCAACATGTATTCTTCGATCATCAATTAGAGCATTATCCATCTACCAAAAATAGCAAAAGTAAGTCATCTAAAATCATAGTTCTCCCACCATATATGGTGCTACCTTCTAATAAGTATAAACAAACACACAACTTCAATGCACACGTAACAAGTTAATAAAAATAAAAGAACAAAACTAGCTAGAGAAAAATGCATAGCATTTGCAAGTGCTCCTGCCATTAATATTGATTGTCCACTTTCCCTTTTGGTACCCTTAAAAATAATGTCCACTTCCATAAAGGGAAAGTTATACCACATATTTCATCACGCCAAACCTTGAAAAGATTCCACTTTGAATCACACCTCTTGTATCCATTGAAAACCAAAAAGTGGAATGTCGTTCCCATATGTTCCTCAACTAAAATGCTTACAATAAACATTTCAAACCTGACATGGGAAAAATAAATGTTCAACAAGACATTCTATTTGAGTGGAAAAAAAGATGTTTTTCTAACAAAAGGAAGGGAAAAAAGACAAATCCTTTCATAAATTAAGCAGGCAGGTCGTGGAAAAAGAAAACATTATGCCAAGAACATGTATATTAAGCACTACTTCTATAGAGCAACTGCCTTAATACCCGCCAATAAGGATCTTTAAAATCAAGCTTTACAATTGCATGCAACACTGGTATCTCACACATCATATATATTTTTTTTTAATTTAAAAAAAATAGTACCAGACCCCGCTTATGGGATTACACTGGGTATGTAGTAAAAAAACTAGTAGTATGGATGCTGCATTATCAGTATTGGCTTTCCTTATGCTTACATCAAGATAATACAGACCTATCAAAGGATAAGCATCCATTAAATGATATACACTCTAACACCAGCATTCAAGTTTCACATTCAATTTGGAGCCCATAAATATGAACTTCTTAAGCCATTTGATAAACAGACAAAATAATAAACTACATTTATACATTCCAACCAAGACAGAGCTTATTCTTCTTTACTACCTTGAAATATGCTTGTTCACAGGCCTCTTTGTCCTCAAACTCTGGCAAAATAAGAAGTTATAAATTAGTAGATAAGGAAAAACATACGAAAGAAAGCAATTACTCGCACTATGATTAATTGGGGTAAAACGAAGAGAGGATGAAAAACAACATAGTTAAAAGCTGTCTCCCCGGTTAAGTTGGTAAGCAGACAGAGAAGGAGAAACCAAAGTGAAGATATGAAAGAAACTATGTCTACAAGCTTTTCAATCCCTAATTCACACGAAGGGACTTGATACAGGGAAAAGGGCCTGGTCTAAACACAAGGGTTTTTGAACTTGGACTAAGGTTGATAGAAACCAATCCATGTGCAGACTATAATCATCAAAAGGAAAAAGTGTTTTATGTAAGTTAATCCAACAGGGTCTGCTTTGGAAAAAAGCAGAGGCAAGGAAATTTGAAATACATTATTTTCTTGCATTTGACTTTGTTAAAAAGATATTACCAGAATGAATATTGATTAGCAATCATATTACCATCTATGATTCTGTTCTTCATAGTGACTGAGGTTCTAATGAAAAGTTCTATTACAGAAGTTTCTGCATGATTTCTTGATAGAATTTGAGCTTTTAAGTGCTAAGTTCTGTCACCTCTCTTGCCTTCTCTTCTAGTCTCTCCTCAAAGCTCATGCAAAAGAGTGATACCCCAACATTCTATTGTTTTTGTTTCTTTCCCCTTTTTTTTTGATAACCGTGGTGTCCGGGCCAACTTGCGCGCACCTCGACTAATTCCACGAGATACCTGCCACCTCCCACCAGCAACAGATACCAGGTAACTCTGTCCACCAAGGCTAGAACAATAGTAAGAAATCACCTAGTGTTTTTTGTCTCTGCTGAGATTTAAACCTGAGATCTCATGGTTCTCACCTACTTCATTGACCACTAGGCCACACCCTCTGTCTTTTGTTTCTTTCATATTCCTTCAATCCAAACAAGCCCAAAGATTAAGATGGGTTATTCCTAGTGAAGGTGGGAACTGAAGAGTATCACTTGGCAGTGTAGTGCAGGTTATAATATGATCAGTGGTGAAGCAAACAAATATTTTGAATAGGACATACAAATATTATGGAGAAAAACATCACTGGGGAAGAAGCAGCAATAAGATGCATATATTTTGTTAAGCTTTGTTACCTCAGAATTGTTTCAGCGGAATCTTGAACTTACCAATGAAAGAATAGCAGAGGCTATCCCCAGTCTTGAAGTCCCTAATTATTTCAGCACTGAGGAGAACAAGTAATTAGAGATGAGAGAAATTTCAACACATATTGACAGATAGGGAAGAATAAATAGCATGTAAAAATGTTCAAAACATCAAGCAGTCAATGACTTACGATGTCACGGTACCAAAGCGTGAGAAGATTGTATACAGGTCTTCATCCTGCATGGAAAAATAGTCTGATAGTGCCAGAAAGAAAGATGGCATACTTGTTCTAAAATTGGAAGACCAAGACCTAAAGCTTAGACAATAGTCCTAAAAAACAAAAGAAACTTAAGCACAAGAAAAAAGGAGAAACTCACTTCAGTAACTGGATTCAATTTACATACAAAAAGCACATTGTCAGGCGGCTTTATCTCAGCATCAGGAATGTCCCCTACCTGTGACACAAGTTAGTACAATTACAATTTGGTTGGCCTACAATTTTTGAATGATCAAACAGTGAATAAATGTTCTTACACTTTCAAGTACTACTGCTCGTGAATGTGCTTCTTTTGCACGCAGAACCTCCTCAAGTTCTTGTATACCTAGTTGCTCATCCATTGGCACCCAATCATCTTCTAGCCGTACATCATCTTCAACCTAAGTAGATAAAAAGACGTAAGGGCAAGAATAGGATAATAAGGTAATGCTTGAAAGTGGACAGTGCATATGCTGGGGATATTTATCCTCTTTTATGAAAATTACATTCGCTTTCATTGCCAAGGAATATGGGTATAAAGAAGAACCTTAGGTCCCACCCTGAGATCACATCTGTGAGCAAGTCATGCAGTCTCAGAGAAGATGAGGAAGGGAATTGCAAACAAGGCCTAGTTTTTTACACTATATGGAAGAAACAAAGACTGCTCTATGCAATACGCTTAGGAAAACAAATCTCCGAGTGTTTCTATAGTTACACATTATACAAATATACCATCTGACACGGAACTCTATCATTCTTTTCAGATTAAAGCCCAAATACAAAATCCCTTGACTAAATATGGAAGAAGAAAATTTTTGTCAGATAGTGGAAAACCTAATAATCTCTATCATAATCCTCAAGCAAAAGACCAATCTAAAAACAAGTAATGTGGTTCTCATGCTCTATTTTCTAACATTTACATTGTTAAAATTCCCCAGAAGAAACAAGCTCTGCTGTAGACAAAATTCTTTGTCTAGAACTGAACAGTGGAAAGATGTGAGTACTAGTTTATTCTACTTTTAATAAAATTTCACTGACATCCCTACTCTAGATAGCCTAATTATCTTGGCATACTAACTTTAAAAGGACGTCTTTAAATGTTATATTAAGCTAAGAACTTGTTCACAGATTAAAAGGAAAAGAGAAGAAAGAAACAGACAACAAAGCTTTTGCAGAGTGTATAGGTGGATAACCTACAGTCCAAAACTTAAAAGTTTGTCCATGTACCAATTAAGATCCGCAGAATGAAAGAAATGAACTTCACTGAATACCATTGCATATCTCTACCAACATAATCTTAAATTTGACAAAGAAGGATGAACTAACAGCACTTCAAATTCTATGTCTCTATACGTGAGACGCATAGAAACTCAGGGAGGTGAACAAGTGGACCAGTAATTTCCACATTCTTTACCTCATCTTTTGGCTTTCCTTCAGGTGAAGCATCTGGAACCAAGTCGCTTAGTTGGGGAGGATCGTCGAAAGGATCGTCCAATATGTAAGTGTGTTTGATTCTGAAGTGTGGAAATTATCAATTAGAAGAGATCTACTAAATAGTGAAAAATAGAGCATAAAATACATAAACAACGAACCGGATATTTTTAAATGGCCTGCCCTTCCCGTCCACATAAGCTTCATTTATCCTATTCAACGTGTCCTGCCCTTCTGCAATCTCTCCAAAAACCTAACAGAACCAAATCCATTGATCAAAATGTCAAGGATTTGGAGATCATAACAACTTTAAGCGAACACACAGGAATTATATAATCCGAGGCTTCATACCTTTTAGCCTCGTATTATTCAAAAAGAAGTCATAATAAATAACAATGAAATAACATGAATGATATAGAATATAAATCTGAAATTAAGTAAAACTAGGTAGGAAAACCAAGACAATCAAAGAAATAATACATAAAGATATTTCCTTGATTTTTTATCTGTGATGCCACTGTACAAGATATACTCTAGCACTCGTGTATTAATCATCATCTTCAGACCATAAATAACATGTTGAATAAAAGGTTGTTAATACACTCTACTAGGTATAAGTCCTAGACAAGCACAAACATAGATACTACACTAATATCACTATAATGAGTGTATTTATTTTCAGAATATCTACAGAAAATCACAACCTTTTTTGAAAACTGCTTCACTTAAAATCTAACCCAACACAGTGTAAAATCCACAAGAAGATGGGAGAGAATTTTATGCGACCTTGGTAAGAGCAAGCAGGAATAATTTGAAACCAAGATATTACTTGGCCTCTCCTTGAAATACTTCAAGAAAAAATTTAAACATCACAAAATGTAGGTCAGGAAGTATCAGAAATTATCTTGCCAAGTAGCGTTCTTCTTGTTATCACTACTAATGAGTTTCACAAAAATAGTACAGAACAGGAATCTCCATATAGAATCTGAGCAACATAAAAGAAACAGAACCCCTCATAAAATGAATCCTTATTTGGCTATAATCTTCATATCACCTGAAAAAGATTCTGTACTAAACTGGATCCTTAAAATTTTCAATCGAAGGTGTATATTTGTTTGTGCTATTGCTGGCATAATACCTCCTACCTACTTGGAGGGAGGTAAAAAACAAAGTCTATAGGAACAATGACCTTAATGCCTGTGGTTTGTGAATACACCACATCAGCTAAGAAATTTTAATATCATAGTGCAACTGAGAGTAAACAAATACGGAAATGCTCATAGTGCCAAAAACATGGTTATTGGTGCAGCTAACAGAGAACTTTGTAGTGCATGGATCAACGAAATAAGTCAAACTTTGATGCCTTAATAGAACAAAGAGGATGAATAGATGAATAAAGTTTAGGATAGAAATACTCACAGTGTGCTTCCCATCAAGGTAGTCGAGATCATCACGCAGTGTGATGTAGAACTGAAAACCCAAAAAAGAACAATCTCATAACTATATGATGTTGTATTACAAGGCACATGAAGACAAGCTACAAAAACTTCATTACAAAGGATTGTATGGAAAGCTAATGTGAGGGAATATTACAAGACCTGAGAAGCATTTAGGTTCTCCCCAGCGCTAGCCATAGCTAGCGTTCCTGTCTTTGAATGCTTCAAGTCCAAATGAATCTCATCTCCAAAGAACCGAGCCTGGTCACCATATAAAATTCTGAAAACGCATTGAGTGATGTGATCAGGCTAATGTGAAATTTCATAAGCCTACTGCATCTTATAGCAAAAGACAATCTAAGACAACTCTCCCTACTAAGAATTAACGGATACTATAAATGATCCAGGGGTAGACAACACATTCAAGCCATTACTTGGAAGATAAGCCATTGAATAGGGGAAAATAGACGTATAGCCAACTGGACAAGATCCTTCACCTCAAACTACAAGGTTGGGGCTTGAGTCATCGTGAGTGAAACTAGAATAAGCCACTGTCGGCCCACAGGAGGGGGTTTGGGTTCACCATATCAAAGGAAAGAAAAATCCACTGAAAGAAAAAACGAATTTAGCACATTAGTAGCTACTGACTTACTTGTAAACTGAATCACCCCCAGACCCTGTTCCAGTGGGATCTCCGGTCTGCGCAGTGAAATCCTTCTGAACCGTGTGGAAAAGGCAGCCATTGTAATACTTAATCCTACATTATCGAGGGCAGTAAGTTAATAAGTTTAAAGCTCCTTAAACATATATGTATTCACTTTACATACTGTTTTCATTGTAAATGCAATCAGATACCGCTGTGTTGTTGCATAAAATATAAGAGAATATACACAGCTCGTAAATGCAATTATGGCCTTCTGGGCACAGCCGTAAGAAATAGAATGAAAGCTATGAGCTAATAAAACTAAAAGTAAAACTAAAACAAGGAAATTGAACTAAGAAATCAAATATTAAGGAAAAAGGAAGACTTTTTATGTGGGATGCAATGAGTTTCTTTGTTCTTTTTCTCAACGACCCCGGGATATATTTTTTATGATTGTATTATTGAAAGAAGGCCTGTCAGCTAAATGCAAAACTTCGACGGTTCAATTTGTTAGTTTCAATAGATAAATGCATACATTTTCGTGGCAGTAGATTCATAGTTAGCATGTTGAAATTAATATAAATATGTTTCTGATTGACATGAATACAACACGAGATTAGCAACGAAGTGAACAAATTTCGCAAATTAATTCGAATATCGTAGCTCAATTCCGCAAATAGACGAGTATAACAGCAGGCACAAAATCAGGTTCAACGTAAGCGAGGATATTAATGGACTTACTTGCACAACTTCAAAAAATTCTTGCAGGTTAACGGGCAACGATCCGTAAACAAGTCGAATACCATCTCTCCCAAACTCGTCACTATCATCACTGACATTTTGACGAGCAGATTGAAGACAAGGAGACTGAAGATTTGGGAAGAAGGGCTTTGGGTTAAGCAGGTTTTGGGGAAGATTCAGGTAAAAAGACCCTCCGAGTCGAGAATTAAAGGAGCGACCTGTTTGAGTTATTTTTCTTAAGCATATTTGATATAGGCACTCAAATTAAGTTTTATTTTAATTGGATACCTTATTTAAGAGTATTTCAATTAGATATTTTAAGTTTAAATTTTTTTAAAAATTATGAGTGTGATGTTATTTATCTATTAAATAATTAAATTAAATTGCATAAAATATATTATCTTATTTAGTTATGCGCATCAATCTCGCGTAAAAAAATATTTGGTGAATTTCAATATTGAGGCGAATACGTATAATTAAAGAAAATAATATATTTTATATGATTAATTAACTAACTAATAGACGAATGAGTATACACACACACAAAAAAATTGAATTGAAAGTATCTAATTGTAATAATTTATTAGGAGTGATGTGTTTAATTAAAACAATACTTAGTTCAATTGTTTGAATTAAATATATTGACAAGTTTAAGGAGCTGATTATGTATTATGCCTTTCTTTTACCTATAGATCGTGTTTTTTTAAGACGACGATCTATACGCATGTAAAAGCAACTTATAAACGTCTTTGAGAACATAGATCTATAGACAGTATTTGAGAAGAGAGATTTATAAATAATGCTTG